>JARFJB010000229.1:2127500-2512500 GCA_036346205.1 Vesta saturnalis
TTTGTCATGCGTTTACGTGTTAGTACGTTGTGATTTTTTATTAGAAATTAGTATTAAAAGGAATAAAATAAACATTATAAATATATCGATCTTTAAACATAACCGAAAATGTGTGTATTTTCTAAAGAATAGTAAACATAGTATCAAGTTAGTGTGCTCTCGTCAATGTGAACAGAATTTTTATCAGTAAAATCGCAATAACAAGTCATATGTTCGGCTGCACGTGTGCAATATTGCGAGTCATTATACGCACGGTTTTTCTATATTAGAGGTAGTAGTGCTTTCCAGTGTTCTAAGTTATTACACTAAAGGTAAGGTTTATAATATTAATTAGCCAGTTTGAAATGTAGTTATTTCAGTATGGATAGAAAAACAAAAATTTTAATGAAGGCTCTGTGTATAAAAGATGAAGCTACCATGAGAGCACTACATATCCCAACATATGAAACTAAGGGTTTAGATATCAGGGATAGGGAAATTTTGTTAAGAGGTAAGTAGAAATAATTAATTTGTCTTCCTCACATCACATGCCGCAAGTATTGCTGTGCAAATTCTCAAATTTTACAGACAAATTTTCTGAAAATGGGTCGGTACCTATTAGTATTTTTAATAATAAAAATAGATACTTTATAATAAAATTATTTAAGAGACAAAACATTAGTTTTAAGTTAAGTATGTATTTCGTACACGTATTCACGACGGTTCACCTAAAAGTTTGTAAAGTCTATTGCTATTAAAAAATTAAATATGTGTGTATGTAGCTAAAATTAATTAAAACTTAATTATTTTTAATGATTATCGTTTTTCCAAGCATTTACATAATTCCACTTTGAAAGATTCGATACCTACCTATATTTCTTACTTTTTTAATTCTACATGCCCAGCTTTCATGTGAGGTTAATTTATTTTTAATCTGTGTCTATACAAACTAATATTAGGACTTCAAACGGTTGATTCTTGGTTCACGAATATTATGATGAATCATCATTTGTATTGCATTATTTAAAATGAATAAGTGATTTTAGCAGATGTCCAATCGTTGCTTCTGACTCTTAAGCCTTCTTGGCAATAAGTTTTTATTTATTTTTTAGACCAGATAAGTGCTTTTGCTGATCAAAAGCGGTATTAAATAATATATAAATATCGTTAATAAGATCCGTAAATCTTTGCGTGGGCCTTTTCAGGAAATTTATGGATCTTTCACAGCTTTTGAAGTTTTCGTGTTCGTTAATAATATCCGCGTGGGATTCCAACATAATTATTTCACAAAATTGACATTTATACTGCTTTAAAAGTTTATGAGCTAAATATCCCGCTACATTAACGTTGGAGCAAATTTCAAGCGTGTTTTTTTTTGGAGATGCATCAATATTTTCTTTGTTCTCCAACACAACACACTCGGCATTTTGTATACTTAAATTGTGACCTTTCGCAGCCACTTCCCTTAATACAAAATGCTCATTTCCAGAGAGCTTACTGTTTTCCTCCTCGTTTTTCTCTTGGATGTCTAAATCTATATTCAAATGTTCCGACTGATCATCTTCACAATTTGAACTGCCGAAATTTTTTTGCAATCTTATCGAGATATTTCTTTCCATGCTGATTCTAACCTGACGGATAGTTGTATTTAGATTGTAGCCAGATTGATTTCTTATAACGAAAAAAAAAATTCAAGTGGATCTTGGTTTGTGAAGTTGGTTAGTAGATACTTCATCTGTTCTTTTTCAATTTATTCCATAATAATAAAATAGTTCTTAAAGTCCATTGAAAACCTTTAAGGCAGTAAATATATTTTCCTTGCCGACTATTTTCAAATACTTCTATGTTTTTAAATAATACTAAACCGGATTCTGAGACACTTTCAGTTTTAACATTAAAAATGGACAGGGAACGTTTATAAGGATTGCCATCTCTTAAGACAGGACTGTTTAATGTGTCAAAAATATTGTTTACATTTTCGATAAATACATCAGCAGCAAAAGCCGTCGTACTCTTAAGCTGTCCCAAATAGATGTGCCGATTCTATAGCAGAAGCCATCGTGTGGGAAAAAATTTGAAAATTGTTCGGCTTCAGGTGTTCGTCCTTAATTTTATACACAATATATGTGGGGAGTAAATTTGGTGCAAAATTTTGGCTAGTTGTAGTACCTATATAAAGAATACATCTCAAAATTACCGTTCTTGTCCAGAGGTCAGAATGACCGACCACAGCAGTTTTAGGTATTTACAATAACCGGCAGTGCTAGTGTTAATAAATCTCGTGCCGCTAATGAATAATGAGGTGAGGCACCATCTGGTTGAAAGTAAACCATGTCTCTAATTCTAACTAATCCGTATAATTTGTACCCGTTACAGCTAGTTCCGTAAAAAACGGCCATAGGTTTCGGATAACGCACACACAAACATTAACTTTTGGACTATCGCGTTCACATTCATTTTTCAGAACCCCATATTCTCCAGTTATGTATGTTACACATTCCGCTAAAAAGGAAACTTTCCTTCGTCAGACATAATAACATTTCAGTTTCATTCCTGAATAAATCTAGTACAGTTTCGTATACCATTAGTCGTTTTTTGGTACATCTGCATTTAGTCTACTTTAAAGACTTACTCCGTAGGTATTATCGAAAAACTAGTCTTTTAGGCTTAAAATCGCCAAAAACGGAAACAAAGTCAAATATGTCGTGGTTTTGTCGATTTATGCGGTTGCGTTCCGCGCTCAAGGTCTCAAACTTGGATTATTCATTGGGCCAACATCATAAATAAGTCAGCAAAGAATCCGAACTACCGGATTTGACGCAAGGTACCACCCTTTTAGGACTAAATGGGAGATCACATAAATGACATTTATACTTCCCGTGAACTACGGCAGTGTTCTGAGGAACATCTTAAGGTTAAAAATAATATAAAGTTCTCCTTATGTTTAGTTTAACTTTTATGTTTCAGATAGCCACAAAGTCTTTATAAATAAATTGTTAGGCGGAGAAGAACGCCCAAAGCAAGACGAACCTTTACAACAACAAAAACCCTTAATACAACATTATCCTTCTTGGTGCTCTGAGGATGAAACTGCTGCTGAACTGTTGCAATCTCCACGTGTTTCTTCAACAGAAAAGTTATATAATTATAGAACAAGATTTGCAGTTAAAAGAAGACTGTTCAGTGAATCTGGCGATGAAGATAAAGAATCTGATAATGTTAATCTTACGTCTACTGCTCCTACGTTCTGTGTTATTACTTCATCTGTGGATCAACAAAGTCCGTTGGATCCCACTGTGTGTAGTGAAGACCAGTATGTACCTGACTCTGCAGATGAAAGCAGTTCAAGCCATGACAGCAATTCAACAATTGTAATTCCTAAAGTACCCCAAATTGTGATTGATCTGAGTAATATGCAACCAATTTATGATCAAAATGTTTCCGAACAGTGCGCCATGCAGCAAAACATGAATAAACAAGGAATTCGTACTCAAGATATTAGCAAGCATCATTTCCGAAAAGTCACTCCCAGTAATAAGTCTATTCAAATACATCAAAATTTGATATTACAGGTATTTTACATTTACTTTAAATAGTTTCTTTAAAAGATATAAATTATTGATACGATAACAAAAATAATGAAGTATTTTTGTAGTTTATGATGACAACAATAATAAAGTATTTTATAGGAATCAAATACCATGCAGCAAAACATGAATAAACAAGGTATTCGTAGTCAAAATATTAGCAAACAACATTTCCAAGAAGTCACTCCCAATAATGAGTCTATTCAAATCGATCAAAATTACATATTACAGGTACTTTACATTTACCTTAAATAGTTTCTTTAAAAGGTATAAATTATTGATACGATAACAAAAAAATGAATATGATGACAACAATAATGAAGTATTTTGTAGGAGTCAAATACTAAAAAGCAGACAAAATAAAACGCGTCTGGAACAAAAGAGATTATTGTAGTTTTTGTGACACTGAAGTTTTAAAATTTTCTCGGCATGTTTTGAGGCACCATAAACAAGAAATTGAAGTCCAGCAGATTTTAGCCTACAACGTACATGACAAAAAAAGGAAAGCTCTTTTCAACAAACTTAGAAATCAGGGAAATTTTCTAAAAAGTACTATAGGAAACAATAATATTGTACCTGTAAGGCAACCTAGAATGAACAATCCAGTAATGGATGCCCCAAGTGTATCGACATATTTACCTTGTAAATATTGTAAAGGATTTTACAAAAGAAAGTATCTTTACAGGCATGTCAAAAAATGTCCTCATAATGATAACAAATCCAAGAGAATAAATGCGCAATCAGAAGGTCAATCTTTGTTTGCTACTTATAAGGATAATGATTTACTCAGGAACGAGGTATTTCCCATTATGAGAGCTGATGAAATATCTTATACAGCCAAAACAGATCTACTTATATGCGCGGTGGCAAGAAGGTATTTAAAAAGCCATCCTGATAAACAATTTCGGTTAGTTACATCTAGAAAATGAGACAACTGGCTGCGTTACTCATTGAAATAAAAAGATGAAGTCTGTTAAAAATTTATTGCATGCCCTAGATCCAGCCAATTTTGAAATCATTGTAGAAAGCACAAAATTATCGCCAAATTTGATGCTAAAACTGGTACGTATGGTGCCCTTCATTAGCAAGTCACATGGGAACAGAATTAAAGGATTGCATTGATGTAGGCTATAATATGTCATTGAAGCTACACCATAAGGAGACAGAAGAAACCACAAAGTTGAAAGCTTTAAGAGAACTTGTAACAACTGAATGGCGCTACGAAGTATCAACAATCGCAAATAACGATTTACAACATAAAAATGGAACAAACCAACTCTTGTTCCTCTAGCAGAGGACCTGGTATTAGTAAAGAAATATTTACTTGCAGAAGCTGAAAAATTAAGAACTGATCTAAAACAAAACCCAAATAATATAAAGACTTTTAAAACTCTGCAGGAAATATGTTATGTGCAGCTCCTTTTATTAAATAGAAGACGAATAGGTGAACTACAGAGAATGACAGTGCATTCATATACAAGTAACATTAATAATGAAAGTAGCACTGAGTTTGATAACTGTATAAGTGAGAGTGAGAGAGTTTTACTGAGGTCGTTTAAGAGAGTAATTATTAAAGGAAAGCGTGGTCGAGGAGTTCCTGTATTATTTACAGAGGAAATTGTAAGAACCACTAATTTATTATTGAAAGTTCGTGCGAATTTTGTTCAAGACGGAAATATTTACTTGTTTGCAAATACAAAATCTCCCAATAGTATTAGTGGATCAACGGCTGTATATACACATGTAAGGCGAGCCGGAGCAAAAAATTCTGCCGCCTTGACTTCCACGAAGTTACGAAAACACCTGGCGACCATGTCACAGGTTGTTAATCTATCGGAACAAGACTTAGAGCAGTTGGCCAGCTTTATGGGTCATACCTCCGAAATCCATAAAAGTTGTTATCGACTACCAAACGACCTTTACCAAATAGCGAAGGTTTCAAAGTTACTTATACTTAATGAACGGGGAGAGGCTTCCAAATATAAAGGAAAGACTCTGGACGAAATCGAAATTGATTTAGATGTAGTAGAAGAAGAGAATTCGGATGAAGATGATGATAGCGAAAAAATAATGACAACAATCAACGGAAATCAATGGCAAAGACTGTTGATGAAAATATTTGCATTAATCTACCAGAAAAAGTAAGTGAAAATAATAATAATTAGCTAATATATTCTATATTATTTATTTCGTTAATGTTTTCATGAAATCGTATAAGCCAACAATTACGATTGTTTCATCAAATTATACACATAGCTTTATATTTTAATGTTTAAAATCTTTATCGTACTGATTTTTAAAATGAATAGGGAACCGCGTTGGCCTGAATTTTTTATTTCATGTTTTGAAAACGAGTCTATCTATATTAATAAAATGAATCGCCGCAGTGTATGTAATTCCATAACTTCTGAGCGACTGCACGAAGTTGGATAATTCTTTTTTTGTTGTGTTCGTTATTCTAAGGAGAAGGTTTGTATACAAGAAAATTTAAAAAATCGAAATTTAAAAATGTAAAATACGAAATCCGCAACTGGGATTCAAACTCGAATCCTGCAGAAGGAAAAATAAAAATATTGTAAATTACAAGGCATTATAATAGTTATTGTCAATTATTTCATTGTAATTTTATTTCATTATTTGGTCACATAAATGGAAGATTTCGTCTCATTTTTTGTCATTAAGTACGTAATGAGTAACATTCCCGGTACGTTTTAATTTGACGAGTTTATCGCTTTCGATAAATCAAACATGTCAATATACGGAATTACTGATAATGCAACTGATTTGAATTTACAGGAAGTGTTACATTTCCTTATTCCGCGACTGCACACGACCCGTGTAAAACCGAGGCGGGCATATAGTAGTAAAACAAGTTTTTTCAGAATTTTGAAAATATTCACAAAAAAAATATGGCGGTACGAAGTTCACCGGGTCAGCTAGTATTTTATATTCTTAAAAATATGTTTTATAGTATTAATTTTTGACTCAAAATAAAAAAAATATTTTAAATTTAACCCTTTGCACTCCAGCCTTGGGTGTCACATAGTATACCAGCACTATATTGCTACTAAGTGTAATATATGTACTGAAAGAGAAAACGCCCTCCTCTAGTTAGCAGCGGCATCGATCACGGTCATCGTCGTAGTATTGTTGTTCTTCTTTTCCTTTTCTTCTTCTTCCTCTTTCTCTCTCTTGTTCCTCTTCTTCTTCTTCTACCTCTTGCTCGTCTATAATAAAACTCAAGAAAACTAAATAAATCATGTATAAATAATATCATATTTAGAAAGATTGTTGATAATAGCATAAACACGCAAAAATACTTACAAATAAAATCTTTGCGAACGCAGTCAGCGTACATGTATGTAACATTAAGATTTTAAAGAGTACGTTTTGCGTCACATATAATATGTCACATTCATACGATAAAGGTTATATAAATAGTATTTCGCAAAGTTATTGTATACATAGTTTTGATTACTTTTCTCTAATAGGAAAAACCAGCCACGTCCCAAAAAAAATATAAAAGGATTTTAGAACCGTGGACAGAAGAACAAAAAAAAATTACACTTGCCTTTTTTGAAGATCATTTAAAGAAACAAATTCCACCGAAGAAACATGAATGCCTGCAATTGCAAAAAGATAATCCTGGTGTTCTAAATAACAAAAGTTGGCAGAAAATTAAAATATTTGTTGTTAACAACTATGTTAAGAAATAGATTATTTGTACGTTTTACATAATTTAAGTAATTTTAGGTAATGTTACCTAACGAATATTTACTTTCTATAACGTTTGTATAAATTTTATAAACCCTTGCAAATAATAAAATTCTTTACTTTACTGTAACCTCAAAGTCAATTGTATTTACGTGACTACGCTATAATACAACTTAAATAATATAAGACCCACATTTAACCACTATATTAAGTAAAGAGAAAATTTTAAAATATATAATAACTTTCAAAAGAAATGTTAATATTTTGTTAAGTTTAAAGGAGGTTGTGGGACAAGGCGGGTGTGGCGGAAAATACAAAATGGCTGATTACGACTAAACTAAGCGGAAATCATAAAAATGTGACTGAACATTTTAGGTTTATTTTGGTATGTAGAATCCGGATGTGCATAGCTCGCTACACTCTGTATTCTTGTTTCCAAGTTATGGAAGAAAAGATGTACATACCTACTTAATTTCAGTTGTCGCGGGAACAACTAAAGATATTTACATGCCGTAAAATGGAAAATCAAGCTAATTAATAGGGCTACTTATACTATTTGGTCCCTTTTGCAGGGTCATAAGAACGCTTTCAAAAAAAATTTTTGTTCTTGAAAACTCATTTTTCTTTTTTCGCTGTTTGCACATAGTGTTTGGGGTCTTAGGACCCATAAAAATAAAGTTAATGAGCACGCAAATCTCATTTTTTAAATATTTCAGACATTTGTACACTTGCAACTCAAATCGCGCTGGGGCCGCCACAGCCATCTTATCCCGCTACCTCCTTTAATATTCAGTTAACGTTAATCACTAATATATTTTGCAGCACACTGTTGTCACTTCTCCGGTCCTCATTTGGTACGCGCCACATAATCCTATACACAATAAAAATAATACGTCTAGAAAATATACTCGCGCAGCATCACCTCTAGTGGTGAAGTCCCAAACTAAAATATACGATCTTCATCATCGTCCTTTCAAAGTGAGGCCCACAATATTTGGAGGGATTTCAATTTCCAATAACAAGTTTTTAAAATAGGACAATGAACTGAAATCCACTTGGTTATATTTTGCGGTAGCAAAGCAAAAGGAAAGAAAATAGTGGCTTTGGACATTTTACAGGCAATAACGCTGTGAGGACCATATATGGACCTCACTTTGACATGGTCCTCACAACTTCCGCAGATTTTGCGCAAGTGGACCTCACTTTACACGCTGCAAATATAATATATATATATATATATATATATATATATATATATATATATATATATATATATATATATATATATATATATATATATATATATATAACAGGAGAACCATCTAAACTCCCTCCTGTGCCATGTAAATGCGGCAGAGCATATATAAAAGAGAGCAGTAGACCACTCAAAGTGACAACTCAGGATCATAAGAACAATATTCGCAAGGGCACCAGGAATCCCCTAACATGTCTAGAACGAAGTCGCGAAGAGCTTAAGCGCAATACACCGGCGCAAAAAATATATACTGGATTACTCAATGGCTTAGCGGCAAAGACTTGCAACTCAAAGTTCGAATCTGAGAGTAGTCAAGTGCTTGAGAAAAAATCCTACTTAAATGTGAAAAACAGTCCTCGGTACAGCCTGATGACGGAAGCAGAATCCGCTTCCAAAGTTAAAAAGCGACCAAAAACTGGAAATAGGCCGACTAACCCAATTAACAATATAAAATAACACTGTAATAGTTAAATATTTAGTATGCGTTTCAGTTTAGTACACAAACATTATCATTTTAAATTGAATATATCACTCAATATTTATCATTTTGGTCAGATCCCTTTGTATAACTTTTAGGCCCTTTTAAATTTTATATACGATCACTAATAGGTTTAAATAACCTTATATTTTATGGTGCAATTCAAGATGGTCACGCGAACCGATTATCAACAGTTTCGAGTTGAATTTAAATAAAGACTCTTGTTCGCACCCCAAAAATTCCTTTTATACATCTCGCCTCTCTATGATTAAGATGGTCTTGGTAAAATTTTACTTCCCTTATTTCCAGTTTCTGCAGATATTAACTATTAAAAAAAATAGCACGCAAAAGTTATGTTTAAAATTAATTAAAATTAACATGTAATTTTAATTAAACAAAACACGGCCTAAAAAACACTGTTTTAATTACTTTATTCTAAAATACTATTTGTCCATTTTAATATTAATTTTATTTACAAATCCTGCTTCTTTTTTATAACCTTCAAACTACTTAGATCATGGTTCTAGCAGTGGCGATTCGTAATCTTTTACAATTTCTGATTTGGATTTTAGGTTTGTTATTGATGTAAATATTAATTTAAACTTCATTTAAATTATTTAATAGTTTAGAGTTTAATTCGCACACTTATTTTGAACTTAATATATGATTTATGTCATATTTACACCAAATGCTTTAATACAATTACAATTTGTTTTCAAGCCCTTTCTAGAGGCGCAGCTTCATTTTTAAATTTATACACTTTTGCTGTGAGGTTTACGTTTATATATGATTAATGTGTACTACTTTATTGAATATACTTATTTAATAACAAACATAAAATTTTCTCCCCAAATAAACTTAATAATAAAATAGTTCTCAATAGAACTAAACCTGGATAAAACTTTAAAAATTTGTTTCATTTCACAGAGGCAGGGGTAGGGCTATTAGTGGCAGATTTTGGTTTTTACCAAATATTTCTCAAACATTCTGCATATTATAATATTTATATTTCAAATGTATAAAAATAATGGCAAATAGACTTATAAATCTTAAATTAATTGTGTTTTGTACAATTTCTTGATAAGACGCGTAATTTAGCGGCAAAAATGTAAGGTAAAATTTAAGTGTTTGTTAAAATTTATGCAATATCTAAATAACGATTAATTTAATAAAAAAATGTGTAGACATATTTTTTAAAGAACATTTAATTTTAATTCTGACACGAAAGTCTAAACGTCCGTCTGACACACTATTGTTGTTTTACAATGTTGCCTGTTTCCCGTATGAAAGTATTGCAATAGAGAGTACATAGTTATTCTAAAAAAATGCATTATTTCATTTCTTTTAATTTGGAAGGTTGAACGTTGTTCCACACCAGCAGATCTTTTTTAGTAATAGTATTCCTGAACAGGCTAAAATTGACCTAACGTGCCAAAACACTCGGTAACACTGGGAGGAGGTTAGGGATATCAAATGTATTATAAGATTTTGTTATGAACGAATAAGTTCAAAGGTAAATATGTAATTAAAAATTATTATTAATTTTATTAAATACATAAATAAAAAGTTTACCTCGAGTAGGATTTGAACCTACTACCTGTGCTTTGGTATAGTACCGCGCTAACCATCTGCGCCATCGAGATTCAAGCCCCAATCAATGCAAATTTTGTCTTTATGTATGTAGAACATATAAATTCTAAATATAATAAGATAAATCAAAGTTTGAAGGAAAACAAGACCTAGGCAGTACATTCCACAATTTGGTGGCCGTGTGGAAAAATGTAGATTGGGCCCGTTTAGTGTGACAAGATGGAATTTTGAGTGAATACTTATGGTGTGAATGGCAAATCGAGTGTTACTAGCTAAAATGGCCTGCGAAGATATTAAGGAGCGTATTTCGGTGGCACACTTCCCATTGTAATAGCGATAGAACAAGGAAAAAACCGAAACTGTTCTTCTATGCTCAAGAGACTGTACGTCAGAAGTTAGAAACGGGTCAATTATAAGTCTTGTAGCTCTTTTTTAGATGAGTTTTACCATATCAAGGGGGTATTGTGATGAGGTCGACTTTGAGCCTCATGCAATAAAAGGATTTTCGATGTGAAGTACTATTTAGATTAAGGCTGCCATTTTCACTTTAACCACCTAACTTAACTTATTTTTGTGGGAAAACTAAGAAGAACTACTATGTAGAGTGCTGTCGTTTGCAAAGCAATAGACTAGGTTAGTTGTTGTAAAAATTATATCATTTACGTATAACAGTGTGTGGGAGCTATCACTGAGCCTTGGGGTACGCCCGCGTTGATAGTAGTTTCGTTCGAAAAGAAGCCATCGACGGCAACTCGTATACGTCTTTTGCCAAGAAAGCTGAAGGTCCAATTGAACGTATCGAATAAGTTGAACCAGGTGAGCTTGGCAAGTGGACACTTGTGTCAAACCTGGTCAAAAACTTTTGAAAAATTTAAAGCTACTACGACAGTTTCACCGACACTGTCTGAACCCATAGTGGTGGTCGCGGAGGAGTTTATTGGATTCAAGGTACGTAGTTGATAGTAGATGGCTTTTAACAACGATGGCTAGAATACCGTTAGTGCCAGTCGACTTGTTTGAGTCAAGTATGTTGATAAATGACTGTAAGAGTCTGTAACGAAGGTGGACTGGTTTCATAGCGTATGAGGTAGAGTTGAGCCACTGCACAATTTTATCAGAATCATTGAAACATGAATTTTATGCAAAGCAATCGACAAAGAGGTTGGCTTTGTCAGAGGAATCGGCTACTACAGATCCGTCACGAGTCGTCACGGTGGAAAGGATGACGTTCTAAATTTTTACTGATGGCTTTGGCTAATGACTGTTCCTTGCGGCAATATAGTCGGCGTGATTTTCAACAGATTTATTTGATTGCCATTTGGTATAGAGTTTATGCTTTTGTACATGACCTACGCGATTATGTTTTTTGGGAATGTATAGCTCCATACCCATCAAGATAACTTGAATTATTGAAGAGGAGGACCGTTTAGAGCAATACTCAAGCCAGAGGAAGGTTTGCTGATTTAAAACACCACATACTTCTATCTGTTTTCCGTATAACAGTGGTCTTTGTTATAGAAGAGGTTATTTCGACTAGGCAGTGGTCCGATTGACCAAGTGAGGAAAAGACTCTTGTTTTAGAGACAAGTGGGTTTGATGTAAGGAATAGGTCCAGGAGATGTGGAGTATGGTTAGGGTTGTCAGAGATTCTGGTGGGTTCGTGAATCGTTTGTATGAGATCAGAGGATACAGCAAATGCTTTTGCACTATGACCTGCGGGATTAGTGGTAGATGAAAATTGAAGCTAATTGCAGTTGTGGACATTAAAATCTCCCAGAATTGAGATAACGAAAGATGGAAGTTGTGATAAAAGTTAGTCTATTTTCAGACTAAGGTAATCAAAGAGATCTTGGAAGTTATTATCATTAGGAGGCCTATATAGACAACAGTAAAATTTCACAAATTGAGGCTGAGAATTTTTGAATCAAATCGCGTCTAATTGGTTGTTTTCCAAAGTGGACATCCCCTTACAATCTACGTTATCCGTGGTATACGCACATACTCCGCCTTTAAGGCAAAAGCTAGAGTGGAGGTTTGGAAATTGCAGGTCAGGCGAATCTGTGCTTCCAGAGGAGACTTGTGTATCTGATAGAAACGTAATGTCCAGTTGCACTTGTTCAAGGTGTAGCTGAACAGCATTAAGATTCGACGTAATACCACGTATGTTGCTGTAATGCATCCGAATGTTGGTACTTCCGATAACCGAGGTCGCTTGAATCGTGGCCTTCCGAATATCCGAATGGGGTAGGATTTTACTCACGTCTTGCCTTCCTCCTCGGGTATAGCTTCTGTTTTCGAACTCGTCATTTTGAGGGTTTAGCCTTTAAAAAGCCACGCATGGCTAGTGCGTGTTGGCGAGTGTATAAGGAATAAAGTGACCGGCAACCCTTACCGAACTCGGAGCACCAATGTTAAGAACCCCATGGTAAAGGTGGTGGCATTGCGCCTTCTACCTGAGTTGTAAAATATTAGAACTGAAAAGGAAAAATTAGTTAATTAAACTGCATCATGCAAACAAAAATTTTTTGTACGATTGTAGAGTAAATTATAGTTGTTTTTACAATGTTGACTGTTTTTGTTGTGAACGCTGATGAATTTGAAGTGATTATCAACACTAATGTTGTACAGCATGAACAAGAATTTTTTGTACAAAATGGAAGAGGTAAGAATCGTTTGTTTTTTAATGTCTGCATTGAACCAGTAAAAACCTTTTAATAAGATTATTAAGTTAAGTTATACGATATTATAGAATGGCGTACTTCCAAATCAGCCCTTGTAAGTAGGTGTAATTGTATTACGATTTGCTAACCTTGAAATGTCGATTAAGTGCTCATAAATACATAATACGATTATGATATCTTTAACAGGTACTTTACGAAGTCAAATAAAACTTAAGAAACGCAGCATGTTATACCGACAAACACGAAAACAGCATTAAGATGCTGTGTTCAAAATGTATTATATAACCTAACATTTTTATAGTTAACTCACTCTCAAAACTCAAGGTTAACAGAGCTAATCAATAGTTGTCTTTCTCATTAAATTGAGTGTTTCAGAACTCGAAAGTCAATGTGACTTCTCAATTTGCATTCAAAGCAGCTGACCAGTACGTATTTTTGTAAAGAAGACTAGGGGTGACAATACAGTCCATGCAAGTGGAATTAAGTATACATTTTCTCCCCTATCTAATGTCTTCCAACCCCTTTGTCCACATAAATTGCTTGCTTAGTTCAACTACCCTAATTCTCAATCTGAAATTTGCATATTTTATAAGATTGAGGATGACCGTTTGCATTCTGTTACGGATTTATTATTGTAAAAAAAAGTATGAAATTAACTCGTAAAAAATATGCGCAGTCAATCTTTATTGAATAATACGGTTAAAGGGAAAATGTACGTATTTGTCTTTGTAGTTGACTGAACGTGTCAAGTTTATATTGCTTCGAGGCAATAATCACTTTTTCAGCTCTTATTTATTAACCGAAATCAATGTTGAAGTATGGCAGTATAAACAAAAAATAGCGTGACATTTATGGGCCATCAAATTCACTCTGAATTTTACAGAATTTCCCTAAAAAACAAATTTTTTTCCCTTATAACCTGTACCCTGTCATTTGCATAAGCGAAAAGAGACGGCTGCACAAAGTGCAGGTTGATTTTTCGCGTCAATTTAGCTACGAGTACATTCGTCATAGGAAAACGCGATGTGCTGACGGGTATTATGTATAAAAGTTGATCGAGGCAGAGGTTGGGGGGTTAAATCACTTTTATCAATTCTCAATCCCTGATTTTTCACAACCCATTAAATAATTCGAATGTGTTGGTGTTCTCGAACCGTTCGCATAAATACCTATCTTGTATTTTGTACAAAAAAAACACTTGTTGATATTAATTGTCCCTTAATTTTTATATGTGAAGGGATTTTTTTTTACATATCTATTGGTTTATTTCTCAAATTTACGACACTTTTATATTAATAGCACTAAAAAACGACCAATCAATTTTTAATTTTATTAACGAACATGTAGGTTAACGATTTTTGATGGCACTATTTAACGTCAGTAAATACACTATAATCGTGGGCATGAATATTAGATTAAATTGGTGGTTATAGTTTCTGAAAATAATTTTCTGTGCGTCCAGAAATAAAGTCATAAATGACATTGAAATTCTTTTTTTACGAAGTACAATAACTGAGTATTTATTATTTTCAAACAATGTTTTTATTTGTTTAAATTTATCACACCGTATACAAGTCGCTGCTAGTTTGTATAGGAGTATACGTTCTCAATGAAATGGAAACAAGCATCAACCAAGAGACTTTGAAGACAGTGATAACTACCAAATTGTACCAATTAACAAAACCAGCGTCATTTTAATTATGGGTTAAAACTGTTGGAATTGTACTTTTGATATTTAACTTAATTAGCACAAACATAATAAGAAAGTGAAAAGAACACTAAACTAGACGAGACAACGACGTGCAAGTATATAATTAAGACTAGAATTAATCAAATAATATAGAAAGAAAAAAAGGCAAAACTTATTGTGCTCATACTAAAAAATTTACACTCGTCAGCGCACGTATCTCAGCTCAAATACTATGTTTCATACTAATTTATTACACAACATTGTTAATCTTACATACGTTCTTTTTAGATATTTTGTTATTACATATATTATATTACAAATACATTAAAACATACATGTTGAATATATACAGAGTGAGTCATGACGGACGCCACGGAATTATATAAGAAAACTGGATATATTTTTTTATTTTTATTGCAGGGACATTGTGTAGGTCAATTAAGGCTACATTTTTAAACTAATTTCAAATATACAGGGTGCTTAAAAAAGAATGGTATATCAAAGTTATGTTTTTTTAAATGGGGTGCCCTATATTTTATCACATTTTTTAATTCCTTTCCTTATTGTTCTCTATACCTAAATACAGAGCGTTTTGATTTATTTTGATTTTTCTTAAATTGCAAGGCTTTGGAAAAAAAATGTTACCAAACAAACTGGTCGCATGACCAGATCTAAAATATACAGGGTGGAGATAAGGAAGATATTATAGTTTGAATGTATTAATAATACAACCGAAAAATATGAACACCCAGTATAGTATTTTTCGCAATTAAATTGCGAAATAAATCAAAGTTTTGACAAAAAATTAGTTTCGTTTGGTAATAATAATTTTTTTCCAAACCCTTGCAATTTAAGAAAAATCAAAATAAATCAAAACCCTCTGTATTTAAGTATAGGGAACCCAAACGAAAGTCTATCTTATTTTTATCATCATCATCATCATTATCAGTGTCTTAACTATTCCATTTCTGGAAATACGCCTCCCCTAGTTGTGTGCCAGCTGCTTTTACCAAGTCACCCCTCCACCGGGCTCTAGGGCTCCCTCGGCTTCTTCTCCCCGTACGTGGCCTCCACTCAGTCACTTTTCGGCTCTACCTACCATCCTCTCGCCTCATAATATGCCCAGCCCACTGCCATTTCAGAGATGCTACACGTTTCGCTACGTCTTCCACTCTGGTTTTGTTGCGGATATATTCGTTAGTTTTTCTATCCTGTAGCCTTAACCCTAGCATAGACCTCTCCATCTTTCTTTGTGACACTCTCAGTTTTTCCATAAGTCTCTGGTGCGTACGTAAAAGTAGGCAGTGCACTTTGGTCGAACACTCTAGTCTTTAGATGTTGAGGTAGGTTCGCTTTGAAGACATTTATCAATTTACGGAATGCCGCCCAAGCCAATTTAAGCCTTCTATTCGCTTCCGCCGTCTGTGCCTTTTCCGTAGTTGTTAGTATATGTCCTAGGTAAGTATATTCTTCCGCTAAGCCCATTTGACTGTTGTCTATACGAACTACCTTCTTCTGTGTTAGTCATTATCTTTGTCTTTGATAAGTTCATATGCAATCCAACTTTCCTTGAGGCATCTTGGAGTTGTAGGATCATTTCTTCTAACTGATCCATGTATTTAGATACAACTATGATATCATCAGCGAATCTAAGGCTTGGCAGGTATTCGCCATTTATATTTATGCCCTTCTCATCCCACTCCAGTGCCTTGAAGACATCTTGCAGTAAATTAGTGAAGAGCTTTGGCGAAATTGGATCGCCTTGTCTGAGTCCTCGTTCAATACGTATTGGGTTTGTTCCATCATATATCTCTACCTTCATAGTTGGGTTTTTATACATGCAGCTTATAAGTTGTATATATCTATAATCTATCCTGCATGCTTTAAGTGCATTCGTTAGTGCCCATGTTTCAACAGTATCGAAGGCTTTTTGGTAATCTATGAAGGCCATAAACAGGTGTTGGTTATACTCGTGCGATTTTTCCATAATTTGTTTTATGGTGTGTATATGATCGATGGTGCAATACCCTTATTTTTATACTTAATTAAAAAATGTTATAAAATATAGGGCATTTCATTAAAAAACATAGCTTTGATATGCTACTCTTTTTTGAAGCACCCTGCACATTTGAGATTATTTTAAAAATGTAGCGTTAATGGACCTACACAATCTCCCTGCAACAAAAATAAAAAAATATATCCAGTTTTCCCATAAAACTCCATGGCGTTCGTCGTGACTCACTTTGTACATACAGGGTGCCCCAATAGTGCGTAGGTGGACGATCGTGAGTTTATTAAGGAATATTTGGCCTCATTAAGTTTGTTGATAGATGTAGGTCCTGACTATCCTTAAAGCATACAATACCTAAGATGACTTTTAACTTGAATCGCAAACGTTTATACAGGGCAATTTATAATCAAAGTACATTTTTAAATGCAACCGTCTAATGATATGATAACACCTTGGATTCCTTGCTCAATATATGTTTATGTTTATGTTGACGTAATTACACACTCAGTTACCCATAAACGAATCGTATTAGCCGCAATTCGTCATTTACAAACAGTAGATGTAATGAATTAACCTTTAAATTATTATGTCATCAAATGCAAAACTTAGAAGATCATGCCTCTGTGATCTTACTAGAAATGAAATGTACTCCTGTAAACCGGATTCTCAAATTCGATTCTTCTTGTGTTCTAATCTTTTAAAATTTCAAGTTCAATGGTTAACTTGTATATTTCCAAACTTAGTGTAAAGGAAATATTTTAATTTTGCATCAAATGCGGAATTTTACCTTCTAACGAAATAAATTAGATAAGGTAAACCATCTTCGGTTAGAAATTCTTTTAATTTCAAAATTTCTGACTTTAATCTTACTGCATTGTAACTATGTTTATTCCTGATTATCAGTAACCAGTCTGGAAAATAAACAAAAACGATTCACATTATACAAGGTTCATTTATTAGTAGAAAAACACGGATAAACACAAAACAAAAGTTACGTTATGATAAATTATGAAAATAAATAGGAAAATCGAATTTCCTATTAGGACGCAAACATTGTCATCCTTAGCAAATCCAACTATGATCAAGAGCTTACTTATATGTTTGTAAACCATTCATGAAATTCTTCAAACACCTATTATCACTTTCAATGTAAAGGTACATCCAAATGGTACAATTGTTGATAAGAGGATGCCTCAAGATGAGTGCACCGTTCCAGTGCAAATTTGTTAACCAGCCCAATTTTCACTAATTACTCACATTAAAATCGCCACACACCTATTTTCGAGTACTTAGCCAAGATGTAAAATGGTCAAGGAGTAAATGAATGCTTTGGGCAGGCATATTCGGTTATTCAGTTCTATAGGTCTTTTTCTTCGATGACATTCTAAATTCGAATATTGGTGTGTGTACCAAGTTCACTACGATAATAAGATTATTTGAACTTTGAATATGCCCGATCACTCAAATTAGGGACATGCATTTTCACACCGTGCCCTTGTAGTAAGTGGATGGCTTAATAATGCATTTGTTGCAAAGTGGATAGGAAGGAATGGGCCAACACGATGGGCAGCGAGATCTGATATTTCCCAACTAGATTTGTTTTTGTGGGGGTACAGCAAGGAAAAAGTGTATGCTGAACTACCAACCACTGTGGAAGATATGAAAAATAGAATCCGAGACCTTTGTGGAACTATTAACCCAGTAATGTTAAATAAGGTTGAAAATTATTTTCGTCGTAGAATTAAAATTTGCTTAGAACAAGGTGGTACACATTTTGAACATTTATTAAAATTATTTTTATTTTTATCGTAGCTCGTAATTTTGTTTTGTTTATGTATTTTTCTGCTTAATAAATAATGCTTTATAATATGAATCGTTTTTTGTTTACTTTCCATGGGTTACTAGATAATACTAACAAAACGTTGAAAATTACATCAAATTAATCAGAAATTGTGAAATTAAAAGAAATCTACCGAAGATAGATACCGACTAATTTATATCGTTAGAAAGATAAAAAAATTCCACATTTAAAGCAAAAATGAAAAAATGACCGTTCCACTTGAAAAAATCAAGTTGCCATTGATTGAAATTTTCTAAATTGACAAAGTAATTTCTCTAAATACAAAAAGAATTCGAATTTGACCATTAGGTTTACGTTAGTACATTTCATGTCTAGTAACATCGCAGAGTCATGAACTTCTAAGTTTTATGATCATAGCTATATTTAGTTTTTTTCGGACAACTACTTTTTGTAAAAATGAAATGATATGGTACAACATTTGAAAACGGTTTCCCAAAATGAAAATGAAGAAAAACATATCATTATTACTGAAGAAACTGAAATAAACGTTCTGGCATTTGTGAATGTTTATCCCAACATTTCTATGCGTCAAATTGGAAATGAAGTCGGAGTTAGCAGAAAAAGTGCAAGAAAAATTCTAGAGAAATTTAAGTATGAACCCTACAAATACCAAATACACCAACACTTGGGTGTTAACGACTTTGCTAGGTGAGTTCAATATTGCCGATGGTGGAGAATTATAACCATAATAATAGCTTTAGTAGCATGATATTGTTTTCTGATGAGCCCCCCGCTTCACGAATATGGTAACAGGAACAATGTGACATATTGAGCGAATGAAAATCAACATCTGTGCACAGAAGGATCTTTTCAAGAACGTTTCAGTGTTAATATAGGGCCAGGTGTGCAAGGGACGAGAATTGTGAAGTCGGTGTTTTTTAACGAGCACCTTATATCGCAAGTTTATTTGAATTTTTAGGAACAACCGTTAATGATTTTATGGATAATTTACCAAATTCCCAATATTTATTTTCAACAGGACAGAGCACCGTCTCAGAATGCTAGGATTTGTGTGAACTATCAAAGAAAAATTATTTTATTCCATCTGAAAATCGAGACGTTTCATGAAACCAAATTATTACAGCTATTAATAATATTACTACACCGCAAAAAAGATAATGTACTACGGAAAATTGTGGGAAAGTGACACCTGAATTCAAGGAGAAGGTGGTGTATTTGAAAATCCTAATTATGATTACGTTTTTTTCGTTTTTTTTTTTTAATTCTTTTGTTATTAGTAATACCTATTACCTATGTAATAAAGTTTTCACGTCAGCATACTTAGTTTGTTTTTTAAAATACAAATGAATCAAAATAGGGGAAACTTTGAACAATCTGCTCAAATTCACAGGTAATAAATACCTGTCAAAATTAAATTGTTTTTAAAAACCATAGCAACCTGTGGCATGGCTAAGTATTTTATTAATTTAATTAGCCCAATAGCTATAACAAGAAAAATAATATCCGTCGTTTGAAAATAAAAACTGGTATAAATGGATAGAGGATAAAAAAGTAGGATTGGGTAGTGAAAGTCTTATGGTTGTAAGTTATACCGTTTTCACACAGAAATCGATGAAAATATCGATTTTTGAAAATTAAGAACTTTTTTTTTATTCTGCCATCCTAGTGTGCCTTGATTGAAGTATAAATTGCACCATTTGTTTTGGTGTTTTTTTTAAATTCAAATAAATGTCAAAATAGGTTTAGAGCCCCATACGTCAAAATCTATTAAGTTTAGGTATAGGAACTGCTACATAAGAAATATTTAGAAGTTCTCGTAGAATTCAAATATGGAAAAATATACTAGGGTTGCCATTCAAAATAGCAAAATTTTAATCGTTTCCAGTGAAACTGGTAGTGATTGTAATTTGTTTTTTTTGCTTAAAATATGCATATTACTCAACCCAATCGTCGACCAAAATTTCAAATTTTGATCTAGAGCTGTTTTAAAATTCGAGCCTGGGTAGTAGTTCCGTTGTCACCCGGTATATCCAAAGTCTGAAACGGGAAGGATTGTATGTCTTTGTTATCGTATGTTAACACTCTACTACACCTTAGTATAACGTCAAAACAGCAGGGCTCCATCCGTTCTACTGACGAAGATAATAAGTTTTCTGACAATAATTTATTGATAAAGAAAATACTAAGACATAGCAAACCTACTTTCAGAAATGCCCAATAGCCCAATCAGTCGGTGAATTCTCTTAAAGTGTTTTGAACTCGCTGAGGAGGTAGGCTCTGTGTTGAGCTATGACTCGTTGAGCAAGATAGTTTAAATATTCCGATAACGGTTTTCAAGTGTTTTCTACGTCCAATCCAACAGTTTGGAAAAACTTCGTCCAGGTACGAACAGTACGAACGGGAACAGCATAATGAGGTGAATTAATATTTGGCCTCATTAATTTTATTAAATTAGTCCTGACTTTCTAAATCATAAATACCAAGATGACTTTGGATTTGTTTAAAGGATACAATTTATAATAAATCATTAATACGTGTAATGATGTGATAACACCTTTTCTGCTCAATAAAATGACTAAATACGGTGATAATTAACACTCAGTTACCCATAAACAAATATGCCAAAAACCAGTAATTAATTAATTAACCTTTTATTTTATTCATCAAATGCCAAACAAAACATTCTTCTTCAACCGTAATTTCCTTATAATCTCAAATTATTTGTTGGTCTAATCTTTTAAAATTAAGTTCAGGTTAAGTGTATATTTCCAAACTTAGTGTAAAGGAAATATTTAATTTTATTAACCAAATTCGCTTGAAATCATTGATAAGGTAAACCACAGTTAGAAATCATTAAAACTCTACTTTAATCTTACAATTGTAACATGTTTATTCCTGTTATATAACAGTCTTGAACTAAACAACGATACATACAAGGTTCAATGGCCGAATTCCAAAACAAAAGTATGTTATGATAATATGTGAAATAAATAGGAAAATCGAATTTCCTATTAGGACGCAAACATTGTCATCGTTTCAAATTTATATGATAATATCTTACTTATATGTTTGTAAACCATTCATGAAATTCTTCAAACACCTATTATCACTTTCACTGTAAACTGTCATCCAAATGGTAATTGTTGTAAAGGATGCCTCAAAATCGTGTGAAATTTTTTATTGATTTTTCACTAATCAATCACTTAAAATCGCCACACACCTATTTTTACTTGTCAGATGTAAAATTCAAGGAGTAAATGAATGCTTTTGATTATTAATTATTATTCTATAGTTTTCACATACATCAATTGTTATTGGTTGTGTGTACCAAGTCACTACGAAATAAGATTTTTACTTTATAGTTACATACTTAAACTTTTACTATTTAGGATAAATTACCAAATATCTCCGGTAACAGCCGAATTCAACACTAATTGTAAATGTTCAGTAAATTGTGAATATCTATATAACACAATATTTATTAATTTATAATTAATATATAATTTATTAATGTTATTCTGCCATTATTCAAAATGGCTACCGAAATTTGTTCAACGACAGTCCCGCGCGGCTGTCAATTGAAGACCTTCTCTTCTCTTGTGAAAAATCTCTTATATAGCAAACGGTTCTTTACAAAATATCCTTAATATGACCTTCCATAACTAACTTCATGACCATCTAGGAAAGTTCTCCCTTACTATGCCCTAATTTGTTATAAAATCATGAATTTTAAACCTAACATGAAACTTTAATCGGATAATTTATATGAAATGTAATAAAATACTTATCTTTTTTGGGTTTTTTTAATGGTGTACGTTTATATTGTATAACTTAAATGTACTAATACACCATATAAGAACCCAAAAGAAATTTTTAATATTACTGTAAATTTTTCACTGATTAATGAGATTGGAAATATATTTAAGAAATGATGTGTAATGATCTAAAGAGAATATAAATATGTGCCAAAAAACAAAAAAGGTTTGATGTATTGAATATTTATGATTTGGAAAGAGGAACTAGAATTTTGACTAGTATGTATAAGTAGAAAATGCATTTAATAACTATGAAAATGTAAACTTTCACCATTGTTACACATAATAAAATACTTATCTTTTTTGGGTTTTTTAATGATGTATGTTAAATTATACAATCTAAACGTTTCGATAACGCTTACAGTTATCTTCGTCAGTAGTAATATCTGTTAAAAATTGTTAGCTTTCGCCGTAGAGAGTGTTCTGATTTGTCATCTTTAAGGCAGTTCAACAATATTTAATTTTTAATGACCTAGTTATTATTTACTAAAATTTAATGCTATAGTTGGCTTTATACGTTTCTTAAACTGTTATATTAATAGCAGGCTGATGTTTATGTTTTAATTTTTCAATTTTGACAAAATTGTTTTCAACATCTTTAACAATTTTAATAGATATTACTACTGACGAAGATAACTGTAAGTGTTATCGAAACGTTTAGATTGTATAATTTAAAATACACCATTAAAAACCCCAAAAAAGATAAGTATTTTATTATGTGTGATAATGGTGAAAGTTTCCATTTTCATATACGAAATTTACACCCAAAAATACATTCATTTATTTTTAACTACTGAATCGATTAAGAAATCAATTTTTTCTTGCAATTTCCTATTGGGGTTTGAAACCACCTCAACAAGTAGTATCTTTTTACTAGATTTTCGCAAAAATACATTAGAAGGAAAAAGTCGTATGTAAAACTAGCATGTAACTTTTATTAAGTAAAATCTGGACTAGCAAATGCATGTTAGTTATGGAAATCCTTAATAACTTTTATCAAATTTAACAGTACTTTCATTGACAAGTGCTGCCACTATTTTTAATAATTTAATTTATCTTTGTATAAAAGTTGTTAACTCATCACTTTTTACAATTTAAGAATTGAATTTAAAAATTTTCATTTATGTAAACATTTATGCTTTCTTTAAAATTATTCCGCAGTCTAATTTATATTGAATTTAAATATATGGCCCATGCCATATTTACGTATAACCTATTCCCACTCTCTAAATTTCCTTTATAAATACCAGACCATCTATCATCCAAACACCGTTCCTTCCGATCCTATCCTGACCACACCCATCCTTAATCCCACCATGTATATATACGTAATGTATGCATGTATGCTGGGAATCCATGATTGTGGCTGAAGGAGCTCGGAAAGCTCGAGCAGCCCGCCCTTCCCCCTGGGGAGGGAATGAAATACGTGGCCTTTTCCTTTTTCATCCAAACTTCACTTGCTGCACTTATTAATATACTTTCACTTATACCTATTTTACAAAGCATCCAGCATCCTGACCAGTATTACCAGAATTCCAATCTAATCTACAGACACACACATAACAAATACGCACACTTTTCATTTTGCACTTTACTCGACATTATTTTAATACCACGCCTCTCCAGCCTCATTCATAATTTTACATTCATATCAGATCTACCACCTTTTAGTACCCAAACATCTGATCCACCTGTCTCACCAGAACCTGCCACTCTTTTTTTACACCACCGTCATCCACCACCTACATTCATTAAGCACATACTCCTAGAACCACCCTTTTCGGAGTCATATTTACATAAAACGCTCTTAGCTACTATTAGTCCTGTATACAAACGTGCCTAAGGTACGTAGTACTTAGTTTGCGACCCCTGAAATTACATATAAGTAGGTACAACTACCCTCCACAAAAGAGCGACGTATTATAATTCTGATATTGTAATTCGGACAAACGTCTTGGCTGTAACCACACCGAGGTGGGCTTCTGAATTATTAAGAACGATGTAGTTATTTCGACGGAAGTCCTGCCCCGAACATATAACTACTTCTACGCAAATCAACCCCTTAACCACAAAATACCCTCCTTAACCGTGCCCAGAAGTTGAGGCTCCGAATACGGGTTCCCTTGCCCTTAATTCCGCTCCAATACTACCTATATGTACGTCCTATCCTTAAACACACCCTCTCACATCCACTCAGTGCTAAATTATCCACCCCACCTAAACAACGTCATAATTACAGCCGATATTCCATTACCTAATTAATAGCAAACTATTTAACGACACAAGTTTAAAAGCCCCAAATTTCAATACCGCATGGTCAATATTCTAACCATATTTTCTACATAATTAGAATAATATTGAACACACTCACCTGTTGTAGCCTCCCGTGTAACCACAAAATCACTTCACCAAAACATGGATTCATCCAATACCGTTTTGATTAATATTTTTTTAAAGATTTCATTTCAGGTAAAAATATTTGGTTAATCAGATATTTTATAGCTCCACTCATAGAGAGCGAGACGAGCGTCAAGAAAAGTTGCCAGTGGCGTCCCTAACAACGCTATAAATAGGACCAACCAGAATTAATTCTTATTTTCATTATTTATTATTTTGTTAGTTTATTCAGGAAATCTTGGTTTATTTACTTTATTAGATACTATTTTCTTTATTTTATATTATTTGGTATAATAAAAAAGTATATAATCAAACTGTTACATGTTAATTACTTATTCACAAAATAGTGATGTCAAGGTCTCAAACTCAAGGGCTACCATAAATTTGTTTTGTAGACCTGGAACCCTACAAATCCAACCCCTACTCTGCAATATTGACATAAAAATACACTTTCACATGCTTCAGGAGTCTTAACTAATGGTGTATGGTCGAGAGTGGATAAGCTCTAAGGATCCAAGTCAACCAACGAAACGGGGTACAATAATAAAGTTTCGAACTCCCGTTTCGCGATTGGTGGGGGGATCACCTGCGTCACGCTTTTAGATTAAATCATTTAACTATGGGTTTATGTTTTTACTGCATGTTTAATTGTAAATGATGAAATAATTAAGTTAAAATATATAATGCAGGCTTTGTAAAACTTTAATACACTTAAAATATGGTTAAAAACGTGAATGAGTGTTATTTATTGCTAAAATGCGGTACGATAATATTATGTAATTGAGTTAGCAATTACAACCCAGTTAAAACTAAGATCAAAGCATTCAGTAGGGGAGTCATCGGTTGCTTCTATGTCATTAAAAAGCTATTAGGTGGAAAACCCAAAAGCAATTAGTAAGATAGGGACCCGTTGTTTTTAGGTCATTTCTTAAAAGTAAGGAGTCATAACTGATGAACTTGGTATAGGCCGCGTATCATTTTAAACCCTTTCCGAAGGAGCTAAAAAAGAAGGGACGGGGAAATCGTATGTCATCAAGTAACCAGTTTCACACGTCTCGGCCGTCCAATGTTAGAAATCTGTGCCAGAGCTGAGATGTCCCTCTGGCTGATACGTTAATGGTAGAGCGTGCTTGGGGGGGGGGGCCTCTGGTAATATACCATAATCCCTTCACCTTCCGTGCGGACGTGCTACACACTTCACACAGTCTTGTATATTGATGTATAAATGTAATTTATAGGTAAAGTAAACGTCCGGTTGAGCTTTAGTCAAAAAGCCAATGAATATTTGTAGGTACAAAATGACGTCAACTAGAACTTCTTTAATTTATGGAAAATTTTATGCAAACAAATATTATAGTAGCTTATGCAATATGTTCTAAATAATATACAGGGTCCGCCAGTGAAGCGGGAAGTTTTGAAGTACCCGATCTTTTCAGAAAATATTTATCAACACTTTTTTTGTGTAGAGGAAAGTATGCCATTTTATGTCTTAAAAATAATTCCGCTCAAGTGAGGGTTATTTTTGTATAAATACTCGTCCATTACTCGGCGGATCAGGACAGGTTGAATTCGCTCAATTTCTTGTGTAATGTTTATTGCTAATTCCGGTAAGGTTTGTGGTCTATTACTGTATACCCTGCTCTTTAAAAATCCCCAAAGGAAAAAATCCCAGGCTGGCAAATCAGGGGATCTTGCAGGCCACGAATTTTCACCTTGTTTGGAAATGAGTCAGCCCGGGAAAAGTTCCCTAAAAGCAGTCATAGACACGCGAGCGGTATGACTTGTAGCCCCGTCCTGCTGAAAATAATTGATGTCCGGAAACTTAGGTAACCCTTCCGTCACAAATGTTCTGATCATATGTATGTAGCGGTTTGCCGTAACAGTTGTGGTATTTCCTCTATCGTCCTGGAAAAAATATGACCCAATAATACCAGATTATGATATTGCACACCACACTGTAAGTTGCGGACTATGTAATGGCTTTTGGTGTATCACTCCTGGGTTTTCATTATTCCAATAGCGACTATTTTCTTGTTTACATAGCCGTTCAAATGGAAACGTGGTTCATCTGACATAAACATGTGGTGAATAAAGTCTTCATCATCATGTACACGTCGCAATACTTCTTCGCTGAAAATCCTGCAGACAATCATATCACTATCTTTCAAACCGAGCTGGTAGACTAGTGGTGACACGACCTGCTTAGCATTCGGGAGATAATGGGTTCGATTCCCGTTACCGTCTACCTTGTATGAGATTTTTTCAGGGGGTTTTCCTCATACACTTGTAGCGGTATGATCACTGTGTATATGTACACCATGTGCAGGTACTTAGGCGAATGCTGAGGTAGCATCCCCCCTCCAGAACCCTAACTCTATTCCTTCTGATCCTATCCTGACCACACCCATCCTTAATCTCTTCATGCATATATACGTAATGTATGTATACTGGGAATCCATGATTGTGGCTGAAGGAGCTTGCATAGCTCAAACAGCCCGCCCTCCTCCTTAGGGAGGGAATGAAATACGTGACTCCTCCTTCTCTTCCTCGACCTTTCAACTGTTGGACGACTTGAATTTTGTATGGGTGGAAAGATAAGTCTTTATATAAAATTCGTCGCAACGATGGGTCGCTAATGTTTAGTGCAGAAACATGTTTCACTGCAGAACACATTGGACTACGTGTTAATGCCAATCGCACTCGATCAATGTTTTCCTCCGTTCTTACAGACCTTATTGCGCCTTTATGCTTCAAGTTTAATGTGGAGCCAGTTTCTTCAAACTTTCTTACCCACTGTATAATTGCGTGAGCGGACGGCACACTTCCATGTAGTGGAACATTGAAATTACTACGAAACAATCGTTGTACCGAAGTCACACACTCACCATTTTTATAAAACGATTTTAAGCAAAACGCACCTGTCCTGCTCCGATGAATAACAGAAAATGATCAATCTAAGTTAGAAGAGTGTTTCCAAGACATGGTTCCCATTTGAGTGGAATTATTTTTAAGATATAAAATGGCATACTTTCCTCCACTCAAACCTGTAAAAAAAGTTTTGAAAATAAACATTTCTGAAAAAATTTCCCGCTTCACTGGCGGACCCTGTACAAACCATGATGTTGAAAATAAATTTAATTTTGATATAAATACTTATTGTTTCTATGAAGCAAAGGAAACCGGCTGCATACCAATGCATAGCTCTATATATAGCCTTTCAAATACAGCAAAAACGAATAGGGTGTTTTAGCACTGCAATCCCTCAACCACTGCATGATATACATGACATATCGAAAAACAACTAAAAATTGGTAACCTTTTTCTTTTCGTTCCATCACAGTGGATATTAGACCTACAATTTCCTGTAAATGAAACATATTAGGTTTGATAAATCTTTATGAAGTTCAACGTTAATAATCAAAAATATACTTTAATACATTGATTATAATCTTTCTTAAATACCACAAAAGTATAGGTTACATTTACAATAAGATATAACTTTAATGATACGAAAACAAAAATGGTAATTAACTCTAAAATATTACAAGTCAGACAAACATCAAGTAATGGAAGTTATAATAGGTAAAAACACATTAAGTGAATTATGAATCTTGTGTTATTCTTGTCATATAGTCTTTGGAGACAAAAAGGGTGTGATAGTAGCACAGGACACGCGAGGGCAATGCGTGACTAAACTAAACATTTGCTAAAAAATACGCATTGTAGTTCTAAATAGTTTTCCAGTAAAACAAGAGCTTCAATTAAAAATTATTTCTTAATCGAACATTTCATTTGAATTTTCGGTTTTAAATATTGAACTGCACCCTATAACCTTATATACTAAATAAACATTCCAAGTAAAGAGAACAGTGCGATCGAAATACCTTACTTACATTAAGTATTTAGTTATCAGATAAGATAGACTATTTAGAACAACATAGTATCGACAAACGTAAAATGGAATTCTTATCCAAACTGTCTCCTAATGATGTCCTACAGGTGATATTATCGCTTTCACATACATTATACATTAAGACATGGTATTGTATACCGGCAATGCTATATTTAATGTCAAATAATATTAAAAATGACTTACTAAATAATAAATCTATTCGTGTGTACTCAGTCTACGTGCCAGGATTGACTTAGATTTTAGCTAGAGATAAGAAAAGAATAATCATTGTCTTATAGTTTTGGTTAACATTTGAGTAAGGGAATTGTTTTTTTTTATTTTAATCAATATTTTTCGTATTATTTTTTTAATACTAAAATCAATTTCAAAACTATCACGTAAACTAGTATTAGTACGTCTTTAATATGCAGTGGCGCTAAAAATGTTAGGCAACACTTTACTCGTATATTGCTATTTTATTCAATTGGTTTGCATTTTCAAATTTTATAAGGGTAAATTGGTCGCATTGTAAAAACTGTAAGTTCAAAACAATTTCATAACTTTAGAGTTCTTAGAATTAATTATTAGATATAAAGGCTATTATCAACAGCGGGATATTAAATTTAGAGAACTTACAGTATGCTATGTTATTCAATACTTCGCATTTTTATGGTATCCTCCGTTAAACGACCTTTATAAAAACTCCTGATTATATTACAAAAACTATCAACTTTGAAGCAAAAATTGTGAACACTTTTTTTAAAGATCAATCAATTTTGATTTTGATTATGTTAGGATACGGTCCTTTGTGTAAACTCTAATATGTAGAGTACATAAAAAAACTAGTAATTTTGGAAAACAGGTATGTTTAGTCACAAATTGAATTATTTTAATTTTTAAACAAATCTTTTAAAAGCATACAAAACGTTCAATTATTGTAAATAGTTTTATGTGTATGTATGTAATTTAATTAATTTACTCATTATGTGTACAACTAAAAAGATCTTATCTCAGAATAGAAATGCAACGTATATAATACTTTACACAACTTTATGCAACTCATAACTTAATATCATTAAATTGTATACCCGTATAATGATTATTTTGACTTTGCGCAAGTTTAAGAGAATTAAGAAGCTCTATTAATTTGAATTAATTTTATAATCATAGAACATGTAAACTACACAACTAGTTACCTTCTTAAAAGTGTATTTTGCAAAATTGCACATATTTGAACTAATTTCAAAATATTTAATTAAATAAATTAATCGCTAAAGTAAGTGAGTTTCACACATAAATCAGAACACGACCAGGTTAGGCAATAGCCGCCATTAATAAAGTCAGTATCAACATTTTGTATAGATACTCGATTATTTATTTTTTTCAATATATTCAAATTAATTCGTTTCTCAAAAACAATACTTGTTTTTACAAGACTAATTACAAATACCCATTAGCTGTCGGCATGTGTTGACTACATTTTAGCAGTGTACATGAATTTACGCCTCCTATAGATAATAAGAAAATTAAAAAAATCTTTTAGCAAACACCATCTTACAGACAACTACAAACAGAGCCAACCGGGATCTACCAACTAATAAACTAATACTTTAACTAAACTGGAAGCGACAAACGATTCACAAACTCAACTGAAACCAACAAGCGTTCCACCAACTAAAGTATGACCAACACGCGCTCCACCAACTGCACTAACACTCAAGGATTCACTAACTAAAGTGGAACCCACACGTATTCCACCAACCTAGAAACATTTCAATCTGGGGCCAATAGCGTTCCTTCAATTAAAATGAGACCAACCGGCGTTCCACCAACTACACTATCTAACAATCCAAGCGCTTGGCTTGGCCACCTAACTTACCGCTATTCCGCTAATTAAATTGGGACCAATAGCGTTCCACCAAGTTACCGCGGAACTATCTCAAACAGGCTACCGAATTCCATTACTGTGCTCTCAAACACACAACTAAAATATAACTACCACGCCAAAAAATTGGTTAATGCGATACAAAAAATCCTAGCAGCCGTGAAAATCATCTATAAGAAGAACAACAAAATCTAGAGATACTGCCAGTAGAGACAGAGACCAGGTATGTTCAAAACAATATTTTTTTTCCTTCCCTTTTAGAGCAATTTCAATGCAATGTTAATCTGTATTCAAATCGCTAAACGCATACACCTGTATTATAAAATATTCAATCTATTGACTCCGTTTATATAATTGAACCAATTTACTCAATTTTACCTTCCAACCAACATATACATAACCGAGCTAGAAGGCATGTGGTAACACGATCTGCTTATCATTCGGGAGGTAAATGGGTTCGATTACTATTACCATCTACCCTGTATGACGTTTTCTCAGAGTTTTCCTCATATACATATAGCGGCATGGTAACTGCGTATATGCACACCATATACGGCTATATAGCCGAACCCTGGGGTAGCGCCTTCTCCCTAACCCTAAAAATATTAACTCCGTCCCCTCCAATCCTATCCTGCCCGCATCTTCATCCCTCTATGCATACATACTTAGTTCAGGTGTACGTGCATGCGCGCGTGCGTGCGTACGTGAGTATCGGGTTGCGTGAGAACGCCCGTGTGTGTACGACTGGTGTGTGTGTGTGTGTGTTGTGTGTGTGTGTGTGTGTGTGTGTGTGTGTGTGTGTGTGTGTGTGTGTGTGTGTGTGTGTGTGTGTGTGTGTGTGTGCGCCCGTGTGTATGTTGCCACGTGTCTAACCATCATATGACATAAAAAAAAGGAATGGGCTCGACTAAGTTCAGGGGTACGGTCGGAAGACCGCAGAACACTTGGATGTGTGGTTGTTTTGGAGGTGTAGCTTAAAGTGATGGTAATATGGTTAGATAGAAACCGGATATAAGTAGGCGCCACAGGCTTTAATAAGGAAATACTCAACCAGTGCTGAAAGTAGAGTAAACCCTGTAAAGACTGAAACAGGATTTACCAAAAAAAAAATAGAAATAAGTTAACAATCCCCCCGATAAAGTCATTTTATTGTCGATATTCTGACAAAAGAATAAAAAAAAATTAACATTCAACACCAAAGCCCACGATGGCAAGCAATGAGCCACAGCTAGTGCCCACGGCAATTACAATTTAAATTTCAATTATTAAAAAAAAATTAAATTAAATTATTATATGCCCCTTACGGCCGCTGTAAGATCTTACTGGTCGTAGCCTGAATTGGCCAATTTAACACGTAATGATATTTAGTAAAACCAAAAAAGAAAAAAAAAAGTTTAATTAATTAACTTGTTGCCTTACGCTTCACACCGTATACAGCAAAACCCCATTTGTTTTTCAGTAAAACACTAATGATTTTATATTACATAGCAGTAATTAGAAAGCTTGTTCGGTCCACAGTAAATAACTACCGTAACAATTAAAGTAATCAAGAAATTTAGAGGAAATAAAACTGGCCCGAACAACCTTGTCCACAGGAAAAAGTAATGTACATAACACATAAAAGATTACGAGACAAAATTACAAATTCATATGAAATTAAATGTTTAACTTTTGCAATAGTTCACCGTAATACAAATAATCGTTACACCCGGTATATTTCAATCAAAACAGGAGTTAAATCGTTGGGTGAATGTAGCCACAGAAGCTAGAATTAATTGGGTTAAAATGGAAGCTACATCTTGTTTGGGTGCGGTCTATTAAAGTTTTACTTGTGATTGAGTCCAAAAATATTCAAAACTGAATTAGTGAATATATATATATATATATATATATATATATATATATATATATATATATATATATATATATATATATATATATATATATATATATATATATATATATATATATATATATATATATATATACCGTTTTAGATAAAAGAATTTTGTGAAAGTGAACTGCTGGAAGCACCTTAAATATATAATATTACAAAATTAATATCAGTACATTTATTTTCCTTGTAGAAATTCACTAAGAACCTCCTAACTGTATTTGAAATTTGGAAACACAATCGTGTAACCAGGTGATAAAAAAAAGATCTGACCTTTACTGACGAAACTACTTATGTGATCTTGCAACCTTCATGTACTGTTCCAATTATCTATCAGCCTTCACGTATATGATCATGGATGTCAGCAAGGCTCTTACGCCTTCCAGCGATAATCATGTACTTTGGATGTAACGTAACAGTAAAATGTGGGCAGAAAATTTAAGAAGGAATGCCGTTAGAAACGTAGGTAGTACGGAGATGCTAAAAGAAGGTAAATATAAGTACGTTGTTTAATTAATTGTGACCGTTTATACCACTTACAGGTGACAAACGAGCCGGTAGTGAATATTCAACGTAATTTCGATTGAGGTGTCTTTGTATGTAAAGGGTTAGTATTGAATGCTTTTATATTCGAAAACCTGAAAACGATTTTAATTACAATGAGGTTATCGAAACATTTGCCACTTACCGAAGATGTGGACGAATGAATAATTTCAATTATACCCGCCTTTTAAAAGCGTTAGTAATACTTTTACTTAATCAAGTATTAATTTAACTGAGAATTTCCCAAAAAAATGATGCTTCAGCATCCAAAACCTTAAAATCAATTTTACAAACTTGAGAAAATTTGTTTTTAATCATTCTTGCCAAAAGTTAAAATGTGTAATAGAAAATATGTATTTTGTGAATATTTTTTTTCTCTCTATTTGACCCTAATAGATCCAAGGTTGCTTTTAAAGTGCTTTATATTAAATGATCCGAAATCTCAGAGATGTTGCTGAAGGTACTAAATTTGACTTACTTTTAACTAAGTAAGGGATGTGTACAAAAGTTACATACGTTAATTTAAACCCAATTAGAGATGCCTAAAAATTTGCGAAATAGTGAATTGGAAGCATTCAACCTAAGAATAAATTGCTGTATTTAGTAAGTAAATTTGACAAAATGACGAACAAAAAGAAACGCTTTCCAATTAAACACGTAACAATGTGTGTGTGTGTGTGTGTGTGTGTGTGTGTGTGTGTGTGTGTGCGTGTGTGTGTGCGCGCGTGCGCGTGTGCGTGTGTGCGTGTGTGCTTGTGTGCGTGCGTCCGTCTGTCCGTCTGTCCGTGAGGACCAAGAGTCCTAAGCAGCACACCATCAACATAATCACTATACTTTGTATATTATATTTAATTTATATATGTATTGCATTATATCTATGAATTGTTAATTATCTAAATTTTAACTCTGTTCCATTGAATTGAAGGCTCTGAGGGTTTCTGCCATTTTTTAGTATTTAGGTTTTTGCCCAGTTGCAATATGCAATGGGTTTGCATTCTTGTCCAAAGCAAAATTAGCTTTATTTACTAATTCTAAAATATTACAAACTACACAAGGAGACGAATTCCTCTCTGAATCTGGAAGCAACTTTATATGAAATAGAAGAGCTTTTTTCTGCTTCGGTTATACGAAGGCGATTCAGCAACACAAAATGTGGAAGGGCTTGGTTATCATAATTTCTTAATAACTGCTCAAGGAACACCTAAAAGCTAAACAGAAGCTCTTTGAAAATTTGATTCTTTGAACCACACAACACATACAAAAAGCGTAGTTTAAAAACCTGTTAGCGTTAAAAGGCAGGACTAATTTACCACTAATCCTATGCCTCCGAGAAGAAGGTGGAGGAGGATTCTAGTAGAGCCATTGAAATGCTGAACGATCACGTAGAAATTCGTTAATGACCCTATAAGGAAACAACAATGGACGGCGATGTTGAAATTTAAAAATCAATAGCTGTCATTATTCCTAAATGGCGTAAAATATTATGTTTTAGAAGGAAATCAGAGAAGCTCAACCAAACCAGTCGACTGCGTACGATCAAAATTTCATACTTGAATAAGTATTGGGTTACACTCACACAGAAGTGACAAGTCGCAGTGACTCGTGGTTGTTCACGATTACTCAACCCGAAAATGGTAAGTTAGCTGGAGAATTGAACGCTTTTGGTTGACGTAAACATTGTAAATTGAAGTTGTGATAGTTAACATCAAAGTCTGAGAAACGGTACATTAGAATACACTGTTTGTTACAATACAAGCATTCTACGTTAGATAACTATAAGCTGGATGGTGATAGTTGATTGATGTGCTGCGTCAAGTGTCAACAGGGTGGGCTTCTTCTCACTTGAGTGATGAGATGATTGTAGGCGATTTCTGTTTTACGATACCAGTCTTATACAAACTAAATATGATTTTACGTTATGCGTCACCACAATTTATTACTTGCGTTGGCCAACATAAGTTCTGTCCTCTTTATCGAATATGACTACCTTATGGTCCCGTTCCTTAGCAACGTTAAAGTCCGTGTTATTTGGGAGTGGGTAGCAATTAAAAACAGGGCGAGTACTTCTTAAACAAAAGCAAAGATTGTTGGATCTGATAATTATGAACATTGGTCAATAAAACAAACTGTGAACCAACAGCTTACTTTTTCCACAACTACTTTCACTCGACCTACTACTAAACGCATTACTTCAAGGCACATGGTTCTGATATGTAGCTATTCCTTTGAAAATAAACAAATAATCGCTACCTAGGTAAACATAACTGTTGCTGATGGCATAATCAAAAATGGACATCGGGGTATAGATTATTTATTGTAAGTGCTAAGAAGAAAGAAATAGGAAAAGCCCTGTTCCTGCATAGATTACTGCCATCTGAACTCGATTTTAGTAACAAAAGCTCCGATCTACCGGTCATTCACAAATCTTGATGTAACTAAGAACTACTCGCCACTTGCCCACCATCGACCTGAAATAACGAAACTGGCAGGCACATGTGGTCAACAGTAAGGATAGGAATGTGGCTTCACCATCTTGCTTAGACAAAGATATAAGATATGTCGAGTTAGAAAAATTTAGGTTAAGCGGTTCATTGGAGCGTCTGTCCTTTTGGGATATTGATAAGTGAAGGCAGCAGTTTAAGTAAGACTGTAGTAAGAAATCGGATCGATGCTTAGCGAATATAAATTAAATGAACCCATTAGATAATACATAAGTACGAACTAAAATCTGTACTCTATAAACAAAAATATCAACATTATTATTTAAGATTTAAAAACGATTGTGGCCAGAATGTGACAGACAATACTTTAAGGTGTGTGCCGAACATCGCGCATCGCGAAATAGTCGTTGTCAGTGGTAGAGACTATCTACGGGAATTCATCTAGAAGGACAACTTTAAGGTGACGCTGAAAAGAAATACCTTTGAAAAGATTCAGGGGACCATATTTTTATGACCAAGCAATAAATCTAAGAAATTGCTCCTCTAGAGAAACTATTTTCTTATCTACGTGTCTAGTGAGTGTCGTACCAAACACCTCAGTCATAAGTACGCCTGGTAATTCAAGGATATGTTGTAAAAAACCATTACAGAAATTCCGTTCAAGGCTTTAATATTTTCATGGTAAATGAAGAATGGTTTTACACATGTTAACTGTGCAGGAGCAGTACTTAACGAACGAAAACTTCTCAACAGTTAATAGTCGAGGGTACTTTATATCATGAACCCTACCAACCGCTGCATATCCTATAGCCAAAAACTTTGTCTGGCGAAATAGTCAGTTTTTATTGGGACACTCTGTCAATAGTTGGTTTGTTGACATTCGCATATTCAAAAAAAATCACATTATTCCATAATGAATGAAGATGATTTTACAGTTTAACCGCTTTAATAAAGAGGACAGGAGCAAGGAAGTCTACCGTTTAATCAAAGTTCTGCCCAATAAGAGCGTCTTGAACCTGGTCAGCCGTATTAATGATTTTAGTCTAGGGGACAACCATAAACATCGACCGGGGTACCGGAGACACTGTCTTGAGAGTGGCCTGGATCGACGGAACCGGAAGGTAAGCTGAATCCTTCGAAAAGAAGACTATCTGCTTTAATGAAAGGATCTCAGCATCAACGGCTTATTTCGTTACATCCGAAGAGTGTCATTTAGAATGTATATTAAGGAAAGAAGCATGGATACAGTAATATTCTTAGATATTCTCAGAGCACAAACAAAATGAGCCATTTCAAACGTATTTATATCCCCACTCAAATTTGATTAAACTTTAGAAATTGCCGAAGATATAAGAATATAAGCCTCTAACAAATTTGCCTCCATCTGATGCTACTGCTTCCCATATTAAGGTTATGCCCTTCGCTTCAAGAATGCGCCGATCAAGTTTTAGAATCTAATGGTGCAGGTTGTTCTCATGGGTTAGCTTTGCCGTTTTATTCTAATATATCTAGACGACAATGTTACCTTCTTTGACAACTGCTTGTACAACCATTTCCGAATTGCCAGTATTATCCTTCTCATATCTCAGTCACACGATTATGATGGAAGGAAAACTCACTCTCGAAGTAGTAGAAGCTGCGAAGGTGTCAAAAACACCAAAGTAACTACAATTTAAGCAACTACCGACGAATTATATAGTGGAGTGGGCCATCAAACGACATGCTGAAACAAACTTACCACTTCTTCAGCTTAGCCAAAGCAGAGGTTTTTCTGAATTAAAACTATTAAGTAATTCATACTGCCGATCGACGCCAACAGCATGGGTATCTCGGTCGCGCAGGACCAGAAACCTAATCCAGGTTACCAACATATCGCAGTATACCGGGTTGTCCTCGTAAGTGGCCCGCCTGTACAACATTGTTATTCTTAGAGATACAACAATTAAATTCTCGTCGAGTTACTAATGCTGTATCCTTAATCTTCAATCGTTCTGAAAGAAAGAAATCTCTGGTGATCTTTGATATAAAATTTGTAATTTTTTCCAGGCATCCTTGATCAAAATATGAGATTGAAATAAATATGATGTAACCTATCAAAAATTTATAGAAATGGTGTCATTGTATTTATTAATATTAAAATAAGTAAAAAATATAGGGTATCCTATTTAAAAATCTATAATTAGAGTCATATACGATTGAACCCGAAGTGACAACACAAATGAATATGCAAAAAAAAATCAAATTTATCACATTTATGAACCTACTAAGCTTCGTTTTTCTATCTCCTTCTATCTCCAATACTAAAAAAGAGATAGAGGTGAGCCACGTGATAGGATCGTCTGGTATATCAGTGCTGCACTGCTGTGCACTGCTCCTGTTATCTCATAAATGTAAAGTAGTTCATAGCTGTTATTTAGACCGTCACGACGTGTGTTAGTACAGGAATATAGTCTCGAAGTTGAACGACCTCTTTCGAACAGCGATTGTACGAAAACGACCAGAATAGAAAAACTTATTCACATACACTCATAAATGTCTCCAACCTGGACATGATCAATGGGGTAAAGCGGAGGCTGCAAGCCGCAAAAATAATTGACACATAAGAAACTGCCCAGGAAGAATATGTTACCTCGAACCGCATATTACAATGACCATTGCACTAAACATAGATCCCATAGTGCGAGCATCCTACATGACTGTCTTCGTGGTGCTGACCACCACCGTCTAGCACAAAACTTTCTATATAGATGTCAGAAAAGACAATACCCCAATCACTACCAACGGCTACAAGAACTTCTCCCCAAAGAGTTGGTCTTTGTGAATATTGGAGCAATCAACTGAATACTCTTTCAAGAATCATTTTCTGTGACGAAGCTACATTTCCAAGAGATGGAATCAACAATTTCCTCAACGAACATGTGTGGACCGAAAACCCTCATGTTGTTCGAGAAACCCATTTCCAGAGAAAATTCTTGGGGTGTAATAATTAATGATGAAGTTATTAGACTACATTTCTTTGACGGCTTTTTTAAAGAACGATCTGTCTTTACTACTTGAGAACATGCCCCTTCAAATGATAAGGGCTGTAGGTGTCACGAGTTCCCTCAGTGAACAGTACCCAAATATGGATCTCAACCCACTAGCTTTTTTTCACGTGAAGACACTTACCTATTAATTGGGACAGGATGATACTGATCCAGAAGATTCATGCAGCGTTTTATGAGACGAAAAACAATACAGAGAATTACATCTGGAAACGAGTGCTCCGATGGAGGATTTACTTATGCAATTCATAATAAATTGGTCATATTGAGCAGCTTTCCAACAATTACACTGTAATTGCGATTTTATTAAAGCAAACTACATTTTTTCCTAAGCCCTTGACTAATTTAATTCATTTTCAAACCACGATATTTCAAGAACCGTTAGGAATTCGGGGAAAGTGAATATAATCATTTTTGCTTAAAAGTAGTCATAGAATTCATATACGGAGTATATCAGATACTGTCCTAGTCAGGAAAGTTTACCGCTATGTCATTGATTTATGAATTTAGCTATCCAATTTGCATATACTGTCTTCTTATATAAACCAGTGAATTAAGTAAGGATGGTGAACATTCGTAGTGCAGTTGACGAAATCGACATACGGTATTGAATAAGCATATGTAGTACAAAGAGTAAACCTGTAAACGCGAAATCCATCTGTTTATATGCATATGAATTTAATTCTCATTTGACTAATAATAATAATATGTAACCTCCACTACTTGTTTGTTTATCCTTTGAGTGTTTCCTCATTTCCTACATTTACTTCTTTTAATCATCATTTATTACACACTTTGTAGAAAATGGGGGTCCCCTGATATCAGTATCTGCTGTCCAAGAAGGAAGTATGCCATTAAGTGTTTACATTTTAATTCATTACAATCACGATATTACAGCGCGTGGCAAGCACCTTGGGTATATCTAAGAAGACAGTAAGAAATATCAAGTCTCGAGCTGCATCTAACCCTGTTTTAACGAAACGTTCATGCAAGAAAACAAAATCTGACGATCTACCTGAAACATCCAAAATAGGCGTAAGGAATACGTTATACAAGTATGCATGCACAAAGTGAGTAATATTACATCACAATCTTTTACACATGTTTGACATACTAATTTATTTACAGAAAAACATGTCACAGTTGCAAGTTTAAATGCAGAAATTCGTAACATACACATATTAATAATTGATAGAAGTCTTCATCGTGCAATCCAGTCGCTAGGACTCAAATTCAAAAAAGACTCCAACTGTAGAGCTTTACTGAAAAAAAGTTACATCGCAGAAATGCGAATTAAATTTCTTAAACAATACATTAAAGAGATCAATACACCTAATCGTCGGCAAGTACTGTGCGACATACTGAAGAAGCAATAAAGCAGTGGTGTAAACGGGAAGAAATGTTGAACATCACAGTTGAAAAACTGATTATTCTGAAATCTCAGATATAGATAATGACTCCGATTAGAAGTTTAACACCTTAACAACCATGTTTTTATTGAACTGGTAACGACAATAAGAAGTTATAATTATGAAATGCAGTAGCCGTGCGAGGTGTAAACAGTGCAACTCGATAAGTTGTTTCATGCAATAGTTTAACCTATAAATTTAATTTTCAAATTATCAATTGCATGATTGTTTATCAGCAACTTACAACACAACCATCCTCCCGTTTTTATAATTCCGCTACAATTATTAAATGTTTACATTTAGTTGAAAATTGCATTGTTTGTAATAGGGCGGCAATGTGTTATAACCTACATAACCTGCAGGCTGCAAACATAACGTACCAAACACCTGCTTGATTTCAAGGATATTGTTTTTCAACCGTTATCATTACGATCATCAATGTTCTCCAATTTTTTACAAAATAAATCACAATAAATAAGTAATTGTATTTTAAAATTCTGCAGCTTTAAATGCTGCCATCTCGGGGTATATTTTCTAATTAGAATTTATTATAACGAAAATAATTTTGCCTCATGTTTTCATATTACACCATATGATTGTATATGATGACGTAGCGGTAAACTTTCCTGGCGAGGATAATACCTCGGCGCCCACCATCTATAATTTTGTACAACGAAAATAAACGTTAGAAATTTTTTCTGTGTGACCAAGGTTAAACCGGCGTTTACCCCTTTCAAGCTGAGTAAAGTAAACTCTTACTCTCAAGGGATTTAAAGTCGTCTTTATACAAGAAACGTCATTAAAAAAGGATTGACTATAATGGTAACTGTATTATGACTGAAATCGCTACAACGTATTGTGGTAATTGATTTTCTTGTGCTCTAAAAACTGTTAAAATATGTTTAAAAATGTATCTGAGTAGATGTTGAAAGTACCTTTTTAGAAAACTTACTGAATTTAATCGTACGTAAGTTGATGTTCTTAGCAAATTACAATTTAATTTACAAATGGTTCAAACTTTGGTGCATGTTTATGTTGAATGTAGAAAACATCTTTCTACGCCCAAACCTAATTTCATTTAAAATAAGACGGTGTGCATAGGTTTCCCAAAGTGAAAGAGCGATAAGCAATTCTGTATTAACAATGAGGTATTTAATTAACTAAAGGGACATGGAAATGCGATATGTATCTTAATGTGATAGCTCAGATAGAAATCTTGAGATGTTGAGTTTATTAGCTATAGAGCGGTTTACTCATCAAGGAAGTTCACTTTACTTCGAAAAACTTTAATAAACCACTACACTTGGCAGTAACCGCTATTTTAATGACGTTTTGTGTAAGCAATTAATATTAATTTAGGTTACTGTAGACATGTTCATGTAGAAAATAGATTAATTTTAATCGCAGATTTACACCGCTTGTGATAAATTTTACGTGATGAATTGACCCAATTTAGTTTTTTATATATTTTTCTATATATGCAAGCGAAAGAAGGAATATTAATAAGATGAGGTTGCAGATAAGGTTTGACGTACAAGTAAATTACTTTAGTATAAGGTGCGGCTCCCATGAGATGCCTTAGGAGCGGCCGTCTTGCCCCTTGCGGCGGCTAAAGTCCGAGCTGGTCCTAGGCGTGGGTCCCTTAGCGTGTTATAAAGTAAAAACTGGTGTTTTAATACATTCAGTTCAATTCCAATATAGGTTGGGCTTAGAATAATAATTAAGAAAAATTATTAGATACTTATTTGCATTGTAATTAATAATTTTTAATAATTTTACAGAGACATGAAAAAATTTCATGTTAAACTATTATTCCAAAACACGAAACTGTTTAAATATAGTTGTAAATGTATTAAAGCTAGATGAATATTGAGTTTTCGACAGAGAGAAAGGAACATGGATACCTTAGTATAATTCAGCACTTTACTTTCTATGGCACTAAATTTGAATAATAAATAAATAATGAAATATTAAGAGTACTAATCCTACAAGATGTTATAGCTTTCGCTACTCTATACTTTGGATTTGAATGTAAATTTGGACATCGTCTGAGAGTCGCTGCGATGCACGTTTGGGTTCAGGAACGTGCTAATTTTTTGGCAGAAGAGAACAACAGTGCGTGCAGATAAGTCCCTGCATGCCTCATTGACATTTGTTACTTTTGGGAGGGAGGTAATCATGTAGGTAGATTGAATATTTATTGGCTTCCATCAACATGACGGATTTATGTTGTCGTATTTTTAAAGGTTTCCTTATGCACATGAAAGTAAAAATTAATATAAAGGGCCTACCATTAAAATTAAGGAAGATCCAGATGCAACGGTAAAAAAGAATAGATGTACAAAAACCACAGAACATGTAAGGTGCAGGAGATAAACAGGAAAGTAGCTTTCTTATTCCCTCTATTGGAAGATACAGAAAAGCTTAAATTATAACAGAGTGGCATGTGAAGTGAGTTGAACAGTCTGATCAAATTTAAAAGTGTTTTATGTAAAAAAAAAATTTTTACTTATTGATACATATTTTTCCGCCAATCGTTTAACAGACTGGTTAATGAACGATTTTGTTTGAAATATTCAACGTTAATAAACCACAAATAAAGATAAAACATATCAGAATATTAAATGACACGACTCTTTCTCCTATTTTAATAAACTTCATTTCAATGCGTAAGCACATTGAAATATCTTGATTATTAATCGCGTCTATTAACACACTTGTTTGTTAAATAACTAGTTCAGAGAATCGTTTATTAATGAGAATTATTAAGCAACTCCAAATCATGCATTAATAGGGTCTATTATTAAACGATTTAAATGAAGTTGGTAGGAGGCGCTGCATTGATTAGTATGAAACATCTAACAACGAATGTATTGCGTCAACGAATGAGAACTGTCAGGCGTCTGTACTTTCATTACGAGATGACAGCCTGGTCGACATAAAATTTTCACTTTGGAAAAACAGGAAAGTTAAAGAAAGCGATTCTCTGAAAAATCTTGTAACGAACTCGTGTATTAATGGGCGATTAACGATCTCGAGTTCGCTACGCTCACGCGTTAAAACATGTCGTCGTTAATCGCCTTCATTAATACACTTGATGGTTACATAACTAATAAAGAGGTAAGTTTAATAATGTGCGTTTGTTCAAATTGCATTTCTTTTCTGTGAAAAGTTCAATTTAGGGTTTAATAATAAAATAATAGGTACTTATTAGAAACATCTTGATGGAACTATGTGCAAAAAGGACTTTTTGTTAACAATAATCGTTAGTCTTTTTTTAATTATTACTTCGTAAATAAAACGTACAGTGTGTCCCGATTTCGTTGTTGTAGTTGTTTTTTTAAAGATATCTTTGTTATTATCAAAGATATAAATTTGCAGTTTTTACATTCACATACTACTTTGTTGACCTAGATTTCATGGAAAAATCGAAAATGTAGTAAACGTCGATATTTCTACATTTTTGTCAAGGTCTTATACCTCGTTTAATACTATTACACTGATATATTTCTCAAACGTATATTGTGAAGTGCTTAGAATTTTCCTAGGGGTGCGGTTGTTAAGTAAAAATGTAAGCTTGCATTTTTTAAACGAGTGTCATAGTTGGCTGCAGTTCTTTCTCAGCTTTTCAAAAATATAAATCTCGAAATTCCGGAAAAACAACTTCCAAATTTTTTTTCAACAAGACGTTGCCCGAGTCTATAATGCTTTGGGAGTGAGAAACTACTTAGAAAACCGTTTCCCAAATCGTCCAACATTCGGTTCGGTATTGTGACGGTTTTGATAAATTATGTTTTTCAGAAAACTGCATTGGAAGAAATCCAGTATTGACAGATCTGGAGACCGTGGCGGCAATAACACCGAACGGAATGTTGCAATCCAACGTTTTGGAAAACGGTTTTCTAAGTAATTCCTCAGTGTCAAAACATTATGGACTAGTGCACGGTCTTTTCGGAAAAAATATTTGGAAGATGTTTTTCAGGAATGTCTATATTTATATTTTGGAAACCTAAGAAAGAACTGCAGCTGACGGTTTTCAAGCCAACTATGATTCCCTTTATAAAAATGCAAGTTAATATTATTACTCAAAAACCGCACTCCCTAGAAAAATTCTAAGTAAGCCATTGAATTCGGCACTTCGCAATATATAAGTACCGTTGACGAAATGTATCAGTATACTAGTATTAAGCCAGGTTCAAGACCTGGAAAAAAGCATAAAAATATTGACGTTAGGCTATAAGTCGAAAACAAAAGAAGATACTAAATTTTCTGTTGTGCGATGAAATCTACGTCAGCAAAGTGGTACGTGAATGTAAAAACTGCCAAGTTCTATCTTTGATAATAACAATGATGTATTTAAAAAGCAACTAAATCGGGACACACGGAACAATATGGAAAATTTTATCGGTCGTATATTGACTGATATCAATAAAAGCAAAGAAAGTATTTATTTAATGCAATGGAAAACAGCATAAACACAAGAACAAAATTTTAGTTAGTTGACTCGAAAAACTTTCCCACTTTCGATATTGAGTCGATTCCTTTAAAAAATGATTATGAAAAATAAAACAAAACATTTTCATTAGTTTAAACTGTTGAACAGTTTTAGTTTTTTTAAATTTAATTTAAATATAAATATTTATTGAATTAAAAAATAAGTTTCCCTTTTTCCAGATTCGAACCATTATTCTACGACTTATTACCCTTCACCATAGCCCATTTGACTACAGAAACAAATGGATAAAATTCTTTCACAGTTACATATTCACATGTATACATCATAACTGAAAGGACGACAATCAAGATTTAATATCTGCAGATTATGAGATACCGTCTAAAAAATTAGCACAATAATATAATCCGTTAAACCGAATTAATCTGTATTCCAAATTAACACATTATACAATTGCATAACGGCTGACACGTTCTTTCCGTTTATCTTAGTTCCTGCAAGTTTATCGTAATTTTTTTATGTTATGTTATTACTACATAATCCCTGCACCGATCGTCATTAAATTTCGCTAGGGCCTGGACATTTAGGTCTTAAACACATGTGTAACGCAAGTTTAGTATTTTATTTTCCACTTTTGATAAAAACATCTAATGTGGCAAACACGTGACTTTCTTTCTTCTTCATAAAAGAACCTTGTCTAAAAATGAATTATGCACAAAGAAGTCTTGGATTTCTTAATTGATTTGGAATGATAATAAGCTTTAAAATATTGAAAGGACCATATTAGCTTAAATAGTTGCTAATATCACTCATTGCTGTTGCTGTTCAACGAAACTTGGCTTCTTTTGCGGCAGTTTTTTGAACACTCTCTTTAGCGCACATCCCCTATTGTTTAACATCTTTTTAGACCAGATTTTCACCCCTGAAGTGGGTTGCATAGGTATACCTCAAAGAGGTACAGCTTCTCAACCATCTTATTACCGCATTCACACTTTTTTGTAAATTTTGTGCAAATATACATAATAATTTTACCCTAATTAAAACTCCTCTTGTTTATCATTCTTATTTTGTGTACTCTGATTGAACTGTAGTTTTATATTTTATGGGTACAAATAATTATTTATCTCATTGTTATACTCCTTTATTTGCATTATATTGAAATTAACTGTTCGACATCTAGCGTCCGAATTAGAATCTATTTTGACAAGAAGCAACCTTTCCCAAAAATATGGTGGAATTGAATTCTCTGTTTCATTTTTAACTAAACGCTCTAAGTTAATTGGGATATAACCTCTTTTCAACGAGCTAGTGTCGAAGTAAAGTTTTTCATACTTTCTTTCTTTAATTACACATCTGGAACTGCTTATTGGACTTTTTTCTTTTTCTAGATTTTCTTAACCATTTCTGTACTACTGATGATAACAACATTGTGGCCACATAAATTGTGATTACTTCGAAAATAACTTCTCCTTAAATTATATGGTCACCTTTTGACTATGCTCAAAATTGCTCGCTATAACTGTTAATTCCATTATCTATACACTACCGATATACGATTGGCTGTCATATTTGTCTGAGGTCATCGAAACAGGTTAGTCTACACTTAAATTCACTTCATCTGGTTTTCGAAGCAATCAATTTATGATAATAAATTATATATCATCAATTTATTACCTGTTTGCATAACTGAAAATTGTGCAGCTATTATATTGAACATAGTGATTTCAGGTGAACTATTCTATTGTACCAGCTGCACGTTATCTAAAATATTGGAAATTGGTTAAATGAACAAATCCATACAAAATTTACTTACATATCCTCTATTCATATATGTGTGTAACTTGTACATAATAACTGTTAACCATTGTTTACTTCGTACTTGTTTACTGCCAGTTGACATTCACAAAATACAAGTTAGTATTTTACCTCTTGTAAGTGTGTTTCGTGTTTCAACTTCAGTTAGAATTATGTATAAAGACTGTTTCACATGAAGATCGGTTGTTTAAGGTAAAAGTACTAACCCTATAGTTAACCTAACACTTACACCCTTGAGTTCAACAGTCTACGTTTCTTTTAGTTTTAATTACAATTATTGCGTTGAGCAAACAAATTTCAAACTAAGATCTCCTGTATTCCAACACGCGCCAACACAGACTAGCCAAGCGTGTCGTTTTAACGGCTAAACCGTTAAAATGGCGAGTACTAAAACAGGCGCTATACCCCAGGTGAATAGGGCGAGACGTTCACAGTCCCACATCAATTTGTCAATCCGTCCTAAGGATTCTGGGGCGGGGGGGGGGGGAGGCAAAAATTCGTCAACGCCAAAAGCAACACTAAGAAGAGCAAGATCTGCCGGGAATAAAATTCTGCCCACTCGTATTCCCAAGGGGCAGGACTCAAGCGACCTCAATCATCGAAAATACCAACACTTGAATATATTACTGTAGCATACGCGGTATCAGGTCGAATCTTAATGCTGTTCATCTACACCTCCAACAAGTGCAGCTGGACATTCTGTATCTGTAAGAAACACAAGTCTCCCCTGGAAGCACTGATTCGCCTACTATAGTGTCCCAGATACAACCTCCACTCTAACTTTTGCCTTAAAGGCGGAGTATGTGCGTATACCAAGGACAACGTAGGTTGTAAGAGGATGTCTACTTTGTAAAACAACAAATTTGACGTGATTTGGTTCAAAGATTCTGGGCCCTAATTTGGGAAATTCTACTGTTGTTTATATAGGTCTCCCAATAATAATAACTTCCAAGATCTTTTTGATTACTTTAGTCTGAAAATAGATTGCCTCTTATCACAGTTTCCATCTCACGATATCTAATTCTGGGAGATTATAATGTCCACAACTCCAATTGGCTTCAATTTTCATCTACTAGTAATCCCGTGGGTCATAGTCCTGTGATCTCACACAAATGATTATCGAACCCATCAGAATCCCTGACAATCGTAACCATAATCTACATCTCTTGGACCAATTCCTTACATCTAACCCACTTGTCTATAAAACAAGGGTCCTTTCCCCACTTGGTCAATCAGACGTTTTCATAATCGAAATAACTTCCTCAGTCCCGAATCCTACTGTTATTCGGAAAGTAGATAGAACTATATAGTATTTTAAATCAGCTAACTGGGACGAAATGCGAGATTTCTTTGCAACCTTCCCCTGGCGTGAGTATTGCTTTAAATGGCCCTCTTCAAACATTGCTCTTTCACTAACTCAAGTTATCTTTATGGGTATGGAGTTATACATTCCCAAAAAACAAAATCGCGTAGGTCATGCCCGTTCGCAACCACGGTTTAATAGGGCTTGCACTAATACATTATCGCAAAACCATAAACTCAATAGCAAATGGAAATCAAATAACTCTGTCGAAAATCACTCCGCATTCTGGTAAAATTGTTCCGTCGCTCAACTCTATCCCATACGCTATAAAACCAACCCACTTTGGATACAAACCCATAGAATCAGTTATCAATAAATTTGACCCAAACAAGGCGACTGATATTTACGGTATTCTAACTATCGTCCTTAAAAAATGCTCCCCTGAGCTAGTACCTGTAATGTCTCTTTTCGATTTCCATAGCATCTAGAGAGCTTCCCTCATCGTAGGAAACGGAAAATGTCCAACATGTTCCTAAAAAGGGTGATAAAAGCGATCCCTCAAAGTACTGACCAATAGCTATCAGTTCCATTCTATCGAAAATCATGGAATCTGCAGAATTCTTGACATTATGAGGGGTTTCTCAGATTTAGGGCTTCACAAAAATATAAGGAGATGCAATTACACTGACAGGTTTATGAATGTTTGTTAAACCCACCAATTTGGTGGAAGAGCTTCATCTTTTGTTTCTTCAAGTATAGAAAATATTTTATCAAATTTTTGGTTTACAGAGAAAACATCTTTGTAGGACCTTTTGGTAATTCACGATATGTTTGTGGTTCCAATAGTCACTCAATTTTCAATTTATAATCATTCATATTTAGAAGTTACACTACCTTTATCTGATGGTGATACAGCGATATCATTTCGTTTAGAATCTAAGGCACTTCGTTGACGGAACGATACTTTACTCTTTAGACGTTTCATATTTACAGTCATGTAAAAAAAAAAGGAAAGGGCCACGTATTTCATTCCCTCCCCCTCCCCAAGGGGGAGGACGGGCCGCTCGAGTTTTCCGAGCTCCTTCAGCCACAATCATGGATTTCGAGCATACATATATACATTACGTATATATGCATGATGGGATTAAGGATGGGTGTGGTCAGGATAGGATCGGAAGGAACGGAGTTAGGGTTCTGAGGGGGAAAATACTACCCCAGCTGCCGTAATGTAACGTCATACCCATTCTGTTTTCAATTTATGATAACAATCATGTTTTAGTAGTAATTATTAAATTATTTATTTGTGAGGTTTTTATGATCATACTTGATCTTTAATTTGTACTTCAGTTTTTAGCAGTTTTACCACTTTCACATTAAAGTTTTTCACAGCATAACTTGATTACATTTTATTAAATTTTTTCTTTTACCGTGATATTTTTCCTTGTAATTGTGTTTTTTAATTTGCCATTTTCAAAACGTAGTAATTATATTAAAGGTCTAGTTAAATTGTTCTAAATTAACATTAGATTCCATAGAGTATTTTCAGATATGTTGATGTAACTTCTACAGCAGGCTTATATTTGTATTTTCATATAGCATAAATTTATTTAACAACTTAGTTATTTTTTTAAAACTATTATTTACTGAGGACGGCAACTCTTACTGTTATTAAAACGTTCAATTTTTATCTTCCAACCCACACATAGGTATAGCAGGTTACGCAACTGACTTTTTTTCACTATCGCTAAATAGACGTATTAGTTTATTTTACAACGTTTGTCCAAGTTTCCCCAAGATTGATCACGTCGTGTGCGCGTGCGTGCGTGCGTGCGCGTACGCGTGCGTGCGTGGGTTTGTACGTGCGTGCGTGTGTATGAGAGTGTGGATTTATGTTAATACCCACGATAACTCCAGAACGAAAACGCGTACGTACTTAAAATTTTGTATTTAAGATTGTTTTTCAATGATTAATAAAATGTGTGGATATATTTCTTAAAAAAATTTAATTTTACTTGACGCTTCTTTATAACGTTTTTAATGTATAGCGAAATTCATGTAAAAATTAAATAAATATAATTGAAAATGCTTAACTGTATTATCGATATTTGTATATAAGCGGGCGACTCAGGAATTTTTCTTAAGTTAGCATCAAGATGTCTATTAACCTCTATCTGACATGAAGTTTTAAACGTCTGTTTGACATAGATTATTGTTTTTGTTTTTACAATGTTGCCGATTTTCGTAATAAACTTATTCTAAAAGGGGTTGCACGATTACCCTAAAAAAAATTGTTATTAAAATTATTTCATTTTTTTAAATTTCCATTTTGTAGGTTGGAAGGTCGTCTGTTGTTCCAAGCCAGATATTTTTTATTGCATTTACTCTTATAGTGGACGAAGTTTAGCCAAAAGTCGCATTTAACCCACTATTTACTTACAAAACGTCTATGCCCGAACCGCATGCGAACCCGAGACCGTGGTATTCGCAGTCAGTTAACTAACTCACCAGTCTACCCCGACCGTGTATAAAACTTGAATAAAAATGCACGATTTAACCCAAAAGATAAGCATCTTACTTATAAAATAGAAATAATTTCTATTCGTTGCTAACTAATTAGAGAATTAAACGTTTCCACTAAATAATTATTTTATCAGAAGCATTCACTTTTATATCCTTGTACTTAGAATGTACAGTCTAACATTTAATTCAAAAATACATTTAAAAGTTGCATGCATTCTCAACATGCCCGTAAAATGAAATATGTATTATCCATCTTTTGTGTACAATTGAAATGCATCATGCGATTGCACTTTAATATTCCTCTATAACATAGATAGCAATATCAATCTTATAATCTCACATGACAATTTCTAACGCTTAAACAACGACACGCATAAACGTGATTGTTCGTTAATTATTAACATTATACTAAGCTAAACGTACAAAACTCTGTTAAACTATCGAACGATAACTATAAATTTTTTAAGATGGAAATTTAACAAAGGTTTTTATAAAAAAGAAAGTTACGATGAGCGTTATTAACAACGAATTTTACCCCCGTATGTACCTCTAATACTTTTTTAATTACAGCAACTTAATGTTTCGTAAGCGCATCAAACTTGTTCTCGAACCCTTTCGTTAGATATAAAGCACATACTTTGTAATCCTTCCACATTTTCTTCAGAGAAACAAAGCAAAAGATGCTTATAAAGGCATTAAAGATGACAGTAATGAAAAGAGGAGAACGATTATTAGTTCTTTCCGTTCTAAATTGCGAACGTAATTAACCCTATGCAAAGGGCTAAGAGGTAATGTACACATATGGTTATTAATGTTACCTTTTTATGCGATTTTTCTAAGTAATTGAAATTTTTAATTAAAATCGCATTAGGTATTTTTCAATTTTATGATTGTCACTATCACAAATTTAAATCGAACTAATCTGATTGAAGGTTGTTATCGTTAAATTGTTGTGTATTGTATGCTATAAACATAACCCCATTTGCATATTCTGTAATGCCACTCAAATACGTACCCTTAATTCTCTAGGAGAAACTTATTAAGTAAGATTTAGATAAGGCTTTAAATGATCATAGCCGCGAAGACCATTGTGTTATCTTAAGTGACCAAACTTACAGGAGTTTCAAATGTGTTTTGAAACAGTTAGGTATTAAATTACTTTTCAAGTCAAGTCCTAATACCTAATTATTGTTGATTATTTTAAACATTTACGATAAATTGTGATTTACAATATCTCTATATTTAGTATTCATGTCGACTACATTTGTATATTACACACAAGTTAGACAAATAAATTGTCCAGTCTTATCTTGCACTCAACTTGATGTTGGAAGTTGGAACAGCAATTATATTATTACATATGTGAAGTAAATTTGATCTTGACATTTCCATACATTTTCCTTGGAAAATTATGGAAATTAACAATTTTCGTTTGTCTGTTAAGTTTGATCTTAGTTTTCTTGAGGTTAATTAGAGTGGTTGTTCTAAATGACTTGTGGCAGTGTGGTAGGTATATAAGGTATTTGCAAAATACTTTACTAGTGTGCTTTATGGCTACTGCACTGTTATTTTTAAGTTACGTAGCTCTTGAAATAGAATTAATATAAGCCATTGAAAAATGTAAAACGCATTCTTTTAAAATTATCCAAATTTAACATCTTTCAGCTTTTATTCGCTTTTTTTAATATTTGCATAGTATTATTAGTTCGATGTTTACTAATTTCCAATTTTACTAAAAACTAACAGGTTGTATACTATATAAACATATAATGACTGTTCTATCGGTATACTTGATTGCTAAAATATATGAAAAATAAGAAACATTGTGACGAGACTGGTCAACGGTTCCCTCCTACAAGTCTAGACTTGCGATGTGCTGCTTTGATTCGACACTCGTTACATGTATAATAAAAAATCACGATATCAGACAACTGACTAAACGTGTGCCCGCCCGAGACGTTCGATTTCTGGACGGACCAAATTGATGGTATAAGTTAGGTTAGTTAAAATTTATCTATCGAAATTTATTAATTCGTTAATAGAAAGAATTTGGAAGCGAAGGGCAGGGAGGGGCAACTGCCCCCCCCCCCTGGAAGAGCAAAAATAAATTAAATAATTTTTAAATTTTAATAAACAAAAAATTAAATCTAAAATATACATATTTTTCTGTTCTGCATATTTTTTTTGTTATCTGTTTTATATATTTTGTTTGTTGTTGTGATCGTTTGGTTGCTTTTATGAACATTTTAAAATTAATTAATAAGCTCTAATAAATAAAATTATTCCCGTGTCCTTTGTCACTAAAATATATTTCATCAGCAAAAACAAAGCTGTTTGAAAACACACCAGAATTGTCCCACACCAGAATTGGATAAAAACGAGTGTTCGATTTACTCTCAGGATACGTCAATTTTTAGTGTTCGATTCAACCACTTAACAGTCGGACATTTTGAGAAAATGGTAAAAAAATTATCACTTTTTTTTTGTTTTCATTTAACTACATTTTTTAATCCTATTAATTAATTAAAATAAATTTACTCAATAAGTAGTTTTAGTGTGAAATATTTTGAAACATTCAATACACAATCCTACATCAGAATCCGAAATAAATACTCTTATAACGTACGTAAGACCTGCACCAACAAGTTAAAACAAGTTAAAACAAAAGTTGCCTGAACGAGACTCGGGATCGTCAGTGTACGGAAAAATGTCACGCCCGAGTGCAGTTCGTGCAAAACTATCAAGTGGTTAAAACACAACTTGCTCCAAATCCTAACATAGGACAATATTTTTTGCAACAACTATTGAGTTGGTGTGTAAGTGTGCTTGTCTAGCGACAGTGTCCTATTTAATAGTGTAACGAAACGCCACTGGTTTTCTTCGAGAAAATCGAGATACAAGTGAGGAATATACGGGAACCGGCGATGCGAATGTTCTGGCAATTTCTAGGCTCAAAAAGGGTATATAAAATTGCCTATCCGGCGCGAAGACAGACAGTACAGTACAGTACATAGTGCAGGATACGAAGTTGCATACGGCGAATAGAAAGCGAGGCCGAGATTTAAAAGCGGAATAGTTAAAAGTGTTGAGAAAGTGAATATTTGTGTTGTTTTGTTAACTTTATTGGTTTTAAATAAAGTTGGTGTGAATAGTTATCAGTGTTAAACAAGAGGGAAAATCCGTAACAATAGTTTTACCACAGAATAAAGAGACAGAAATCACAGAAAAGACAATATAGATATAAGAAATTGGTTACAAAAGGTAAGTTAAATAATTTCAGTAGAAAATTAAATTTTTAATTAAAACTTTAGAGTCATTCCATTAGAAATGGTCCAAAATTTGAAAATTGGTTGCTCGACCAGCACCAAACAAAACAAAACTACCATGTAATGATAGCTTATAATGTAGATATGTTATATCCGATGTTAATTTTGTTCAAAATTATTTGTATCGCAACGTTTGGAAAAAATTCAATTGCAGCCCTTTACAAAATTGCCAATTGCTCTTTACTCTTTGCTTGTATCTTTGTGAAACAATTTTTATTAGCTTTGGCAAAAGATTCTGTGCATTATTAATATAATTTTATATATTTTTCATTATTATGATGCCGACTTTTTGCCTTCTAATTATAACAAAATTACAATAATGCACCGATTTTGACAGCTGATATCTCAAATGGGACTAAATATAAAAACTTGAAATTTTCACATATTAAAGATCAAACAGCACTTTATACGTGCTATTAATTTCATTTTGTGTTTTTAATCTAGAGAAAAAATATTAACATCGGATATAGTATATCCACATTATAAGCTATCATTACATGGTAGTTTTGTTTTATACTAATTTTTATACTAGGGACTAAGAACAAGAATTTTTTTTTAGGTCAAAAATCTCTAAAACAGAAAAAAGTTCATGATGACAGTAGTGGAAGTGAATGCAATGATTGTGATGAAGATGAAAATAAAATGGTCGGAACATCAAAATCGGAATCTATTTTTGAAGGAAACTGGGACCTCTAACCAAACTGAAGGACGCGATGGCTACCATAAAAATGACATTGGCCGTTATATTAGTTGAGCCAATAACTTGCCTTCTGAAAAAAAGAAGGAATTGTTGACAAACCCTTGGGTTCCATCATCCAATTACGATTTTGATTCTGATGCCATTCACTTTAAAAGAAAATTTAACCATCGCTGGTTAGATCAATATACTCCATGGCTGGTGTACTCAAGTCGTTTGAAAGGTGCTCTATGTTTGTATTGTGTTTTATTTCCGCCAAGAATTGCTACAGTTAAAGGAGTTTTGGGGTCATTTATGGTAAGGCCTTACATGAAGTTTAAGGATATACATGAAGATTGTAGAAAGCACGTTGGCAGCCATTACCACAAATCTTCAACAGCTGCTGCAAAAGCATTTCTTGAAAATGCTCCTGTTGATGTCCAGTTGCAAATAGGGCACCATAAGACGATTGAAGAAAATAAACAAATATTGTCAGCAATTATTTCATGCATAATATTTTGTGGAATTCATGATTTGCCCCTTAGAGGAAAACAAGGAAATGAGGGAGTTTTCTTTGACCTTTTAAATTTGAGGATTGACTCTGGTGATGAGAAGCTAAAGAGCCACTTGGATAAATGTCAAAAACGCAGTCTATACCTCACCAACAATTCAAAATGAGATCATACAATTATGCGGTGAAGTTATCAAAGAAAAATAATCGAAGACTGTAAACGGGCAAAAGCTTATGCTGTAATGGCTGATGAAACAGCAGATATCGCTGGAAAAGAGCAGCTTTCTATTGGATTAAGGTTCTATGATGAAAGCCAAAAATAATCAGGGAGGAATTTGTAGGCTACATTGAGTTAAAATGTCAAGATGCTTCTACAATCGCTAGCGCAATTCAAAGTTTTTAGAAGATAATAATTTTTCCGCCGATAATTGTGGGGATTCGGATTTGACGGTGTTCCACGATGGCCGGCAAAGAAGGTGGTGTACAGGCCATTCTTAAAAAAAGTACGCTAAATCTTTATTTTCCATTGCTCCAGCCACAGACTAAATCTTGTGGTCAATGATACTAGCAAGCTACCAGAAATAAGAAACACAATTGCAACGGTTAAAGACACAATAACCTTCTTTCGTGAATCGCCAGCCCGTAGGAAATCGGTTCCAAATCTTTCAAGGCTTTGTGAGACCAGATGGTCGGAAAAATATCAGAGCATAAACAAATTTTCAGAAAGCTTCACTGACATTGTTAAAGCACTAGAACATCCATCTGTCGAAGGAAACTATGCAACAAGAAAATCTGCCTACCAATTGCACTGTGCAGTTACTATACCAATATTCATCTTAGGCTTGAACATAATTGCAAGATACTCTGCAATTTTGGAACCCGTTGTAAACGTTTTACAAGGTAAAAGTAAAATGTTTCTTATGAATTATTTAAAAAATCACTTGATATCCCAGAGAAAGTAGGGGTTGAGTTGTCAGTACCACTAGTCACTCAAAAGCAAGTACACAGAAGTAATCCACCATCTGAGTCTGCAGTTGAATACTGGAAGCGGTCAATAATCATCCCCTATCTTGATTCTTTGACTTCGTCTTTGGATGCTAGATTCTCCAACGAAAATACACCTGCTTTTGCTTTAACTTATCTTCATTCTTCAAGCATGCTCAAAATGGCTTTAAAAGATTTCAAAAATAATGCAGAATCTTTCATGGAATTTTATAAGTTGGGTGATGTCTCTGCAGAATTAGATTTGTGGTACAATATGTGGAAGAAAAAGAATTTAGCAGAAGACAAATTAAAGGACATTGAAGTGGCTGCACTTTTGGAGGAAGCTAATGTTTTTTTCCCTGCAACAAGGCACGCACTGCTAATATTAAGTGCTTTCCCATCCACTACTGCTACCGTGGAAAGATCGTTCAGTACCCTGCGAAGGGTAAAACCTGGCTCAGGAGTACAATGGGTGATGACAGACTCACTGGGTTGTGTTTGATGAGTGTGCATCGAAAATTTTTGAAGGAAAATCAGGACTGCATAGTGAAGAAAGTTTTGGATAAATTTAGTTTAAACCCAAGAAAAATGTTATTAGTTTAATTTAAGTATAATTAAAATCTCAAAGTTTTGTTTTCATTTGCCTTTTCTTTTTATCCTAAAATTTTACATTTTGAACGACCATGGACCATGGTTTGCTCCTCCCCCCTGTTATAAATCCTGGCTACGCCCTTGTTTGGACGCGCATGCATGCACGCACGCAGGGAATCAAGCATGCACGCACAAACACACGTACGGAAGCAAGACCGTACGCATGACCGCACGCACGCCCGTTCTGCCGCCCGCATCCACGCACGCACGCACACATTTTTTTTGTGAGTTTTCCATGAACTGTCAATTCCCTGTACTTCTTTTGTTGTAGGTCAGTCTGAATGTACAAAAAAATTAACTCGCTGTTCTTCATATTTGCTTCTGATTTTGAGTCTGTAATTTTTAAGTTTTTTCGTTTTCTATTAGATATCATTGTCAAACTGTGGCTTTTTTATTGCTAATATTTCATCTTTTTTAGTCAATAAAATTTTATTTACTTTTCACTTGATTTGTATTATTTAATTCCAACTTATATATTCTAAGCGTTTATCGCGTTCAACAAGTGTGTTTGTTCATATAATGACGTGACTGATATTTCTTGATTTTTAATAATAATAAAAAAATATCCAGAAAACTGTTTTTAGCTTCTATGGACTTCCACCACAACATCTATTTCCTCGAATCTTTCTTTTCTTACCGGATGGCACGCAGCTTAGATTGCGGCATCATTTCGGAGATCCTACCGTCACCCTCGCCCAACTTTCACTTCCTGGCCTCAACACCGCCACTTTTTATCCTGTGTGATTCGTCACGTGGATAATGATATCCTCGCCCAAGAGATCCTTTACCCGCCTTATCACCACCTTCAAGCTTACTCTTGACGTGTTCGTATTTGGACGACATTCCCAATGTGAACACTCACTAACGCCATCACCAACTGCACGCAAGTCGGACACATTTGTTGAATGCCCAACTCGCTCCATACTTCTGCAAATTTGATGCTCACCCATAGTGTAACAACTGCGAAGAGCACATTCTATACATTTTTCTCTATCCCAGAAGCGTCACGAACCTCCTAGTTCACTATCCAATATGTAACCATACAGCAATATCCATTATCCGCACTTTCAATCCCTAAATCACTGCTCATGGACAGTATAACAACGGCAGTTAACACTAGACCCTGTACTCAAAAACCTCTAACACATACTCTACATACATATATATTCTCGATTACAGAAGCAGCACTCACACACAACTGCACACTGAACTTTGCCAATTACCATTCCTATATACAGACCATGACACTAACCGGCTTCCGTGGTACCACTCCACTTGTCATAAATTATTTTCCGTCTACCCGATTTTAATTACTTCCTCACATACAGTATTACAAATGCGTGTTTTTGTAACGGTGTACACTTCCACTTCAACAATACTTTTCTTCTATTATAATACACCCGGCCTTGATACCCTATTGGATTCTTTGGAATACGTATTTAGCTTTCCCAATTCCGTAATCTTAGGAAACTCTTATTCCCGCCGTACACAATTCGGTGCCACCACAATCAGTAGAAACGGGATTAATCGTTCGCCAACCTTATTGCGCTTGTCACTTATACGTATGAAAACACATTTTTCGGCACCTCAATGCCTGATAATATTAATTGCTCAGAACTCAGGTCATTTTTCGGATCTTAGGCACATAGACGCCACTATTGCATCTGGCCACCTATCTCTGCTGGTAAAAATTTTATTTTGTCCAGAACCTCCAGCCCGTTCCGTTAATAAAGATCTCAAATGCAGATTGGAATGTTCTCCAAACATATCTCCAACCACATCTCCTCAATAGACCTTTGAACATCCCAAGATCTCTCGAAAGGTATCAACCATTTAACTAGGCGGTCAAAATCTGGCGATATATTCCACAAATCTCTCCCACTGTAAATTGTGAACTGGATTAAAAAGAAGAGACGACTCTATCGTCAATTTATGAGATCCCGCTCTCAAGACAAAATACAATTGCCTCAATGTCAGGTGCGAAACAAACAAACATACTGGAGATTCCCAAACGAAAGTCATTTCCGAATATAATACCGTAATGGTAAACTCTTTTGACAACAGTTTAACACATTCACCAAATCACACCTGGCTGATTGTCAAGGTGAGCTAGTTTGAATCGACCAAGAAAAGACCGACTTAATCGGTTTTCACCATCAATCCATCCACAAATCCACAACGATCCTCAATTCGACACCCGCTTCAAGGAACCTCCAGAGAGTCGTCTTTAGCAGTTTAATAACTTCCCAAGTCCAATTGGACAACGAGCATCCTTCCTGTGCACTCATTACCTCAGACCATATTCTTCTAAAAAGGGCACAATTCCGCCTCAGGACAAAACGGTCTAAACTGAAAACTATCATACCTACCCGACCGAACCAACATTTAGGATATGCGATTGCACACACCTATATTCTGACAAAATGAAAATCATCTTCTGTCGTATTACTGACAGCCAATTCGGTTTCCGATCTAACCCAACAGACGAGCGGGATTTTTAGCAACTAAATCTCTATTAACCTCTATCTGATCTAATTTGTCCAAAGAACACCAAACAGAATACGCGATAGCGCAAACCTACAAGGAGCACCTCGATGTCGAAGCAGACCCCAAAATACTGCAACACACCAACAAGATTTACGTTTGCCCTGTTATAGATTTTCAAGCACACAAATATAAAATCTAGTCACTTTTTCTTCATTGCTGATTGATAACGCCGAATCCTAAGACAAATACATAGACTTGTTACGGTTTGCTACAGATTATCTATTATTGTCATAAACACATTAAAACGTTTAGTGTCCACATTATTTTATTTTTATTTTTTTGAGATTCCATTTCTGTTAATCGATTATTCTATTTTTTAAGCGACATTGAGCGTCTACCTTTTTTACGTCAATGGTTTTCTATATTTTTAACTTCTATGGTGAGATAGGGATTTCAGTTTTCCCCTAGTCGGGTTAACGATTTTGTTAGCAGGCTTTTTCGAGCGGAAGTGTTGCTAAGATGGCATGATACACGAGTCAGATGTATTAATTACCTTTCTTTTAATTTAGGAAGCATCCAACATTGTTTGGGATCGAATCGCTTGAAATTAATAATATTCACACCCGGTTCACATGGGAGTAGAAGATAAATTAATTGATACTGTTAGCTATACTTATTCCGGCATCCCTATTCATCGCCGTTCCGGAAATATTTGCACGAAAAGGGCAAACACCTCCTGACCATGTGTGAGGATTACTCGCGACAGTCGCAGTATTACAAATGCGTGTTTTTGTAACGGTGTACACTTCCACTTCAACAATACTTTTCTTCTATTATAATACACCCGGCCTTGATACCCTATTGGATTCTTTGGAATACGTATTTAGCTTTCCCAATTCCGTAATCTTAGGCAACTCTTATTCACGCCGTACACAATTCGGTGCCACCACAATCAGTAGAAACGGGATTAATCGTTCGCCAACCTTATTGCGCTTGTCACTTATACGTATGAAAACACATTTTTCGGCACCTCAATGCCTGATAATAATAATTGCTCAGAACTCAGGTCATTTTTCGGATCTTAGGCACATAGACGCCACTATTGCATCTGGCCACCTATCTCTGCTGGTAAAAATTTTATTTTGTCAAGAACCTCCAGCCCGTTCCGTTATTAAAGATCTCAAATGCAGATTGGAATGTGTTCTCCAAACATATCTCCAACCACATCTCCTCAATAGACCTTTGAACATCCCAAGATCTCTCGAAAAGTATCAACCATTTAACTAGGCGGTCAAAATCTGGCGATATATTCCACAAATCTCTCCCACTGTAAATTGTGAACTGGATTAAAAAGAAGAGACGACTCTATCGTCAATTTATGAGATCCCGCTCTCAAGACAAAATACAATTGCCTCAATGTCAGGTGCGAAACAAACAAACATACTGGAGATTCCCAAACGAAAGTCATTTCCGAATATAATACCGTAATGGTAAACTCTTTTGACAACAGTTTAACAGATTCACCAAATCACACCTGGCTGATTGTCAAGGTGAGCTAGTTTGAATCGACCAAGAAAAGACCGACTTAATCGGTTTTCACCATCAATCCATCCACAAATCCACAACGATCCTCAATTCGACACTCGCTTCAAGGAACCTTCAGAGAGTCGTCTTTAGCAGTTTAATAACTTCCCAAGTCCAATTGGACAACGATCATCCTTCCTGTGCACTCATTACCTCAGACCATATTCTTCTAAAAAGGGCACAATTCCGCCTCAGGACAAAACGGTCTAAACTGAAAACTCTTATACCTACCCGACCGAACCAACATTTAGGATATGCGATTGCGCACACCTATATTCTGACAAAATGAAAATCATCTTTTATCGTCTTACTGACAGCCAATTCGGTTTCCGACCTAACCCAACAGACGAGCGGGATTTTTAGCAACTAAATCTCTATTAACCTCTATCTGATCTAATCTGTCCAAAGAACACCAAACAGAATACGCGATAGCGCAAACCTACAAGGAGCACCTCGATGTCGAAGCAGACCCCAAAATACTGCAACACACCAACAAGATTTACGTTTGCCCTGTTATAGATTTTCAAGCACACAAATATAAAATCTAGTCACTTTTTCTTCATTGCTGATTGATAACGCCGAATCCTAAGACAAATACATAGACTTGTTACGGTTTGCTACAGATTATCTATTATTGTCATAAACACATTAAAACGTTTAGTGTCCACATTATTTTATTTTTTTTTTTTTGAGATTCCATTTCTGTTAATCGATTATTCTATTTTTTAAGCGACATTGAGCGTCTACCTTTTTTACGTCAATGGTTTTCTATATTTTTAACTTCTATGGTGAGATAGGGATTTCAGTTTTCCCCTAGTCGGGATAACGATTTTGTTAGCAGGCTTTTTCGAGCGGAAGTGTTGCTAAGATGGCATGATACACGAGTCAGATGTATTAATTACCTTTCTTTTAATTTAGGAAGCATCCAACATTGTTTGGGATCGGATCGCTTGAAATTAATAATATTCACACCCGGTTCACATGGGAGTAGAAGATAAATTAATTGATACTGTTAGCTATACTTATTCCGGCATCCCTATTCATCGCCGTTCCGGAAATATTTGCACGAAAAGGGCAAACACCTCCTGACCATGTGTGAGGATTACTCGCGACAGTCGCAGTTTATGCCGAAGCTAAGGTCGCTGCCACCCGTTGGATAACATATCTAAGCTTCCGAGGAATCCGAGCATAGCGTCGAATACTAAAGCGGGTGAAACGAGCTTTTTTACGTCTTCTTCCGCTGCGGGAGATGTGGATACCTCAGACAACCCCTGAAGTTGGCCTGATGACCACCACCGCAGTTTACGCACTTTGCCTGGTCCGTGCGGGGTTTGGTGCACTCACTGGAGTGGTGGTGTCCTGCACACTTGACACAGCGTGCCGCCGCTGTACAGCAACGCTATGCGGGTGGTCACTTGATCGTTTCTTCGGCTTCTTCTTCTGGAGCCGAAACCCGTAGGACGGTCGCGACTCTTCTACTGCAGTGACGGTCTATGTTGTTGCTGTGAGCAGTGTAGTAGCAATCTCTTCTTCCATTTTCTTGTCTTTTTCGTGTGTCGCTGCTGAAACAGTGGTTCTCTACCAGGCATCGTGAAAACGACGCAGGTAGTAGAACAAAACGAACGGCTGAGCTTCAACAATGTACGGTTACAATGTCGATACATGAGAAAGAGGAATCCCTAGAAACTCTCTATGCATTTCGTATCTTCCCCCAATCTGTTTGATGCCCACCAATGTAAAGGCCAAAAAACGACTGTAGTAACCTTCAATGCACACCGTATTACCCTTTTCTAAACAAATCAAATAGTTACAACCGTACATATGCACTTACACCCTTTAATCTACGCTACTTACAATTTCTTTTTTTTTTTTAACACCAAAAAACACGAAACGCACTACTGTAATCAATACAATACCTCTAACACCTCACAACTCCAACAATAGAAAATGACCGCAGCTGAAGAGAAGGAAGGCTCTTGGTACAACTAGCTATAAGCTAACAATAATTGTGAGCTTACCAGCATACAAAATATCGGATATTTAGCAAAAAATATTCAATCGATAATCAAAGGAATTAAAAAATTACAGAAATATTGAGTTAAATAATAATGCATTTATCCTAATTAAAGAAAACTCAAAACTAATATTCTTATAACATCTCTGTGATCTAATAATCAGGATCTTTGACAATTAATAAAAAGGTGTTTGTATAAACGAGATATACCTAATTTCAGCAACTAATATTTAATATTAAATGCTTACTTTTACTATGACAATTTCAGAGTGTTTAGGATTAGAATACTGTCTTTATGACAGCCATGTTTTTTTTTCACATATTGGGACCTTTTTATTGCTTATTTAAATTGTTTAGAATGTTTTAGAAAATTAAGGGCTCCCTATTGGCTTTATTAGACTAGGTGTGTAAATCGTTTTCAGGGTCTTTTATAAAACAAATTAGTGTTGGAAAAATGTGTATTCTTACCCATTCCCAATGAAAATAAACTGAAAAAATGTATGTCTATTTGTGCCTCTTTGGATAATTACTAAAAAAGTTCTCAGACGCTTGATATTAAATGACTAAGAACTGATATGAAAGTTCTGCTAATATCAACATCATTACATAATATGACAGAATCTTTTTAATTTTTTCAATATACTTGTATTGAAGTAAATCTTTGACATTTTAAAATCATACAGAATTAATTTAATTTTTAATTGACGCGTATAATAATTAGTGTCAAAGAACACTAACTGCAAACATGGCATATTTTGGCTTGATGTGATAAACAATGGTATCGCTACTGTAAAGCGTATTAAAGATAGACACGACGATAACTACCATTTTAAATGATTGATTTAATAACAAACGACGTTGAGAGAGTTAGCTTTTTTACTATGCTTGTTTGATATAGCATCAAAAACGTTATGAACTCTTAACGTTATTTGATTCTTACTGTTTGCAAGTTTATGCAATGATAACGTTCCTCTGTATGAATAAAGTCCTCAGTTATTATTAATCTCTTAATTAAGAGAGAGTCTGTAATACAATATTTTTTGGTTATGTGTGTTTCAATTAACAAAGAATCTTTAACAGGATAAAACATTAATAGATCTCAAAAGATTGTTTAGGTAGCTTTAAAACTCACTTGCGTCTACAGACACGAATTTCACTTATGCGCATTGCGGATTGTTTATTTTAATGGGAAATCAGAACAGTATGAGTATTTTCTAAAATGGATCATCAATGTACCCAGTGTAAAATACGATTTTCGAAACATTCCAATTTAAGAACGCAGGTCAAGAAATTTCACGGCGGTAAGTTGAATTAACGACTAGTAGTACCGGGACACTTGCCGCCAACTTGGATTTTTGTGACCTGGGGCACATTAGTCCTAGAAATATAACGCTAGGTGGTGCCACCTTTATTACAGAAAATATTCATTAGTCCATACACAACTAGATGACGACACAAATTCAAATTTCCCAACAAGGGGCCACGACAGGAGGGCGCAGGCCCTAACACAGGTTCCTATGTCTGTCTCCCTTATAAGTTAGCAATAGGCCCTTATTAGAATAAAAGTTCAAATTTCTCGCAATAAGTAATCAGAATGTAAACATCTAAATAAAATTCAAATTCAAGTTTCCCGCCAAGGGACCAGAGGCTAAGACCCGAAAGCAATTTACGAAGCCTTATGTATATCTTATAGGTTAGCATTAGGCCTCCTTATTATAATACAAGTTCAAATTTCCTCTCATAGATGGAGACACAAACAAATTAAAATTTTTTGTCAAGGGTTGAGGGCTGAAAGTAAGTTGCTAAGCCCTACATCTGTCTTACAAGTTAGCATTATACCCCTTATTACAATACAAATTCATATTTCCAGCCATAACTTGCAGAGACTTAAATACAAATTCAAATTTTCCGACAATGGGACCTCGACGAGAGGCAAAGCCCCGAGAACAAGTTGCGTACCCTTACACCTGTCTTACAAGTTAGCATTAGGCCCCCTTATTATAATACAAATTCAAATTTTCCGCCAAGGGTACCACGACAATACACGAAAGCCCACGAACTAGTTCCGGTCACGACAAGGGGCGAAGACCCGAGAACAAGTTGCGAGGCCCTACACCTGTCTAACAATCTCGGTTATGTTCGGGAGGGTTGGAATGGGGGTCGCCGAAACAGCCTTCGCCGAAAGCCTCGCGTTGCAAAATTTTACTTATAAGAGACCCAGATGCATTCGTCTTACCTTAAAAGCTACTGTTAGACCCCTTATTTATAATTTCCCACCATAACCATTACAGGGACCTGTATGCACTTTTAAAATATACCGCTAGGTGGCGCCAGCTATATTGCAGAAAACATTAGTTAGTCTATACACAAGTAGATGGTGCTATTAAAAATTCAAATTTTACATCTAGGGGTCAGGACAAGTTGTCGAAGCTATACACTTGTCTTACAAGTTAGCATTGGAGCCCCTCTTATTAGAATACAAATTAAAATTTCCCGCCAAGGGACAGGAGACTAAGCCCCGAGGGCAAGTTGCGAGGCCTTATACCTGTCGTATAAGCTAGCAGTGGGCCTCTTATTAGAATACAAGTTCAAATTTTCCGCCAAGGGACCAGGGGTTAAGACCCGAAAGCAAGTTGCGAAGGCCTATGTCTGTATTATAAGTTAGTATTAGGCCCCTTATAATACAAGTTCAAATCTCCCCTCATAGGTGGCGCCACAACAATCCCTAATTAGTCCTACCGCTAAGTGGCATTAGCCCATACACCACTAGATGACCCTACAAGCAAGTTCAAGTTTCGCAACAAGGGGGCCACTACAAGAGGGCGCGGACCTAACACAAGTTCTTATAGCTGTCTTATGAGATAGCATTAGTGCCCCTTATTATAATACTATTTCCAGCCAATGGGGGCACGGAAAGAGGGTGCAGACCTAACACAAGCTCTTATAGCTGTCTTATGAGATAGCATTAGGGCCCCTTATTAGAACATTTTAAAATTTCCCCATCGTAACCGTTACAGAGCCTTAAGCCTCCAATCAGAGCTCAGACGCTGGGTGGGGCTAAGAACCAACCAGAAACTAATCAGGTAAAAGGGGCTGTCCTTAGGACCACCAATCAGAACTTTGTATGCGCACCCGTTTGCCTACCTTCCAGGGGCTGAACTGCCAAAAAGGCTTTTGATACAACCAAAAGGGTCCTAATTAGGGCGAAAATTCCATCAAGGGGCTGAAAATGGCCTCCGAAAAGAAGCCATAAAATAGATAGTGAACTGACAAAAAAGTTCTTAACACAACCAAAAGGGCTCTAATTAGGTGAAAATTCCATCAAGGGTTGAAAATGGCCTCCAAAAAGAAACCATAAAAAACGGAGTGAACTTTCAAAAAGGTTCTTAACACAACCAAAATGGCTCTAATTAGTGTAAAAAATCCATCAAGGGTTGAAAATGGCCTCCGAAAAGGGGCCGTAAAGAAAGGGGGTGAAAAATACGATCCCCACGTGGGCATATAAAATTTATTTACTTTCATTTCAATGTAAAAATTTACAAAATTGTGTTCAAAAATTTTCAGAACGTTTAGAGTGAATTGCTCCAAATAAAGCCCGAACATGCAAAGCTGTGTGTAATGAATGTTCACAAACATTTTCAAAGTACTCAAATTTGAAAAGATACGTTGAAAGATGTCATAGCGGTGAGCGGGTATAATAATGAAACTATTTTTTTTCTATACTTACTACCTTTTGTAAAAAAAGTAAAGCAGCTTACATCTCCAAAAAATGTATGTATACCAGTGTCAATATTGCAAAAAAATCATTTCAAATATAAATCACTATAAAAACCATAAAAAGATACATAATGACAAAGTCGAGAATCGGCTTGCAGTAAGAAAATGTAAAACTTGTGCCATTTTGAAACAGTGTCAAAATCAACACTACATATTCATTATAACCCTTGTGTGCACTTAGGTTGAGATAGTGTGAATTGTTGATGCCTGTAGCTATTTCCTGTAAAACTGTAACTACTAGAGGTTAATTTGGATTGCGCACGCGCGATCATGTACAGTTATACAGTTGCAAATGTATTGGCAATTAGGTTCTTTTACTAAATAGCTTCTTTTTAAATATTTTTACATCTATTATTAGTATGCGCTATAGGAAGCAACAGTCATATTTGTAATCGCTTTTTGATGAAAGCAATTCTGAATCTGACTATAACGTGGCCTATGAAATGAATGGTGATAATCATTCTGACGCAGAATGGCTTCCACAGGCCAAGTCAATCCCAAATAGTGCTCAGGTAACTTACTTTATCTTATATGCAAATAGTTTATATTTGTAATTAGAGATTACTGAAACCCTGAGTTCTTGCCTTCCAAGATTTACATTTCAGATGGTTGAGAACATCGCGTCTTATCTATACATGTAAGGGGTTATTCTCAATTCCAACATTAAAATATTATAGTTTGATGAGGAATCATCTAATGTAGATGTTCATGATTCAGAAGAGGCCTGGGCATGTACGATCTACACAGAATCTTTCTTCACGGGATTTGTTTAAGTACATATTTTCTCATATAATATGGAAATGTGATGCGTACCCACTGTATCGGGCAATTACTAGGTCTGTCATCTTGCTTTCCACTATGCATAACGATACGTGCAGTGGACCAAAAGAAAAACCTGATATAATTCACTACCACGAAGAATAAAGGGTGGGGTAGATAACATGGGCAAAAGGCTAACACATTAGTCTACGAAACGGTTTAGATGGCCACCTGCTCTATTGTATAACATGACAGATATTGGGTGTATAGCCAGCTACCTAATTTATACTAAAAACAACCCTTTGGCTAAAATGACTTCCCACAGCCGCCGAACGTTTTATCAGGATCTAGGCGTAGCTTCCTATTGAAACAATGACTTCCTATTGAAACAATGACTGGTCGCCCACTTGTTTGAAATATACCTGGGGCATCGGGTACTGGTCGCTAAGGTAAAACTGCACCTAAACAAGTAGTGGATTAATGCTATACATACAGGGTGGCCAAATAGTGCGATAAAGGTCAATATCTCCTGTACCATCAAAGAGCGAAAAAAATGTTCAGGAGTTATATTTACATATTTTGCATATTTTAATTTACCCTAAAATTCTGTATTTAGCACCGAAATTTGTGTAGCATATTTTGGCAACGTTGCCTATTAAATTGAAAAATTCCTTAAATTTGTGAAAAACATGGGTCAATGAAATTTATATATATATATATATATATATATATATATATATATATATATATATATATATATATATTTGTTATTATAAGAAATACAGAGTCGAAAGTTGGAGAGAATTACATGATAATTCAAATACCGATAAGAAAATTCAACATTGTTGCCAACTTTCTAAGATATCTGAAAATAACTAAAATCGTCCAAATTTTCAATCGGCTATATCTTTTTAATATTTAAAATACGAAAAAGTTACGCAAAATGGGAAAATTCGAATAAACAATTTTTTTAGTAATTATTTTTCGAGCTACAACCCAAACATATATTTTTTTAAATGGCAACTAGAGGTGGATATGGACTCATTCGATGACTTACTTTTTTCTGGTTTCAAAAAGGTAGAGCTATGTATGTTTAATATTATTAGTTAACTCACAATTTTCAAAAAAAAAGTAATTATAATATTTATTAAACAAATTTAAGGTGTGCCGTGTACATCTAAATAACAAAATAACCTTGTATTCTACTACTAAATTTGTGAAAACCACAAGAAATAATGTACTACATTATCAAAATAAAAAAGTTCTAAATAAATTTAACTTACAACGAAGATAACAGCAAAAAATATAAGCAGATAACATAATCATAGAAGTGCTTCAAAATGCCCTCCATTATTTTGAACACACATTTGACGTCGTTTTAAAATTTCGTTTTGAACTTTTAATAAACTTTGGGTTCTAATTTGTTATATAGCAACACGAATTTTATTTTTTAAATCGTCTAGATTACCAGGTTCTACTCGGTACACTCTGTCTTTAATTGCACCCCACATGAAAAAGTCCAGGGGGGTTAAGTCTGGAGATCACGACGGCCAAGCTATTGGACCTCGATTTCCTATCCAATTATAAAAAAGGTTCTGTAAATAGTTACACACAAGTAATCCATTGTGTGCTGGTACCCCGTCGTGTTGAAAATGATTCAAATTTTGAATTACATTCAACAGAAGGTCGTCCAGAATTTATTCAAATTCGTTTCATAAAAAAGTATATCTTGCGGAATTTAAATTCTATTCATCAAAAAATGGCCCAAAGATTTTGGTACCAATAATAACGCACCAAACGTTTACTAAAAAATCATATTGATCTCTCCTCTCAACAGTAATATGAGAATTTTCTTGGGACCATTGGATATGATTTTTTCTATTGAAGATGCCGTTGTTTGTTAATTTTACTTCATCGGTAAAAAGAATGGTTTTCGAGAATTGATTGTTTGCTCGACTTTCATTAATAAACCATGTAGCAAAACTTAATCTTTTCTGATAATCTTCAACATACAGTGTATTTCCTATATGAAAATGATATGGCTTAAAATTATTTTGTTTCAAAATAACGTGGGCTTCATCCACTATATCATTAAATGTTTATACTTGGAAGGACACAAAGCACATCGCCTCGACAAAACACTCAATAAACTCATGAAATTTGTTAAAGGCGAACTTTTTGAGAGACTCATTATAATGCATAAAGGCAAAATATCAACAAAAGTCAAGGATTTGCGAAGCAAGCACAAAACCAGTGATGCCTCAACTTAATCTGAATCGGATTATCAGGCTTTGTCTTTAACATCTAAGGAGATTTATATCGCTGAAGAAAAAAAATTTGGTTGTGACTGCAAAATAGTTTGCTCATGTGAAATATGGATCCGTGTATCACTATTGAAAATGCTGCGAGGAAACGTCAGAGGTTGTCACCCCAAAACTCTTTAACACACTTACAAAACTTACATTCGACCGATACTCGACTACCGAGCTCCATTGTACGCAAGCCTAAAACAAACCAACTCCAATCCCTCGCCTCCTGCGAAAGGACAATACTACGCACCATGCACAAACTACACTTCAGACGCCCCAACGAACTAACCATACAACACGCCAACATTCAACCAATAACCGACAGATTAATAAAACTACAGACCAAATACACAAATCGCAGGACAGACGGTGACACGATCTCAACCAAACAGATACTACAAATCCCATTCTCCAACAAACCCCGACTACCACGTAAACCCAAAACCAAATTCAAACACTTCCCAGCACTTCTACTTAAACGAATAGATAGAGGAGTTCGAAGAGCTCCTCGACAATACTCCCTGCATCCTAAGATAAAACCAATCCTCAAGTAAAACGATGACGACCGCCGCAGCGAAAATCGACAGTTCTATCCACCCTATAATACCCAATATACACCAAACTCAACCATTAAACACTCAATAAAATAATTTTTTCCCCACAAATGATAAATATCAACATTGTTACCACTTACAATACACAAATATAACACAACACACAAAAACTTAAAACCCAGGGCTGAAGAGGAGAAGATCCTAAACTGCCCGAAGAATGAAGACCTCTTTCGAGAAATCAACCAAACTCCAGCCTGATCCTCTTCTCTTTCGAGAAACCAGCCTGATCTATTTTCTAATAAACCAGAACGCCTGAATCTAACTTAGAAACCAGTACACGTTCCGCCTCATGGTGTCAAAACCTTGGGGACGACACACATAACCAGATTACACCAGCCAACCTAGCCGCAAATTCACAGGTTCTCGAACCGTGCGTTTTCATACCTTCTTTGCACGCCTCGGTCAACCAACGTAGAGCGGATCAATCCTTTCCCGAGTTATCGGTGAAACCGCACGATTCGAATACTCTGTCTTCAACCTATCGGTGTAAACCATACTGCTAGAACCCTCGCAGCTTAGGCTAAAGTCCCAAGTTATCGTGCAAAACACTCATTTTAACCAGACTAATCAAACGCATTATACCCATACAAAATACGACAAACATATTTGGAGATTCATCCTGTATATACCAGAAAAATATTTTTTTCCTGTTAATTTTTCGTTATTTATTTTCAAAAAAAATTTTGTTCGTCATTGTACAGAAACGTTTTAATTTTCCTGCTTAAATAAAGGTAAAATTTATATTCTACAAAATAAATTTTACATTATAAAGAACTTGATAAGCATAATATTTTATGCTTACATCTATATAATTTTATTTGAGTTAAATAAAATTTGATCAATCAAGGTTAGCGTAACAAAACGTACTTTTGCGAATTCAATCTTTTAATAAAAAGATTTTACCTCATTGAAAGTACTATAATTTATATAGACATTTGCCAGTATTAATATCTAATAGGGATTAGATTTGATTCTTTAATTAAATATACATAAATAAAGAAAACTCACCGATTTCAAATAGAATCGTTAAAATCGACATTGTAATCATTTCCAGACGTCAATAAAAATCACACTTGAATACAGAATTTGCTGTACAATATAAATTAACCAGAACAGGAACGAAAACCCCTTAAAACAAATACATTTTGAGTTGATAAGCATCGGTTGTAAACAGTTGGACATCTTTATTTCTCCAGACTGCAGGTAACCACCTTAAGAAAACTCCCTAGTTTTCAGATACAAATTCAATTACACTTATTAATAATAAAACTTTATAATTAACTCCACCAAATTATCAGGGAATTGATTTCAGGCAGCAAACACCCTGCAAATTCCAACTAGTTTGGTTATAAGTCAACCATTCGAAGGAAGAATCAGCCCGCCGCTCAACAGGGCCAGGAGAGTAGCCTAACCGCCGGCCAGGCCAAGTTCAGCATTATTTTTCATGTATTATAAATTGCATATTTTATTTAAGATTGAATTACATTTTTATTTTATTTTGTTAAACTTGTATTATTATACCATTATTCATGCTGAATAAATGCCTGTTTAGTTTGATTGTGTTGTAAAACTGTATTTAAAGAAAAGAATTCACCCCATCTCCCGACCGAGCAAACTGGTCAAAAATATACAAATTTATTTTTATAATACCCCTTTATAAAAGAGGGTGTTATATACTTGTAGATCAACACCTGTACAGACTATTCCTCAGGAGATTCGGTTGCTGATCAAGTTTATGAACTCTGTTCGTGCGATGAACAAAATTCAAATAATGAAATCAGCCGCAAATCAGGATGTAAATTCAAACAATAAACTGAATCCAAAAGTAAGTTTTCGTTCCTTGTATATTATTTTTTAATAAATATTATTATGCCCGACCGAAACCAACAGCTCAAATCAATATTCTCTGTTTTAATTTATCAATTATTGTTTTACAGTCTAATTTTGACACTATTCAGTGTTAGTGATATACAATTCGTTTTTATTTTGCAAGTCATGCTACACTTCGTGTCTTCCCGGTGACAACCTAAAAGTCTAATATGTAATAATTAATTTTATTTTGTTTAGCTCAAGACCAGGAAAAGAAAACGTAAAAAGTTTGATTTCATGATCATGCAAATGAAATTTAAACAGAAGTAGAAAAGACATTGGAGACAATAGCCAGTCACGAAAATATATAAAACCAAAATTAACGAGAAAGAAAATAGCAATACCAGAATAATGGAATCGTAATAAGTTAAAGAAAAAAATTCAGATTGTAACAAAGTCATAGTGGCTAGAAGGTCCGCTTTCAAGGTTTGTTAGAAATTCCCAAGCAAATGTAACATTAACTTCAGCGAAGAAGAACTAAACCAACTAAATACTAATTACTGGCAATTGGGGTAATATAGATATGCAGAGACAATATCTCAGTGGGTTAATTGATGAGAAAGACAAGCTTTCAACTCGAACTGCAAGTACGAATTCGAGAAAGCAGAAAACTAGAGTTTTTCATTTGGTAAAAAACAATAAAAAAGTTTGTCAAGCATTTTTCTCACAACCTACAATTTTTCTAATACCGTTATGCAAAATATAATTAGAAAAAGGAATGAAGGAAACATCGTCGAGGAAGATAAAAGAGGGAAGCATGCCCCAGGGGTAAAAACCTCAAAAAATTATGTTTGCGAACATATCAGTTCCATTCAAAGAGTTCCTTCTCATTACACTAGAAAAGATCTCTCAAAAGAATACTTACCTGGAGACCTTAACCTTACAAACATGTATGAGATGTACATAGAGAAGTGTCATAGTGACAACGTTAAACCAGAAAAACGTTGGTTTTATCGTCATGTTTTTACTGCTAATTTTAATATCGCTTTAAGAAACAACCCCAAAAGGAATGGACTTGGACAAGTCCTGTACACAATACGAAAATGAAATAGACTATGTTATAAGTAATAATAAAAATATCTGCAAGGATGTATCGGTTTTAAACAGATTTAGCACTGGGAGTGACCATAGACTGGTGAGAGCAAAATTTAAACATAACCATAAAATTGAAAGAAAGAAACTTCTTCAAAGACCTACACTCCCAACTGCCGAAATACTTACACAAAGAAAAGAGAAATATCAACAAGAATTGACGAAAAGACTAGAACCTACTGATAACTTTAGGGAAAAGGAAATTGACGTCGATAAGTTATCCGAAAAAATTAAAACGATACACACATAACAGTGAAAAGCTTATGTTCCAATGCAAAAGTCGCAAAAAGTAATAAGTTAAGTCCAGAAATAAAAACTCTAATCAAGGACAGACGTAACATGGACAGATACTCATATAGATACTAATAATTTAATAAACGAGTGAATAAATAAATTCGAAAAGATATCAGGTGATATAATACAAAACTAATTCAACAAACCATAGAGAATAATACTAACATGAAGGTGCTCCGAGAAAGTCCATCACCGGGTAAACAAAATATAACTAAAATGAAAAACAAAAACGGAGTAATTAGTACGAGCAAAAAAGACATCATAAAAACAATAACAGAGTTTTACGAAAATTTGTACAAATCTCACCATCAAGAGTAACAAAAAGATAATAAAGCAATGTTTACAATGGTTACAAATGTGGGCTACAATGAAATGCCAGAAATCACGAAAGAGGAAATACGTGCGGCTGTAAGACAATTGAAAAATGGAAAATGCCCTAGAGAGGATAAAATAGCCACACAAACGTTGAAGACAGGAGGAGAATCATTAATAGCTTCGCTGAAAATTTTATGTAATAAGTACTTGGAAGATAGCAGAATACCCGAAAGTTGAAGAAACCTGAATGTTATATTATTATTCAAAAAAGGGGACAACACAAATATTAATTATTACCCTCTAATAAGATTATTGCCCCATATCTACAAATCATTAACAAAAATAACATGCAACCAGTTAACAGCTAAATTAGATACCTACCAACCAGCTGGACAAGCTGGTTTCTGAAAAGGGTACAGCACTTTAAACTACCTCCAAACCGTAAAACTACTCCTAGAGAAGACCGCTGAATACAATATCGACATCCATCTCGCCTTTATTGACTACCAAAAGGTTTTCGATACGGTCGAAACATGGGCACTCCTAAAAGCAATGGATAACTGTAGAACTGACTCATGATACTCAGCCGTCATCAAAAACATCTAAAAAAAACAACAATCAAAATTCAAATCGACGAAGACCTCAACACTGACAAAATACCAATAGGTCGAGGAATACGACAAGGTGATACATTATCGCCGAAACTTTTAGATTTGGCTCTTGAGATTTTAAAAATCTAAGATGGGAAAGTAAAAGTATTAAAATAGACGGCTGCTATCTGAGTCACCTACGCTATGCGGACGATAGTTTGTTTGGCAGTAGTATCGAAGAATTAGAAACAATGATTACCAATCTATAGCATGCTTCTAATGCCAATGGTCTAGAAAAACTAACATCAACATAGCAATAAATGCCAAAATAATACAAAATGTAGATCATTACGTTTATCTTGGACTTGACCTAAGACTCCGAAAAGAAAACCAAACAGCGGAAATCACGAGAAGGATTGTTCTAACATGGGCTGCCGATATACCCATATGCTTAAAGAAAAAGATATATGAATCATGTGTACTACCCGTTGCGCTACCCGTACGGTATAGAGACAATGAATTTAACGAAGAAAAGTGTAGAAAGGCTCAGAGTATCACAAAGAGCCATGGAGCGGAGAATATTGGGTATATATCTAAAGTTAAGATACGGAACGAAGACATCCGTAAAAGAACTAAGATGACTAAGAGCACCTCAGCTGAAGTGGAAATGGGTGGAGCATGTCGGCAGATAAGATCCAAGAGAGAAACGAAACGACGCTGGCTAGAAGACATAAAGAAATACACAATAAACCAATGGCTTCAAATCGCATAAGACAGAAGCACATGGAAGAAGCGGAAGAGGTATATGTCCAGCAGTAGACCAAGACAGACTGAAGAAGAAGAAGATTCTTTGAACCAGGTCGTTCACAAATGGAGTGCAATTCCGTGCACGCACACATTGAAAAGATTAGCAGAACCTGGAAATATATGATCCGTCAGGTTGGTATACTGCAATAAGAATGGATTCCAAACAAAACAAATACGTAGTAACAGAAATCTCTCAAAAAGACATATTAGATTTTTAAGACTTTGGTGCAAAAATTATTCAAAGTGGAAAAATTGATTCTAATGGAGAAAATGTAAGATGTCTAGATGTAGTCTGGTTTCAATACAAAAATAAGGTACAGAACATATTTATTTTAAATATGATTTTGAAGCGAAAGATTTTAATAAATTTAAAACTTAAAGACGACAGGTAAGATCATTTTCGATCCCGAATGTGGAACTCAAACAAAAGTACAACAGTCCTATTCCCGTTGATAAAAATTTGGCTGGTTTGCACGAACTTTGTCAAAAGGGCATAATAAAACAGCCATATATATCACTTTGTTTACTATCAACCGAAAGAAGGACATCAGAATCAAGGTGAGGCAGAATATCTTACTTTACAATAATGTTATCATTAAACCTACTTTTCTTTTGTATGCATTTGTGTTAGTTTACGCTTACACTTTAGACTTACGCTCTTTCCTACGCAATTGGAGCGTCCATGCCAGTCTTCCGCGAAATAGTGCTGGTGTAAATTGCTTATAATCGCTCGGTTGCAAGATATATTTTATAAATAAATAGAAAATAGCAGAAAAAGGGAAGAGTCATCGACGTCGATCTTTCTCATATGTTTTGTTTCTTCTTCCCATAATTCCCATAGGAACAAGGGGCAACCCTTTATAGCGTTACGTCATTTGGTATTACATATATGGTAGGATCACTACTCTACATTCATTAAAAATAATGAAATCATTATTTACCTAGGTGTTTTTTATTTTCATTATTTACCTAGGGAGAGAAATATTACTTCTCATTAAAGGAATGGGGTAAATAATGGCTATTTCTCACGTTAGTAGTAAAAAAAATTGTTTTTGTACAATATTCTCATTGTTCTAGCTACAGTAGCCTTAAACTTTGTGAAAATGGTTTAAGTACAATAGACCGAAACGTTAATGAACATTGTGTTAGTTTAAATTATTCTTGCAATTATAATATAGTGTCCCTGACCGAGGAGGAGGTACAACACGTATATGTTTGCCATCGAGGGTTCCTCCACAAATTATAAATTTCCATTTCTTTTTAAATCCAGCCGCTACTTCTGCAAATCTTGCTGCGTAGATGGGAGCTGAAATTATGAATAGTTTTTTTAAGGTATCTACACAAGTGCCATCGCTGCCTTGAAAATCTCACCAATAAAAAATAAAAAAGGGAAGAGAGAACAAAATACCGAAATAGAATTCCTCAACTTTTGCAAAAATCAACTTACAAAAAGTGATTCCATCAATGAATTTGATTTCGTGGGCAAAAAAAAATAAAAAATATGAATCCAACTCAGGCTATTTACGCAGACATGCTCATAAATCCAGTCGTGAACCAGGGTTATTAAATAAATTAGCAAAAACTACGATTATAACGCATCAATTATCAACACCACTTCCACGTTTCACCGACAAGCCACATAGTGCTGCTTCATCAAGTTCATCGTTATATGCACCAATCAGGACTTCACTAATCTGTACTAGTTTTTTAGATGTTGACAATGTTTAGGTTTCTTTACGTTTATTTCTCAATAAAGCGAATGCTCTTATCTTTGAATATGTTTTTCTTAGAACTTTATATATGGCCCCACATGTCTCTGGTATAATTTACATAAAGATGGCAGATATTCCAGTTGAAAATTTGAAATCTTCAATAAAACGACCTGTGGATAAGTATCTTAATGTAGTTGTTAGTGTCTCCTCAGCGCTTATGCATTCACGCATTTTCGTATCTTGTCTAGAAATTATTGGAGAAACCAAATCTAATAAAATGCGAAATGATTCGGAATCCATTCTCAAATAAGTTTCTGAAGTCCGTAGGAAAATTATCACGCAACTCATGTAACAGGGGTAAATGTCCATATCTGTTGCTGTTTTCCAACCAAAATTTTCTCCAACATCTTCTTTGTCTCTTATTTGAAATATTCATATACACATCCAAGCACAAAGCGACTTTTAATTTTCGTTTTTTAGTTATTTTATCCATTTCAATCTAAAACACACGTTAAAACTGTTGAAAGTTTCAACGTTCCAAGAGCCACGATTATCACGAGGGAAACTGGACACTTTTATGACGTTTCACGGCACAGGTTAAAACCACGCGATAGGACGTTGCAATTTTTAGGAGAAACTATTCAAGATGCGACACTCTTGGCTGCGCGAACAAAACTCACACCCTGATGCACACTTAATTTCCCACCTATGTAAACAATAGCCAACACGGAACCGCCCTCTTAATTAAAAATTGCTTCCCATCCACTCCTTTTCAACTTCCTGCGCACCTACAGCATCTCGAATGCGTTGCTGCGACGGTGCACTTTCCCACTCCTATAGTATTTATTTCATACTACAACCCGCCCGGCCACAACACCCTATCCGATGACCTTTTAATCTACGCCTCTAGCCTCCCTAATGCAGTTATCCTAGGTGATTTCAATGCCCGCCACATCCAATTCGGTGACACCGCAAGTAATGGCAATGGTAACAGGCTATCATCCGCTCTGTTGCAGTTGCCGCTCTTGCGAATCGCCAACACACAGCCAACATACTTCGAACATTTAGGTGCCTCAATAGTAGATCATATCACAGTTTCCGAACCCATAGCTCACTAATTCGATCGTGAGCGGTTTATAGGCACCACGAGCACATCAGATCACTTACCATTACTGGTTAAACTTCATTTTGTCCAGCTCCCCCTATACTTCCTCAATACACAGTCATTAAAGATTTTTCAAAAGCAGACTGGAATGTGTTCTCCGAACACATCTCCAACAACCTTCCTTCACCCAATGTTCAAACGACCCGAGATCTCGAGAGAGCCATTAGAGACCTAACTTCCGTAATTACAGAAACGGTCTATATCTCTGTACCATTCAAAAAGATGGGCATTTCCCGCAAACCGCTCGCACAGCACATTGTGAACTGGATCAAAGAGAAAAGACGAATCTATCGTCATTTCTTGCGATCCAGAGATCCCGCTCTCAAGGCCGAATACAATCGCGTTAACGCCTTAATCAGGCGAGAAGCAAACAAACACTCCGAAGACTCCTAGACCAAAGCCACCTCCCAGTTAGATTATAGAAATGGTAAGCTCTTCTGGCAACAGTTCGATAGACTGACCAGAAGAAAAGTTAACCCTAAATCCCTCCTAACCGACCTTCAGGGCAACTTAATCTCCTGCGACCAAGGAAAGGCCGATTTCTTCGATCACCACCTCCAATCCATTTTCCGATCCCCAGATGATCCCCAATTCTATAAACGGTTCAAGATACTCCTTGAGGGTCGCCTTGAAGAATTCCGCAACCTTAACCTTTCTGAAATCCAACTCGATAGCGAAAATCCCGACGCCTGACCAGGTCCACTCTTATTGCAAAAAAGGAAAAAATTCTGCCTCAGATCATGACGGCTTAAATCGCAAAATCCTCCGTCACTTACCCGACCCAGTCCTCCTATTACTCTCCAACATATACAATCAATGCCTAATTCTGTCCCGACGGACTGGAAGTCAGCCTCCACCTACATTATGATACCGAAACCCCACACCGACCAAACCTCACCATCCTCCTATAGACCAATCTCCCTCCTTAGTTGCCTCGGAAAATGCTTTGAGTAGGTTCCAGCCAGGCGATTCAGGGACTACCTAGAATTCAACGACCTCCTTCCTAATAGCCACTACCTCTCAACCGAATGTGTTACGATCCCTTGTTGAAGCTGCTTACAGAGGCCACCAGAGCATTCAATCAAAAGAAATCAAACCTGGCTGTGTTTCTGGACATTCAGCAAGCATTCGACAGGGTCTGGCACGTCTGTCTCCTGCAAAAGATCCGAAACCTCAACATTCCCGACCCCTTCTTCAAACTCCTACCCTCGTACCTGACCAATCGGTTAGTTCGGGTAAAAGCAGAGAAAACCTTCCTTTTCAACCTGCAGCAGGCGTACCGCAAGGTTGCGCCTTAGACCCTATCCTTTACACCACCTTTGTATCAGACATTCCCGAAGTCACATAACCCGGAGTAGTCGTTAAGCAGTTTACGGATGACACCTACCTACTAGAGCCCTCAATTAGCTCCCCGATGTAAAATGAACACTCAATAAGATTAGAAACAGCGAAAACCTACTGGGCGCCCTCTGGGGTAAAATCAGCGATTGCCACCCTAAAACACTTTAACACACCTACAAAACATACATCCGCCCTGTTATGGATCTCCGAGCACCCATATACACCAATATAAACCCCAACCACCTTTCCTCTATCGCCTTCTGTGGACATATACATAGGTTACCCCTCAGGTACCCTAGTGACCTGACAACACAACACGCAAACATACCACCAATCACACACAGGATCCAAACACTTCAGAAAAGAATTTTCGGCGATACTATCCCAACCAAAGAAATCCTTACCACTCCCTACAACTACCGCTTTCCCCCAATTCCCACGAAGAAAACCTAAAATTAAAATTGAAGCATCCCCCCGCGATCGTTACACAGCTCCTTGAGGACCTCCCTGAGGAGATAGAAGAATCCCTATGTCCTCCGCATCCCCCCCCTCCGTCTATTCGATAACGACCTAGCATGATACCGGACAACCAATCAAATTAACCACACTAAGCACGCTACACCCCATTAAACAACAATCACAATTAACACATTATTCAATATTAAAATAAACCTAAATTTTCTTTTTGCACCAAAATAACCACACCTCATGATTGTAACTATACAACACAAAACATCCCAACACCAACAAGAATGGATTGACCAGGAGAAGGATTCCTGAACAGTCTACGCCAAGGATATATATATATATATATATATATATATATATATATATATATATGTCCCCGGATCGACTTCAAAAGAGGAAAATTCTCTTATTTTGATTTCTCAGAAAATTTCATTCTTGCTGATTTGCCCTGCTTGTTTTCAAACCCCGAAACACAAATTACTTGCTATTTAACTCAAACGGTTCTCGAGATAATATCATTTTTCTTGAAAAATTCGAGCTTTTCGTAATTTTTTAGTAAAGTAAAGTGATTTGTTTCAAAGGAAAAATCAAATTGGTGTCACAAGTTTTAATTAATAAATTTAACAATTGATGGTAAAATGAAATGAAATTCTCAAAAAACTGGACTATTAATTTTCTATTCGAATAATGCTCCTCCTTTTTCCGCACAGATTTCAATGCGAGCTCTAAATTCATTGAGACTGCGCCTTATTTCTTCGATTGAAAGGGACTGGACAGCATTCCGTATCCTATTTTTCAATTGCCCTTCATCATTGTCTAATGGCTCACTGTACACAATTTGTTTTAAACGACCCCACAGATAAAAGTCCATTATTGTGAGATCACGACTTCTCGGCGGCCATAAAATGGGACCATCTCTTCCTATCCAGTTATCATGGAATTCTGTATTGAGCCACTGGCGAACAGTACCGTTATAATGAGCAGGGCACCCATCGTGGTGGAAGAACATTTCAATTTGTAGTTCAATGGCAATTCATCCAGTTTATCAGTTCAAAAATTTTGCAACATTTCCAAATATGAATGACGGTTTAAATTTTGATCAAAAAAATATGGGCCAATAATTCCATGGTACGAAACCGCACACCACACATTAACTTTTTCAAACATTGTCTGCGACTAGCAATTCGGAAGTTTGGATTCGTCCCACTCCAGTAACGGCAATGTTGGGAGGAAACGACTCCATTAGTTGAAAAGGTCGATTCGTCGGAGAACATTATTCGTTTATGAAAATTTGAATCTTCCAAAACTCTATTGCCCATTTCCAAACAAAAATCCAGACGTTTGGCTTCATCACCGTTCTCTAAAGTTTGCCTAAATTGCGGCTTAAATGGTAAAATTTTGTTCTCCTTGAAGATTCTTTGTAAATGAGATTTACCTATCCCAATTCGTAGTGCCCTCCTTCTTAAAGACAACCTTGGAACTTCTGTTGCGGAATGAACGGCGAGAACAGTAGCAGCATCTTCTTCATCGAACAACTTCTTTGGCTTCTTTAGGTTTAAAACCGAGCCTGTTTGAAGGAATTTAGTTACCAAGTTTTTTGCTCCGGCATTCGAAATGGCAACCTCCGGGTATTTTTGGTTGAATTTTCTGATAACAACTCGGTAGCACTCTTCCCCAGTTCCGTAACATTGAATTAGATAAATTCTTTGTTGTAAAGTCAACATTATAGCATACAATTCAAATTAGCAGTTCAACAGAATTATCACATTTGACAATTTCTGTCAGTGGTGTTTTTCAATGAAATTCGCCTACTAAAGTTACTTCTAAAAATTTTTCAAGAAAAATGATATTATCTCGAGAACCGTACGAGTAAAATAGAAAGTAATTTGTGTTTCGGGGGTTTGAAAACAAGCAGGGCAAATCATCAAGAATGAAATTTTCTGAAAATGAAAAATAAGAGAATTCTCCCTCTTTTAAAGTCGATCCGAGACATACTGATATATATATATATATATATATATATATATATATATATATATATATATATATATATATATATATATATATATATATATATATATATATATATATATATATATATATTTATATTTATATTTATATTATATATATATATATATATATATGTATATATATAAGCTAATAATAAATAAAATACTGACCATAAGCATAAGCATACTAACAAAAAAAAATGGACACTCCAATCGGGTGTAAAGGTACCTAATAAGTACCTATTTTACTTTAATAAATTTTTTTAAATTTATTTGGAGTGTATTCATATTATCGTATGATAGAAAATTTTGACGCTATTGCAAATAAGTAGCTAAGTAAGTGCAAAAAAAACGTTATCTCGATTCTAACTGATCAACACTTTTTTTTTGCTGTATCTAATGGAAAATATTTTACGAAACAAATGTATTCCTTCTGAAACTAAATAAACTGTACATTTCCTTACAAAAGTTTCGCGTACACTTTCAAAATGAAGTAACAACGAATTTTCAAAATTTTAGCTGTGTGGATGTGTAATTTTGAGATTAGGTTAAAGATGACATTGACAGAATTAACAAAAATTATGTCTTGCTCTGTCAATCGAGGCATTTTGGCTTTTCAAAATTTTAAATGTCAGGATTATCACAACCCTGATTTAATAGAACAAAATATTGGGTGTGTACGCAAATCTTTTGAAAGCAAGGTTATATAGTAATTTTTTGCTAAGCATTGTTTTAAATTGCACGATTTTACGAGCAAAATAACATCAACAAATATAGTTTTCTCTTATTACTGAAAAATGTCTATTTGTAGTTAGTGTTCTTTGACAATAAACCCTCGAATACAGTATAGATTACTTTTTTATACCATCCTACACATACGACTTAGTTTCCAAACGATTTTCTAACAAATTAATTATTATTCAAAAAAAGGTAGGGTATTATGAATTTTTATAGTTCTTATGACAGATGTTAGATATAATCGTTCTTAAGACAAACGTCTTAGTCTAGTATCTAAGCGAGCGAACGGGTGCATTAAGTAATGCTTGACGTGTGATAAACCGGAAATTTGTGCAACAAACTGTAACACCACACGACCTGGCACGAGACGCATAAAATATTAATTGACCCTTTAAAAAAGAGCAAAACAGACAAGTACCTTAAAGAAAAAAACCTTAAACAAAAAAACACTTATACCTAAAAGGACTTGGCAGAAATTGAGTAGACTTATTTAGGATTATGACACAACAGGTGGATGACGTTTAAGTAATTTTATAACTGCAATTAATACCCTTAAAACTTTCTTAATTTGTAACAGTCATCATTTCTTTCAATTTTATACAGGAAACGTAGATATTTCAGCAACCATTTAAAAATCCAATTTATTTCTTCTCTAATTCTCTAATTTTCTTGTAAAAGGTCTGGCACGAGGCAACTTTAAGGGAATCACTGAAGGAGAACATCTTAACGGTCGATGTGCGTTACCTTAGGTCAAAGACTATATTGCACCCCCAAGGAATACAGATAAAAACATACGTTAAAAAAGTGGGGGAAATTTGAAATTAATAACGAACTTTTTTAAAGTAAAGAAGCTTTACTTAAGTTTGTTTATTCTCAAAAAGACTGTGGTGTAAAGTGCCATGAAAACGGAGTGCAATAAATTTTGTGATTAACATTAATTTTAGATTAAAGCTCACAAAGTTAGTGATATACAAATTTAATTCTTCTATGTAATGGTGAGCATTATTTTTCTTTTACTAAACGTTTGTGTATATCAGTACTCACCTGTTTTACGAACGACCAAAAAAAATGTTTATTAACTGTGATTTAGGGAAAAAATGGTAATTTGCAATCGTGGATGGGTGGCCATAATTATCCTTATCTATCAGTTGACTGAATATTGTGGATAATAGTACTGTAACAAACACCAGTTCGTTACCGTAAACGTAAAAGGAACAATTTTATATAAATCACGGTCTAACAAAATGGGTATTACCAACATATATCGCTTTGTGTGAACACACGATCATAACTAACAAAAACACAATTTTTATTAATAAAATAAATAATTGAAATGTACTGAATACATATTTAAAAAGCCATTGATTTACACTACAATGAAATAGGGTGCAATGGAATGTGTATTAGTAGGTGCCATTGACATTACCAATAAAAAAGTTAAAATCAAAAATAAAACAGTAAAATACTTTTTTTTCATTTTTGTTAGTTGGTAAAGGACACCTGTTGTTACATATGAGCGAGATTATTGATAAAAATCAATAACTGTGCTTTTAGTATTCAGAATTTTTGATTTTCAGTTATTTAAAATACATTTCCTCCGCAATAATACTTTTACTAATATTACAGCGATCAAAAAATTCTTCTCTGCTAATTATATAATAACAAGTAAATGCTTATGATCAAAATTTTTCACGAATAAGAAGCCTTAAGAAAAAAAATTCTACACTTAAAAACATAATTGGCGTTTATTTCGCTCACAAATGAAAATAATTAAAGCAGAATTAAAAATATACAAAAGAAAAACATTTTTGCTGAAATAAAAAATAAAACATTCCACGTACAGCAAATAGAGTATTTTTGTTAATTACGTTTAACCAACAGGTTTTGAATAAATCGATTTTATACTAAAATAGAAGCGTCTCGTAGTAATGAGTCTGCAATTGTAATCCTTTCATCACAATGAGCAGGAGTTGGATATTTTAATCTTAATTAAAATGAATGAGTGATTCGTACTTAACGCGTTCCAAGTAAAAGGCTCGCCAGTTTTAACTGAAGATACGAGTATAACTCTATTTAAAATTTATGCTTTTAGATTTATCTTTAGCTAATGCACAAATTATTATTTAATATGTAAAATGAAAAACTTGAAGAAACTAAAATGATGTTCTTTATATTTCATGTCACTCTCTGGAAGTGTGGAAAAAGCCAAATTGTTTGAATTTCTCACATTTTTATTAATTCATAATTACTCGTTAACCTGCGATATACAATTTTTGCGCATTTAGCTTATAATAAATCGAATAACGTAATAATGGGATATGTGAAACATCATGCCGTTTATCGAGCTTGACGTAACTTTTTTTTGGTTAAGAGCAACTGTTATGTAACAACTCTGGTTTCGATTTCTTATTGTTTTGGAATTTGTTGTTGGTGGTTTTATTTTTAATTTAGGTATACTTGGTTTTAGATTCAAACGTGTATTTGTCTATTAAAACAACATAATTAGATTTTTTCTTCTTTTTTTTTTACTGCATGTAATAGTAGTTTACGTAACAAGTCTCGAAAGTTGTCTTTTACTGGACGAGTAGGCAAATTCCAGGGCGAGCCACCGGCGATCAAATTCATCATTTTGAATATCCATTTCATAATAAATGTCACGTTGTCAACTAAACGTCAAAGTATGTCAAGTTATTTTACAATTTTAAATAATACAAAACTCGGTTACTATGGAAATCTATCTAGACTAACTGTTTTATTATTCTTTCATTAAAGATGTGCCTGAAAGTAAATAAAAATTAGTCTGGTAAAAGCTTTTACCGGACTATCAATAACTTTCATGCTCGGTCGACAAAATGAGATTTTCTGACCTAAAAATAAACGGGAAAGTATTCATTTCTGGCCGGTTTTAAAAAAATATTTTAAATATAAAACTCCTGTTTAGTTACCAAACAAAATAATGAAATCGTTCCTTTTCCCAATCAGTTTACAGAGAAATAAAGTAGTAATTGTAGTGAGCCTAAAAAAAGTTTTTCTCTTTACTGACAACGATAGTTACAATTGCTGTCGAAACGCATGAAATTGAGCAGAATCGGACACTTTTCAGATCGAAATTAATGATTAAAGATTGCCCATCTGTTTGCGTTTATATTTCTGTTAACGTGAAATTTTATATTCTTTAACCTTACTTCGTGGAGTTCCACATTTAATATCATTAATGTTTTAAATACAATATAATTCCACAATTTATTTTATAATTATTTATTTCTTTACGCGTTTCAATACAATATGTATCATTATCAAAAGAAAATATATAAGTAAAGTAACAAACATGTAGTTATGGTAACATATCTATTAACCCTTAAAATACTACTACAGATTTTGTTACGTTAAGTACTGCGTGGGGGTCCTTGCAGGACCCCATCTGTTTTTTCATAGAAATGTGTTATTATTTCTGTATATTATGTACTAAATATTTTTTTATGAAAATGTATACTTTTAGGTAACCCAAATAAAAACTTGTTGACTGAAACAAGATACTTTATTAAAAAATAGAAGGAAAAAACAGAAAATTAAAATTTTTTTTAACAACCTCATTAATTTTAGACCCCACAGTTTGAACACTGAGTCTGTGATTATTGCAGATAAATTCTTTGCAGTCATCGCATTTGAAGTTTACTTTTTTATCAAGAGAACGAGGGCAGAGGTGGCACCTTCTTCGTTTCTTGGGATTGGCACCTTCTTCGTTTCTTGGGATTTATTGGAATGGCATCATTGTTTTGCAATGGAGCTTCTATTCCGCATGCAACTATTGCTCTATAAACGCCAGGATTTTTCTTTGCATCGCCCAGCCTCCGTTCCATGTTCGGTTTGGCTAACTCCTTGCCTAGGGTTTGAAGAAATGTTTTTCTTGTTAAGAAATTTGGATTTTTTGCCACATATATCACGAAACTGTTTAGGCATGCAATATCAAGGAGATTCATGAAGAGTCGATAAGTTCAGCGGGATGCGCGTCTAGCACACGTGTATTCTCTTATCATCTTATCGGCATTATCAACTGCCCCTTTAATAGAGTTATATGATAAGATAATTTCCGGTTTTCTATGTTCTTCATCAGAAACAGACTTATCTTGATGTTGCGTAGGGAACATACATTTCGTTTTTTTTTGGGATGTAAGATACCATTGAGACGTTTTCAGAAAAAAACAAATTTGGATCAGTAAACAGCTCGGCCTCTAGATATGTTCAATTCCTGTGGAGTGTCTGGTTTGTTCTGCGCACAGTTCCCAGTAAGGTTAGATTTTTGGTGAGAAGAAATTCGGCCAGAGGTAAGGATGTAAAGAAATTATCTGTAGTAACACCTCGACCAGTACCATATAAAAAAACACTAAATCTGTTACTACTCTGAAACCTTGCTTTTTCTCAGGTTGTCCTCCTGGCTGCTTGCCCGTGTAAATTTGTAAATTACTCAGATATGTTGTTTTCACGTCGGCAAGTGCCCAAATTGTAAGCCCATATTTTGCAAGCTTTGAACTCATATACTGCTTGAAGTTACACTTTCCTCTGAAAGCTACCAATTGTTCATCCACCGTAACGTATTCATGGGGAACAAATGCCTTTTTACAATTCGAAACAGCAACTTCCCATGTGTCCCTAAATGCTGCTAACTTATCTGTTTCTCGTCTCACCTGTCTTGTCATCTTATCATCAAATCGAATAAATTTAGTGATCTGAACAAATCTGTCACGAGACATTGATGCTGTGAATATATTTCGGCGGATGGACTCATCGGTACTCCACATTTCTGCTACATTCTCTTTTCTACAACGTAGAGCTCCTGCTGTAATCAAAATTCCAATGAACGCATAGAGGTCTACAACATCAATGTCTTTCCATATCTTCTGCCTCTCAGGATTTTCTTCATTGTAGGTTCTGTAAATACGAGTTGCTTCTTGGTTCGTATATTCGCAGATCTCTCTTTCATTTCAAGAGTCACAAAAAGGCTAAAAATTTCATAAGCTGTATTGGCTTCTTTGGTGTATGCCGTTGGGCCAGGTCCGGTGGTAACAATATCTTTCGAAGGGCGTCGCGATGGAACCGGCCCGTCAGAGGTCCATATACGTCCAAATTTCGCAGTATATGTTTCAGTTGTTAACCTCTCGCCTTCTTCCACTTGTAATACCCCTTGCACATCTGAAGAATCATAGTTTTCTGACTCATCCTCCTCAACCGGTGCTTCGTCTTCTTTTTCTTCCACAACTTCTTCAATATTGTCTTCATCTTCCGATGAACTTTCCTCTCCAAGCACAAAATCACGGGATCACGATGTTCCTCATCGATTTCATTCTGATCATCACTTTCATAGTCAGTCGAACTAAGGTATGCGGCCTCTTCAAGCTCCGCTTGAGTTAGGTACGGACGACGCCACTTGGACATTTTAAAAGTTTTTACACTTTTAGTTCATAAACTTCACAATACTTTTAGTTCCTAAAGTTTTTTACACTTATTTTTACAATATTACCACTTCCTGATCTTGATTAGCTCCTGAACCAAAAAAAGTATGAAATAAAAAATTTACATAAACTACTACATGGGGTCTTCCAGAGACCTCATCCATAAAAATGTAGTTTTTATAAAAAACTATTTGCTAAAAATTAGTCCAAGTTACTAAATATTGTGTGGAAAAACAAAAAACTCAGCTACTTGGAAATTCATGGATAAAAAAAAATATTATCGCTCGGAAAATTGATAAATGAAGACCTGGGGTCCCAAAAGGACCCCACGTAGTAGTTTAAAGGTTAAAGGTGAGTATATAAGATCGACATGTTCGTTCATTAAAGGTAATTTTTGTTTATGTTTATAAATTTCGAATGCTTCCAAAACATCTTATTTGTCTTTTTTTACAAAAATGTAAAAATTTTATGTTGTTTTGTGAAGTCATAAGGTGATTATTTACTTTTAAATGTTTGGCATGATTTGATTTGTCTGTGTGTTTACATTTGTAACATCTATTGTTTCTTTGTATCCAATATCATAATTCCTAAGCGTTTTCCGAATATAAACGGAATTACAGGAACGTGTAGTTTAATTTGTAAATACACGACTTCAAAATGTTGTGAGTTAAATTTTTGGCATTAAATAAACATTTAAGATCGTTGGTATTAGTTGTTGTTAAACTATAACGTAAGACTTTGTGTATTATGTCATACGTAGGTCTACGTTAAGTCCATAGGTGACTAAGTTTTATAAACTTGACAGTATTGTAATTTTTTAAGAGCATTGTCAATATACATATTACGTTAATCTTCAACCGAATGATATTGATTGTAACATGGTAGCAAAGCATCAAGGAGTTCTTTAAAGTAGTAAGGATCATTCATCATACAGACATCAGGTCAACTTCAATGAAAGAGTAACTGGTCAACTTGGAAGTACAAAAGTACTATTAAAAGGTACACCAGGAGCTTACCATGCAGTTACAGGCAACCTCAAAGAACCTGTTTATACAGAATATGAGACGTCAACTGAAAAAATGTTAGCGTAAAACAGTAAACTACAAAACTTTATCAAAATAGATAGTGTGGCCTTACTTTTACTCACTACAATCATGTCATAGATTATACGACGACGTATCAGAGGACAGAAGTTATGATCGATGCATTAAAGGTTATTCGCAGAAGAATGGTGTAGATTATGATAATACATTCAGTCCTGTTGCATAAATGAGCACTATTAGAACCTTAGTAAGTATTGCAGCAAGTGAAGGATTGAACTTAACGCAGTTTGACGTCTCAACCGAATTTCTAAATGGAACCTTAGACGAAGAAATCTTTATGAGACAACCAGAGGGATACAATGACGCTTCACAGAAAGTTTTCAAATTAAAGAGAAGTCTTTACGGCTTAAAGCGGGCACCCAGGTGCTGGAACAAATGTTTTCATGATTTTCTAATGAACTTGAGTTTTAAGCAAAGTGAAGCCGATACCTGAATGTATATATACGTAGATGATGGGATGGTTGCCTTATCCAATAAAGAAGATTCTGATTTGTTTATTGAGGAATTGAAAAATAAATTCAAAATTACGACGAAGCAAGCTCCTTATTTTCTCGGATTGGAGTTGAACTTCAGAGAAGATAGTGGGATTGAAATCCACCAAGCAGCCTATATAAAGAAGGTTTTGAATAGTTTTCGCATGAAAACACCAATACTTAAAGATTCTTCAGATCCGTCTATGAGAGAAAATATTGATGAACATTTTCCTTGTAGGCAAACTGTAGGAGCGTTAGCTTATCTGATGGTTAGTATAAGACCCCACATAGCGCATGCAGTTGGAGTTGCATCTATACATCTTGAAAATCCGCATAAAAAATAAATTGTTAAAATCAAACGTATCTTTAGATATTTACAAGGAACATTATACTATGGAATTGTATACAGAAGGAGTCACATCAAGGTACTAAAATGTTCAGTGATGCTGATCATGGAGGTGATTTACAAGATGGGCGCTCCACGACTGCAATGGTGTGCATATATTCAGGAGGTGTTGTAACTTAGGACACTCAGAAACAAACCTCTGTTGCAATCTCAACAGCAGAAGCGGAAATTGTTGCCGCAAGCGAAACAGCTCGGAAATAGTATGGTTAACGAAACTCTTACAAGAAATTACCTCTTTGGACACAGATGCTACTCTATATGTGGATAATGAGTCTGCAATTAAATTACACTATATAAGCAACGAAGCGTTATTTGTTGACGGTATATGTGTTAGAAATTTTCTTTAGTTCGCCCTAGTCGACCGCTGATGATGATAGCGTAGCTATCGAAACGCGTTCGGTGTTTTTTAATTTTGTGTGGTACGTAGGTGTATTTTGTTTGTTAACATATTAGTGTTATTCCGTTAATTCACACCGTATTCGATTATAATGAGCTGTGTACTCTCTGTTCTAATGAGTTATTTCTTTTCAGTTGTACTTAACAGGTTTAACATTAAATTGATAAATGAAACACAAATTTTATTTTATCTATTTTCACTGTTTATTTTATTAATTACACAACTAGTTTCACACGTTAGAGCATTATCAAGCGTACTATTTACAATATAATTTACAGTATACATACATATCTCAAATATACAGGTTTAGATATTTAATAGAGGGATTAAGAGTTATGCACATGTCATTTTTATTTAATTCATTAATTTCCAGTTTCTAACAAATTGAGTTTCCTACCGTTTTGACAGAAATGTAATGATTTTGGCGTATAATTTGTTTGACTTGAATCTTAAAAATGTGATGACTTTTTTATCTTTGCTGTGTTATTTTATTCTTGTTTTAAAGGATCTTTCCGTTTGGCCTGTATATGCTGCTAAATAGTCATTACATTCTAAACGGTAAACTCCAGACTTTTGTAATGGGTCAATTTTACTTTACTTAGATATCTAATTAGGTTATTTTCCGTTCCCAAAACAAATACAAGACTATATGGAAGAAATTAAATAGTTTGATAACGGAACAACAAAACACTAAACCGCCAGATCATCAACAGTCAAAACTCACATATCACCAATTTTACCCTAGATTTGTCAATCTATCTACAACTGAATTCACTCAATCAGAGCTAAAACTACTAAATCAAGGTCCGGAATATACACCACATATTCAACCAAAAAAGCACACAAAGAACTAATTGGATTACCGTGTGTCCCAAATTCAAGGCGTAGCATTGGTTAAACCGCGGCAATGTTGCGCATTTAAGGTCACAATAATTAGACGCGATCAGATTTCAAATATTTTCTTTTGTGTTTGAGATAATTGAAAGCAAGTAATTTCTCGGATTTTTTTTTTTTTTTTTGGTAGAGCCATTTAAAAAAAATCAAAAAGCAGTTTACACTTCTTCATTGTCATTTTTTATTGTCTCTAATATCATGTCATCTACATATCCATGTGACGTTTCGGATTCCCACATTCTACATCAACAAACATTTTTTAAATACGGACCTGGATTTTTTAACTTTACAAATCAATTATTTCATTGTAGTTACCATAACATATACGAAGTTAGGTTGAGTATTTGTTTCGCACCCAAACGATCGCCATCAAGCACCTAATATAATTATAATTGTTTTCAATACGGTCCTGTAAATTTTTAAATAGTTTTAAAGATTTTTATTGTGATGGTCATCATAACATCTACTAGATAGAAGTTGAAAACGCAATAACAACGTTGCAAATATTCAAAAAATGAAATTCTCACTTACTACAATTGCTACAATTTAACCGTTTCTCTATCTCTTCCCATTTCGAGATCCGAATGATGCGCCTCGAATTTGGGACACCCGGTATAGTTGGAACAGAAAATTTTAAGTAATACAAACTCAATTATTAAACCCCACAACACATAAGCATGTACTGTCCAATATGATAAACAACACAGAACAGATTAAACCCTACAATAACGGAGAAACGAAGGTTATCAAACAAATTTCAGACAAACTAAAAGCAGAAGAAAGTATAATAACAAAATCGGACAAAGAAAATGGTATGGTATGTTTAAACGAAACTGACTATCTAACAAAAATTGGCCAAATCATAGAAAAACTAGACGTCTCTGTTCTACAAAAAGATCAAACAAGTATTTTTGTAACCCACATTAGAGAAGTGAAAAACACTAGTTATCTGGTATCAACATCATGGGTGAAAAACCAACTAATACCTATGAATTCTCAACCTCCAGATATCCACGGATTTATTAAACTAGATAAAGGAAAGAAGCAGCACGGGCAGTATTATTTTTCAACAATGCACCATCTTGTAAGTTATCAAGTACATTAAACGAATACACTAATTTTCAACCAAAAACATGGTAAAGAAACTCGTTAGATTTAACACACAAACTAAAACATCTGAATATTAAAAAACAATTTATACAATGTGTTTCCAAATGAGTGCCTTCCCCTAATTGGTAATGTTTTGGACAACACGAAAGTCATACCGGACATAAAAATAGAATTTCATAAACTTTTCGAATGCAAAACTATTTTAGGTTAAGATAAAATTTACATGCAAAATTATGTCTTGTACAAATCCTTAAAGTTGTGTAAGTACTTCTACGCCCATGGCTACAAATCTTAGCTACTTAACAGTTTGGGTAATAAATATATTTGGTGCCTTATGCTCAGTCGTAGATTAAAGTAGGCCAGGTTTATAAAATTATCGATTTGCCTTATTAACCAAAAAATATTTACTGTACCTAGATATGTTTGCTATAAAATCGGAATTGCTTCTTCCTGAAACTTATTGTTAAATACTCGGGCGCCAACCTGTTTTTAAATATGGAATAAACAAGTAAACTATTATACAATAAAGTTAAAAGGAAATTTCTACAATAACAAATTTTATTACACAACCTAGGTTTAATTATAAACTGAAACACCGTAATGCTAATGTTAGTAACGTTATAACCTAATGAATACTTAATGTTGTGAGTAATTAATAATGGAATCAGAATACCTTATTCTTGGTCACACTGTAGATAACGAAACGGCTGCATGCTGGGTCAGCGTAATATTACTTCAGGGTTGAAATAAATCTGGATTTTATGCTTTATAATTCCCAAATGAAGAAATTTGCAGGATAAAAGTGTTTTAGAATTCCACTGCGTAGGTGAAGTTAAAGTAAAAAATAAAAAAACGTGAAAGTAAAAAATTGCCTGAAAAAGCAAACGTCTCAAACTTTTATAGTTTTATAGTTTAAAATAACTTACCATACAAATTATATACCACTTTTTAAAAAAATTAACAAAACAATAATGGACGCTCCCAAAAGGTCTTTGCATATGAACATGTCTGAAACTGAATGTGCAAAAGAAATGCGTACAAGTTCTAATTAAAGAAATTAAATGCATGTTTTTATACAACTAGATATGCAACACACGCTGCACGAAGTGCACGTTAAGTTGCCTACAAAGAGGTGAATTATTGACGTTCGAAGTTTGTTCCAGGCTTACCCATGGAATCTCCCCTTAGCGTACTCTTATCGGATATTTTTATGGAAAATAGTCACATTCTGAACAATTCAATTACTAAAAAACATATTTTATTTGGTATAGTTATGTGGATGACATCTTAATCGGTTTTGATGGCACTGATAGAAAAATTCAACAGTTTTTAACTTTTTTAAATAACTGAATCCAAACATTAAATTTACAGTTGAAACAGAAGAAAACAATACAATTAATTTCCTAGATTTAACTATTAGTGTAATACCTTTTAATTCATTCAATCGCATTTCACATAAAATGTCTGCGTTTAGATCAATATTAAATAGAGCCTTTAAAATCCCATTATCTCAAGACCACCCAGAAAAAGAATTAAAGTTTATAAAACAAATAGCCACTAATAATAATTTCCTTTTAATTACATAGGTCATTTATCAAATGGAACATCTAAATATTTATTTAAAATTAATATAGACACAGTCTTCACAAACCATAATAACCTAATTAGATGTATATTGCATAAGTAATGCTAAAAATAAAATTTACCCATTACAAAATGTGGAGTTTACCGTTTAGAATGTAATGACTGCTTAGCAGCATATGTAGGGCAAACGGGAAGATCCTGTAAAACAAGAATAAAATAACAGAGGAATATAAAACATCCTTAGGTTTTAACATTCAAGTCAAACGAGACATACAATAAATTATAAGCCAAAATTATTACATTTCTATCAAAAAGGTAGGAAACTAAATTTGTTGGAAACTAGTAAAATTGATAATGAACTGTGCTGCGTGGGTGTAAAATGACATTTTGCGGACGGTTTCACACAAATGGAATTGTTGACATCGACTTGTCAGTTTGAAATAGTTTCATAAACGTAACTGCGAAAACCGCTGATGGTGAAATGCTTTTATGAGAATCGTCATTTCATGTCGTTAGCCGTTGGGCAATTCATTTTATTGGTATAGGTAATAGTAATAATGGTAGATTTGTTTATGTAGGTATCTTGTGTTGTATTGAATTTTCTGGACCATATGGGTGCGAAATTGTGGGTGGCGTCAACTAATTAAGTCATATTTCATTAAAAATGATGTAGTTCTCGTGAACCCAGCAGTTTTAATCAACACGTGGCTATTCCTTTGAGTAAAGTTTCCCAGTGAATTTTTTATATTAGCGTTTTATATTAAGATTTCTTAATGGATAATCATTAAAGATGGTATCGTGAAATTGTTAGAAAATGCACTACGCGTTCGTTTCGATGCCTTAAAGTAGAAAATTGATCAGAAATAGCGAAATGGTACACACGTATTAAGGGATACCGAAGGCGCTTACAATTTTTTAGTGGCATCACGGCGAACAAACAAAGTTACCGTCAGTAAAATTTCATGAATAATAGGGAACTGTGCTACCTAGTGCTGGTTTACTATTAGAGTATTTTGCTGTTAATAAAAGTGTCTGTTTCAGAAGATCTGCGATTTCCGCGTTGAACTTTGTTCTATCGTAATTATTATACGGAAATTGTGTACTCTCAGACAACTCTAACAAATCGACGTTGTGTTTATTATGAATTTTCTTCTGGAAATGAAAGCAACTTTGTTATTTTAAGTGAAACACTCTGTATATTGTTTGAATTTTTGCTTCTTGGTACTTTTATACTATAAATAATTTATCTTATATCTCAGTAACTACTAAATTAATGTTATCTCTGGACTCAAGATATATACAGGCTGTTCCATTTAAAATTACAAAATTCTTGACATTTGGGGTTAACACTGATATTAAATAAAATTATTGTTAATACCATTAGATTTACCATATTTAGACCTTATGCACAAAAGCGCATCAGTAGTATGAGACATTTGCTATGTCCTTTAATTTATTGGTGAATTATGTGTACTAAATTGTTAACACAAAATCCGACAATATTTGTATTAAATGCTCCATACTTCATTACAATGATAAATGAGGTACTAAAGTAATGGCAATTTTTTTTACACCAGCAATGTTTGATTTTGTTTCATTTTTCCTAATAGGTCTTAAATGCAGTTGTGTTTGTAAATAGTGCGTAATAAAAATAAATCTGCAGGTGATGTCTTATAATGTATATAGAAATACCATCACATTGATTACATTAATAAAGTATTGTGGAAAATTACTCATTACACTACAGTTGCATTCGCTTAGATAATACAGTAATATCGACGAGATAAGTACTGGATTAAAGTGCAGCCTTTGATGTTTTTTTTTGTATTAGTGAAAACAGATCATCTATATGTTATGTATAATAATACTTTGTACCTACTTTTCACATATATGATTTTTTACAAAAGTATTAATACTAATTATAATACTTTAATGTTTTTCAATATCATTACTTGTACCATTGTCTACTATTGGGTTTATCTAACAGGAAATGATACTGTCTGGTATCGATTTGTATTGCTCTAATTTATTTAGAATTTGTTTATCTGCTGTAGAGGAGTGTGGATTAATTTATGCTCTTAAGCACCGTTTTGCGCAAATCTACGTATAAGCGAAACATCGTTTAGTTTTTATCTAAAATCAATATTTCTGCTTATTTGTTGATTATTTGTTTCCTGTTATAAAAATTTACCGTACTTAATCAACATATAACAATATGTAACTTTTATTTACGCAAAGAATAGTCTACTACTACAAACTACTTATGCTCTTTTTTTTTAATTAATTCTCATAAATGCCATACTTATGTATAGATAAACTCTATTTAAAGCATCTATTTCAAGTGCTTTTAGAACTCTAGAAATATTTTGACTTAGTACTTCGTTTTAATCAGGAACGATTCTTGTATCAATCTTTAATGCTTGTGTGAGACTGATATCTTACATCTTGTATCAAATGTTTCAGTATTGTGGGGTATATTCCAGCGTCGTGCAGAATTTTCTTCTACTTGCTCTTCGAAATTTTCATACGATTTTATTTTCGGTATTACTATTCCAAGGAACCACAAAAATAACTAAAACTACAAATTTTAAAAGCACGTTATCAGTGTAATCTAATTGGTTTAATTTGTACACATGACTACAAATGGATTACTTTAACTGCAAAATCTCTAACAGATTTCTGTTTCCTATTATTTCTGAGATATATAAAATATAATCTCGTGTTTTTACACCGTTTTATCAAGTAATCTAACTTTCCTGTTTTTTCTGCTCCAAATTCTTCTTTCAATGTGTTTATTACTATGTTTTTAAAATCCTTCCTACATTTTATATTTGCTCCTTGGTAGTACTAGAACACCATGTACTTGATATGTCTTAGAGTATAGCAATGAATTATTTTTTGACAACTTCGATCGTTACTGTATTCGTTATTTCCATCAATTATATGCTCGCTATTTTTGAAATTAACAAAAGTCCGGTTTCAGGTTTCGCTTATACATGATTACGTAAGACTGCAATGAGCTATTTTTTCGAATCTTCTAGAGTCATTATATTATATATATTACATCTTATTGTAGACTGCTCAGGAGTCCTTCTCCTCTTCAGCCCTAGTCATTCCCTTGTTGTTGGTGTTGCGCTGTTTTGTGTTATTGTATTGTATACAATCATGAGGTGTGGTAATTTTTGGTAATAAAAAAAAGAAAAAAAAAAGTGTTTAAATTTATTTGAATTTGAATTTTCAATAGTGTGTGGTTGGGTTTAAGTGTGCGTGTGGGTTAGTGTGGTGTGCAGTGTGATTAATTAGATCGTTGGCCGGTGTCATGCTGGGTCGTCATCGAATAGGCGAGGGGATACGGAGGGCATATGGGGTGTTATCGAGGGTTTCTTCTACCTCCCTGGGGAGGTCGCCGAGGAGTTGTGTGAGGATTGCGAGAGGATGTTTGAATTTTAATTTGGGTTTCTTTCGAGGGAATTTTGGAAAGCGGTAGTTGTCGGGAGTGGTAAGGATTTCTTTGGTTGGGATAATGTTGCCGAAAATTCTTTTATAGGTGAAGTTTTCCTGGAGTTTTTGGATACGGTTTGTGGTTGGGGGTATATTGGCGTGGTGTAAGGTGAGGTCATTAGGGTACCTGAGGGGTAACCTGTGTATCCGTCTAAAAATTCGGCGTTCACAGGAGGCGATTGAGGAAAGGTGATTGGGGTTAATGTTTGTGTATATAGGAGCTCGGAAACCCATAACAGGGAGGATGTATGTTTTATATGTGTGTAGAAGTGTTTTGGGGTGACAACCTCTGATTCTTACCCGAAGGGCGCCCAGTAGGTTTGCGCGGTTTCTAATCCTGTTTAGTGTTCTTTTTACATCGGGGAGCCAATTGAGGGTTCTAGTGAAGAGGATTCCTAGCTAGCTAGAGTCATCGTAAACATCGATATATCGTTGTCATAATTCATTTTCAACTGTTTGTTTGTATTTATCGGATCAATTACAATTATCACACTCTTCTGTAACTACTGAAGAACTATGACGAAACACTCTTTCCATCTTGTCTGCCTCACTTGATTATATGATAATTTTTTCTCATCACAGTTAATTGTTGCATTTATTAACCTATTTTCCTCGATTGTCTCACTATATGGTGCTTTTGACTTTCTCTTTGCTGTTGTTGCTGGTAGAGTAAGAGTTGATATTACTTCATTTGCTTACTACTGATTTTATAATTCCTAGTTATACATAGATCTTCTAGTCATAGTCTTCTATGACAGGTCTAGTCTCTTCAATTTCATTTTGGAATTTTTTTTAAATTAATTATTTTCTCGTACGTGTCTTTTAATTCATTATTTACTAGCGTGGAGCTTCGCTCCGCGGTATGGTCACAACACACCTCAAAATTTTTCTTATAAAAAAATATAAAACATAGCGGATACCCTATTTAAAAATATAAATTAAAAAATTCGTAAAAATCAAAATCATGAATTAATCGAATGTGCCTATTTTATTGGTCTAAAACCGTCTTCGCATTATTGCCTTTCTAATGTAACCTTTTTTGAGCACATCAGTTTAATGGTTTCAAAGTCTACAACGAACATAGGTAGAAACAATGTTTGTGTTTTATAGATTGAAACTTTTATAAACTGATCCTTTGTTATTGTTTATTCAACGAGCCGTTCTTTTAATTTTTCCAAGAACGTTGCGAATTTCAGTCTGATTCTTCAACGCAATGTTCCAGATTATGGGTTCCTTCTTTTATGTGGCACTTACAGTACTAATGAATTAAATTTAGTAATTCTTGGAAAAAAATGCAAATAAACAACTATTAAAAGCATGCACTTCTTCGTTTTCTATACATATTTGATGAAACCAGTTAATGTATGAACTGATAATTATTCCAAAGTATAAAGCAATCTAATTTTACAATAAATTATTTTCTTAATTCTGCTCTACTTCAATTTCTAAATGGTGTCGGCTCTCTCTTCTTCATCTTTTAGAATTGCAGAATTTGTTCAACCAATACCGCGGTACTAACTGCACAGTCTGGAGCATTTGAGGCCAATCTTATTGTATCTGTATTAGTGCGACTGCAGTCTGTGTTACAGTTGTAACGACACATTTTTAGGACAAGTTATGTTCATATTAGATGTAAGGTATCGTTCTCGCTACTATAAACCCGTAGGATTTTAGTGGAATTCACCTGGACTTGATGGTACGCTACTTTTTCATATAGTCAATCTCCCAGCGCGAAAAAAGTAATCAAGAAAATGAAACAGCAAGGATGGCTTGAGCGATTTTCAATATCTTTGAGGTGCGACGCTATTCCCTTACGGAGTAGAATGAAACCGTATTTTGCCTCATATTTACTTACCACGAACAATTTTTCTCCAAGACTATCGTCTTTTCCATACCAGAATCACTCGTTACCCACTCAGTCCTCATTCTATGCATTTTTGTTCTACAGCACACACTCTGGAAAAATCTCATGCCCGACTCTTATTTTTCATTATGGTCACTTCCCTTCCTGCATTGATACGATGCTCAATACCAACATCTTTTCGAGCTTCTGCAGCAAAAGTTTTTACCCAAACAAACTCATCAACTTGTACTACAATCTCGTCATGCAGGGTAAAAATGTCATCCTCTTTTTTCATTATCACAATTAAATCCTACCACCTTCGTTTTGCCCACGTATATTTTTAGATCCATATTCTTACAGACTTCATCAAACTTACCTATCATTTTTTTCTATTTTTTAATAGACATTTGGACTCTAGAAAAATGATAAAGATATTTCGTGTAATGTCATATGTCTAACTTCTCGGAGTTTCAAGTGCTTTAAAACTTTTGGTAAAAAATGATACTTGCTTTGTTAAGAAAGTATACCTACCAAAAATAGAGCTTGTCTGATATTATCTAAGGTTGTATCTCTGAATGCTAATTAAAGGAAATATAATTAAGATCAAACAATGCTAGTATAACAAATAATTGTAAATCAATCCATGGTATTTATCCATTCATAGGATAATAACAAGTCTGGCAGCAAAAACTGTTATGTAAGCAAGTGACACAATTAGGTTATCAAACCTACCTTTTTGACAAACAAAAATAATAGGAGGTTCTTTTTATCCTTATATTGGTGGAGCGGTCTGTACCAAATCAAACAACTTTGAGTCTACAAATGTAGAACAGCGTGATAAACAATTACGTTTCATATTTGTTTAAACCCTTTTACAAAATTGGAAGATATAATTAATCAGCCTTCCATACAACAGTTTAAGTATAAGAGGGCTATAGTAGTGCTAAATTCCATCTAAATTCCAAGTCAATAAGTAAAAATTAAAGATGAAAAAATTTCTTTTTTGAATAATTATGCATCCCCTTTTGCAATTCGTCCATAATGAAAATACGCAATGTCGGTAAAACAGTAATTAAACCCCCAGTATACCATCTCTGTCTCCTCTACTAGTTTTTCACCTAATTAGCTCAAAGAGAAATGAAAACAAGCTCAAATACCCTTTCAAGTACCTACATATTATCGTTGTGGAGTTATCGTGGATACTAACAAACATCCATACAGACGCACACAGACGCCCACACTCACATGTACATACACACCCGCTCACACCTGCACCTGCACGCGCACACAACACTCACACACACCACATACACACACCACACGCACTCAAACACACACAGGCACGCACACGCACACGCACACGCACACGCACACGCACATACACGCACACGCACACACACAGGCACAGGCACATGCACACGCACACGCACACGCACACGTACACGCACACGTACACGCACACGCACACGCACACGCACACGCACCTGCACACACACGCATACGAACACCCACACCCACACTCACACCCACACCAACACACACACCCACACACAAACACCCACACACATACACACACAACACACACACATATACACACACACACATACACACACACGCACACGCAAATACTCATAATGCGCCCATACAGGCTTGCAAGCACAACTGCACGCACATACACACATACACGCGTTCACGCATATACACACAAGCACGCGCGCGCTCACGCACGCCCATACGGTCACGCGTGCGCATACACTCACTTTGTCGAGTGTCGTAAAATGAAGAAATGTTGTTTTTGCTCCTACTGGACATGTAGCAGGTATAATACTAAGAAATATTATGGAATCTGTCAATTAACTAATAACTTGAACTCACCTTAGCCCTAATATGGTCAAACCATTAGTATGCTTGACGTAATGGAGGATGTTTATTCAGATACGCGCCCACACATGCTTTCACGCACAACTGCACGCACGTACACATGCACGCGTACACGCACATACAAACACGCACGCGAGCGCTCACATACGCCCATACGGTCCTGCGTGTGCAAACACTCACTTTGTCAAAAGTCGAAAAAATGATGTAATGTTGCTTTTGCAATAGCAAAATAATGTCGGCTCCTTATGGACATGTATAATACTAAGCAATATTATGGAATCTGTCAACTAACTAATAACTTGAACTCACCTTAGCCCTAATACGGTCAAACCATTAGTATGCTTGACGTAATGGGGGATGTTTATCCAGATGTGAGGTAAACTTACTCATATTTGAATACTTTAAGCAAGCGCATATTAAAGAAAATACTCATAATAGAATTTATATGGTCTTGCAAGTTGAGGTTCTGATAACGCGGAGCAGAACAAAATAAATTGTGACCTGTATATGGCAAATGAAGGTTTACCGAAACGTCGCCAAATCAACGAAGGTTCTATCTATCAATATATATATATATATATATATATATATATATATATATATATATATATATATATATATATACACAGTGTAATCCAAAGTAGGGGGACTATTCAATAACTTCTTTATTTTACGATATATAGAAATAAAGTTAAATTATTTTTTGTTTACGGCCATGTGCTACATTTAATAGGGCTATCAAATATTTTTTTTCATTTCCGGTTAAACCGGAAACGAACACAACTATTGTTTTTTAAATGACACCCTGTATATTTTTTTAGACTGATCTGATTCCTCATTATTTTTTCTTTCTGTAAATATAAAATTTTAAGGGTATTATACCATCTTTGTAGTTAAAAAATACGTGCTTATTACTTGTTGAATTTTGTATTTTCTTTATGTATCCGTTTCCAAATTTCTTACTATTCTAATAAATACTAATAATAAAAGCAGTTGTTTCCGTTTTCCATGGCAATATCTATCTTGTTTTTTAAATAGTGGTCTTGTACGCCTTCAAACGGTTTTTTTGCGATTTACAACAAAATTTTCTGATAGTCCAAAAAATATACAGGGTGTCATTTAAAAAACAATAGTTGTGTTCGTTTCCGGTTTAACCGGAAATGAAAAAAAATATTTGATAACCCTATTAAATGTAGCACATGGCCGTAAACAAAAAATAATTTAACTTTTTTTTATATATCGCAAAATAAAGAAGTTATTGAATGGTCCCACTACTTTGGATCACACTGTATATATATATATATATATATATATATATATATATATATATATATATATATATATATATATATATAAGGTGTTCCGCTAATTTCTGGGGTAAATAGGATATTAAAAAATAACGTTAGTTTGGTTAATACACTTGTGTCCTAAAATGCCTCCTTGAGAAGGTATGGCCCTGTAAAGGTGGCCTCAAAAATCCTTTTTGTTTATTATCTCTAAAACGGTTTGAGATACCTATATAAAATTTAGACCACAAATTAGGTCATAAAAGCTGGTGTGGTGTGGTGACAAATTTTTAATATTTCATACAGGAGCGTCGTTGAAGGGGGGGGTCCCACTTATTTTGCCCCCAAACTTTTTTTTATGGGGATATTCTTAATTTGTTGGGCAAAATAGTATTTTTTAAACAATTTTTTGGAGTTGTTTGAGATTTTAGCAAGTAAGGCTGACCGAATTAATAAATTATTTTAAAATGAAACAATTAATAATTTTCATGCGCTAGAACGAACTACCTTGGGGAATAATGATTGTTTCAGAAACAATTATAAGACAAAAATATTGTAAATTATTACAAAATACACCCACGTACCACACAAAATTAAGAAACACCGAACGCGTTTCGATAGCTCCTGTACAAAATATTAGAAATTAGTCAACAATATCTTTTCTGACCTAATCAAAGGTATTTGTAATCTAAATTTCATTTAGGTATCTTAAACCGTTTCAGAGATACCTAATAAAAAAAAAGAAATTTTTGGGCCACCTTTACAGGACCGTACCTTCTTAAGGAGGTATTTTCGAACGCATGTTTATTAACCAAACTAACGTTATTTTTTTATATTCTATTTACCCTAGAAATTATCGGAACGTTTTTTGAAACACTCACTATAGTGTTCGGAACTGTGCTAAAATAGTTTAGGTAGAGGCACAGTTTTATAGATGTATTGTTTATACATTAATTACATATATGGTTACAATTTGGGGTTATTCTACAGAATTAAATTAGTATTATTGCTAAAGAAACAGTAGTCTCATATATCTTTTAAACTTTTAATAAAATGTAACAGTAAGTGCCAATCACGTTTACAGAAGAGATATTCTAATAGAAATCATACTTCGCACCCATTATTATTTATAGTTACTGTATGAATTTTTTGTGTTAATAATTACTTTGCGTTCTATGTCGATCAACCATTACAAAATTACTGTGGTAGCTCTATTTCTTGTAAAAAAAAGAAGCAACTACAAGGAACAAAAACAAATACTTTTAAAGTTTGAAAAATATCACACCAGCATTAGAATTAAAAAAGTTATCAAAAAGACATTCTTCCGATCTCAATACTAGTGATTACTTTCTGTACCTCTTGATTATTAAGTAAAGAGAAAATAGACAACAAATGTAAAAGAACTTGAATAAGTCGATTGTATAAAATATTAATGAAAATATTCCTACACGCTACAAAGTAATTTTCGTATAGGTTTATTCGTATCAATTGTAATTATGATTTAGTTGTTCGAAAATAAAAATTAATTCTTACATTAATTATTACATATCGTAGTGGCAACGTATTACAACACCCTTTATTAAGATTAGTATTAATTCTGTTCCGTACATTAGTAAATAAATATTTCTTAATAATGGTTGTTTTTAGATTATGGATAATGATAATAGCTTTTTCTGCTAAACACATCACCTTTAATAACTAAAACTAACCACTTAGGGAAGACTCGCCATACTGTTTAACCAGATGTGAGGAAATATGACTGCATGTCTTGAAGCCGTTGCGACAACAGGATGTGGATTATTAATAAATAATATAAATACTATTAATCAGTTTTACTTCTCACTATTAATTACAATTAACTACAATCAGCAATGCTTCTACTTTAACTATCAATACTTTCTAGTTATTGTTCGAATAAGTCGATGATGACAAACCGGCCACTGAAAACACGATTTTCTTATTGCCATCCGAAGCGGTCAACTGCAAACAGCTTTTTAACGAAAATTTTTTATTTTCAATTTTTTAATGGATTTTACATCAAATTTAAAAACTACGATATTTTCCATATAAAATGTGTTAGTTGAAATCGCTATCTCGTACCGTCTGCGTGAAAGATCAATTTAAACTTTATGTGTTTCTGACAGAAAATACCATTTCATTACTAAATTATGTTTACATAGCTTAGTTGACTCTGACCAATCAACAAAATCTGACGTCACGTCAAATTGTTTTGATGTCAAACAGTTATGAAATTATTACTTGTTGTTAGTTGCCCTTAATGTTATTTTTTATGTTAGATATATAATAGTATATTAAGAAACAAGTTTCATAAGACGCGTTTTTATCGCACGAGTCCAAGTTTAGAAAACGACCTACGCAGCGGGGAGTTTTCTAATGGACGAATGCGATAAAGCGTCTTATGAAACGAATTTCTATACTATTTTTTTCTATTTTGCGTATTTGTGTTGAAAATTTTGAAAAAATGTAAATTCCATTTGTCACCTTATTTCGTAATTTTGAATGTAGGTTGGCAACAGTGGTATTTGGTTGTTTGAGTTCGATACAAATATAGGGTATTAAAACTATTATTTGTTACTAATTCATTTCAAACTACCTTATAAATATGTTTTCAATAGAAGTTGTGTACTATATACATTATAATCGGAATAAAATTACACTATACTATGTAAACTTAATAATTTACACTCAAGTGAAGTTAACAAGGTTAAATGAAGGTTATATTTTACGCAAAAGATGTAATCGGCTTAATCTGAAAGCATATTGACGCTTTATCTTGAAACACAATAAAAAAGAGAAATCGTCCATATTCGGTTTTGGTCACCTTAATCATTGCAATACATTAATCAGCAATAATTCAACACAAAGGATATATACACATTTCAAATAAGAATAGGTTATGTTACATTTACGTTTACATACATCAATAAATAACTTCATTAGTTTACATACCAACATCAAAAAAAAAAATGTTAGGTTACTAAACTTTAAAGTCAAACACCCGTTTGAGTGTCATAATGTACATATTAAACACGCAAAATAGAAAAATTGAATTATCTTTAGAAAATAAAACATTTGTTTTATGAATCATGATTTCCACAATATTTTACAGCAAATTAAATAACTAATTAAAACAAATAAAATCTTTGTTGATTTACCACAGCCAACTAGGCATTGAAAACATAATTTCGTATTTCTGCCAAAAACACAAGAAGTTTAAATTTATTTTTCTCGAAAACGGTACGAAATAACGATTTCAACTAAGAGCACATTTTGTATGGAAAACATCGTATAGTTTTTAAATTTGATGTAAAATCCATTAAAACATTGAAAATAAAAAATTTTCGTTAAAAAAGACTCCTCAAGTCGACCGCTTCTGATGGCAATAAGAAAGTCGTATTCTCATTGGGCACTTTTTCAAACCTAATCAGTATCCACTTCTATCCGCATTGTTATTATTTACAATGTTTGGATCATGTTGTTGATCTCTATTAGCTGCGTCCAATATTTTATCCAACAAAGTTGATTTTGGATAGTGAACATCATTTTCATAACGCGCATACCCCAAAAACCACAAAACACTAGCAATCTGCGCACATGTTCGAAGAGTTCTTGTACCTGATTTGCATGTACAGTATTAACCGAGAATTATATCCTCCACATTCTCATTGGCTTCTTGATTTTCGGTGGGGTTGTAAGCAATCCACAATTGATGTTTTGTCGCATTGTGAAAGCGCAAAAAATGTTTAATTCTAATAAAACCAGGGTCATTATGGAGAGAATCTGTATGGAATTTTTCTTCATCTCGTTGCAACTTATCTTGAATGTAAGATGGGGCCAGGTTAACTTGGTATACCCCTACAGTGAGCTCTCGAAGATAATCCAAAGTGAGATGAGGGAAGTCACCGAAATCATGCTCATTTATTTGAACCCAACCAGCGTTCCGTCTACGAAAATTTTCTACTACCACCCGGGCTTGTACAATATTAACCTGGGTTGGTTTTTCCAGTAATTGCTGAGCCAGCTCTTCGTTAGCGTCTAACATAAGAACGCGAGGGTGAAATTATCGCTCCATTAATACGATAGAAATCGTCAAGGTTTTCGATATGTGGTATTGTAATCGTTTGACCAAGAAACTTAAATATGGATTTGAGGTGACCGTTTCTCGCTTCAACTATCTACCTTGTTTTAGTTATTATGTGGCACTCATTTGGTTCTTCAGTCCACAATTGGTTTTGGCCCCGTTCAAGAAAAGCTTGCATCTTGTTTGAAATACCCATATTATCAAGTAGAGGTATGGAATCTCGATATCCACAATCCAGCACAAAAATTTCACCTTGGTGAAACCATGCCCTTACTGTATCGCCATCCCTATTAAACTCATTAATCAGCATTTTGGCATCATTATTTTAAGAGTTCGAAAAATAAGGACCTTGGATCGCTAGTATATATATATATATATATATATATATATATATATATATATATATATATATATATATATCCGTTTGGAGCTACAATGAGAACCGGTTTTACCAATATAAGTGGCGACTCTTATGCGCGTTGTAAGATTGTTTTAAGACACGAAAATTATTACTTTTTGATATATAGGAGTAAGTCCCGTGAATATATGTAATTGCTATCCGTTTATTGGGTTGCGGATTATATAATTGGTTACATGGTTGTCAATGTAATCCTGGCTTGTAATGGTTTCAAGTCCAATATAACTGGGTACGAACCTTTACATCAGCGATTCTCTAACTGTAGTAATCGCCATACTTACAGTCTGTCTACTTGGGTAGCGCAAAATAATTTTCAAAACTTACCCGACAAACTTTGCCGAATCTTGCATAAAAATGTCAAGAAGTCCTTTTTGGTCACATACCTTTGTCCACCTTGCCAAGGTATTGAATCACAAAACGTATACAATTCTCGAAATTGATCTTTCGTAACGGGGGCTACGGATTTGAAACCTTCTTCGCTAAAACTATCTTCGTCCTCGTATATCACCTTTTTGTTGACTAACGAGTGGGATTTCTTTCGAAAAAATGCCTGTAATTGCTTTACCTATAATGACATAATGGCCTATTAACAGACCGCAATCCTGGAAGTAAATGCTCCAAACTAAAACCCCTGCCATCCAAGTGCTGCCCGCAACATTGTGCAATTTCTCGTATGTAAATGTTTGAAGGAATAAAAATATTTACCCTACACGATACGGATATCCTACGCACACTATTATTACCATTACAAATCTAACTAGTTTGGGTTGATGTTTGTTTCAAAACATTTAGTCTTAAACAAGCTGGGTCATTTTCAACAATATACCCGTAAAAAATAATTAGGGATGAAAATTCCAGTAGGGGTCGAAAATATGGTCTCACACGTGGGTGTGTAAAAATAGGGGTGAAAAAACACGTCCTACACGTAAGCGAGTAAAAATAAGGGGGTGGAAAATGCGGTCTCCCACGTGGGCATATAAAAAAGTCAAAGGGGGCGGGGCTTGTGACGTAAAAAAAAGTGGTGGGGCAGGTATTTTCAACCCTTTCTTTTCGAAGGCCCTTTTCAACCCTAATTATTTTTTACATATACCCACGTGTGAGACCGTATTTTCAATCCTTTTTTATCCCTACGTGTGAGACCGTATTTTCAACCCTTTCTTTTCGAAGGCCGTTTTTTCAACCCTAATTATTTTTACTCGCTTACGTATAGGACGTGTATTTTCACCCCTATTTTTTACACACCCACGTGTTTTTCACCCTATTTTATGACAGCTCACGTATAGGACGCGTATTTTCTACCCTATGGGTCAACCCTAATTAGAGCCTTTCTGTACTTGCGTACGTGAGGGATAGGCCTTAGGGCTGGGGGCAGGGGGCTGGTCTAGGGATAAGTCTTAGGGTTGAACCTGGAGCTGGACCTGGAGCTGGACTTGGACTTGGGGTTGGTCTTAGGGTTATTTTTGATGGTATTAAGGTCCTTCTGGCTATATTAAGAACAGTGCCCCTGGAGGTTGCACACGCATACAATGTTGGAAATTGCATAATTAATAAGATATTATTATCGATCCTATTGCTTTAAAATGGTCAAATGCTATTGGATGATCTTTTACCTATACGAGAAAACGTATTTTCTAATAAGGATGTAAGACAGCAGGTGTGTTAAGGATTGATCTTGCGTGGGAGAATTTAAATGACAGTAAAATTTAATTAGAGAACACTTATTTTATTGTAAATGTCATAATTAAAAAATCCCCAGTGAGTTATAAAAAATTACTGACATTCCTAATGAAACAAATTTTTATTAAGTTAATTAATTACATAACAGCAATATTGTCTTCTAAAATGAATATTAAAACATAGTTTACCTGCATTGAAGTATGTTTAATATCCATCCGACCGTTAAAATGTTGTACGCCTTAATATTTTTTAAAGAAACTTAATGCTTAGATGTGTTTCATAACTGTAATTAAAAATCTGTAAATAAATAATGGGTTAACACCACACCTACCAGCTCTGTACTTAAAGAACGTTTTGAGGCACTGCTTCACGAGTGATAGTCACTGCTTTGTGTTGCTTGTCAAACTAAAAAACAACTTTCTAGGTTGTGTAAAAACTACCTATTGATTTCCCCCATGATTAGAGTGTAAATATACAAACAACCTTATTATCTTTATCACACTTTCTGCAACGTGTATTTATTTACCTTTCCCTTAAAATAAATCGGTTTGAAAAATATTCATATGGTACATACGGACACACAAATTGTTTTATAAAAAACCGTATTAAGAGTTTGGAAAGTTACATGTTTTAAATTCCACAACAATATGTAGTAAGAAATCACTGTTCATGTTTACTTTAGCTAATTACCGTGTAATTATATAACTCTGTTAAATTTAATAGTCTAAAAATTGATTACCAATATAAATGGTTAACATAATTTCTTTTTAAAATACACTAAATCATAAGTTTTATAACACGATTTTTAAAAACACACATGCTGAATTAAAAGAAAAAAAAATGGGGTTATTTTTGTTATTACAGGGCTCTTGATTAAAACAATTAAAGCACTAAAAAATCTCTTTTATTTATCAGAATAGAATGGTTGGGTAACAGGCGTTAAACAATAATCTGATTATCTTATCGTTTAGAATTAAACATGTACTAAAATAGTTTTATACAAAATCAAACATAGGTAAATTATGTAATCTAAAATATAGAAACATTAAGGTATAAGGTCCACACACATCCGAATGATAGTCTTGTAGTATTGTTTTATTGTATACGAAGCATCTGGAATTCTTCTCTAGGAAACGTAAATGATATCCTTGCGGGTGGTTGTCCAAAGGAATCAAAATACTCTCCATTACCATTCTCGTCAATGTAGATAGCGGTCCAATGCTGACCTGGTTTGTTTGCACGATCCGTGTTTACGATCATTGCACACGGTCGAGGTGCTTGTCTCGGTAGTTGATTAGAAGCACATACAAGGCGATTTCAAGCATCTCAACACTTGTACCGCATACATCGGGCAACCAGTCTCCTCCAGGTTTACTGTTGGTTTGTTAAGAAACCTTAAAAACTGTTGTTTTTCACGGCCCTTAACGTGAATTTTGTTAAATGGACGCAACACTCTCATCAACTCCTCACGGAAATTGTTGTAATGTACATGTCCCCACCACCATTTCAGCCCATGATAATTATCCTCCATAAATTTTATCTGTCGTGACATGGATCCTGATATAAAGTAGCCTCGAGGTGGTTTTATTAGCATCAACGATAAACGACCGTGATCTGTAACCACGGCAATTTCTTTCGGTATGAATTCGTTGTTAACACCACTAAACCCTTGTACGTCCAAGTATGCGTCCATCTTCTATCGGCTGCTGCTGCACACTAAAGATTGCAGGTTAGAGTTACCACTTTTAACAGCTAAAATCCACGACATTCCGATGTTTATCGATCTCGATCACATTATCGAATTCTGCATACACCAAACAGTTAACGGTTACGGTGAGCGCTTCTTCAAACCCGACTTCCAGCCGAAGGGAGCCGTTTCTAACTAAATTCAAGTGCGTGCTAGCGTTTGCAGACAGGTCAGGTGTTAGGTCAAAGGCCATTAAACAGTAGCCGTTGGGATAATCACTTCTCGATATATCGTTACTTTCATTCAAAAAATGAATACCTGTACCAGAGAATAAGGTGTGGTACGCTCTTACGTATAAACCATTACCTGTAAAGTCTGGTTGTAAGGACTTCCAAGGAATTTGTTGTCCGTCAATATACAACGACATGTAGTTAATATTGCTGTGATGAAAATTGAACGGATTTGAGGGGTAGTCACCGTTGAAGGCTTTATTTGCTACAAAGCCTACGATGCATCGTTTAGGTAACTGACCCAGGAAAACATTATCCAATGATTTTCGCTGTATGCCTGCAGGTATAGTTAACACTTTTACGTCGGTCCTTGTAACAGGATATTTTGCGGCTGTTGTTTTTAATGCTTTAGCGTGCGCAATTAGAATAGTGGGATTGATTCGCATACGTCTCACCAGTAAACTAGCGTCTATAATTCGCGTCTTGTAATTTGAAGCGTGTGCCGCCATTAGCCTAAAGGTATCTTGATCGTACAAATTTAGTCTTTAACTCAACACCACTTATGAGAAACTTTTCTTGATTAAACAAATCCGAGTGCACGTGACCAACCATCTCTATCTGTTCCCCGGTAGCCGCAAGTGCTTGACGTTTCGAGAAACCGTTATTAGCGTTTCCCAATGTATTCATCTGTCCAGCTGTATCATTGTGCCATAAGGTACATCCTAGATGTGAACTCTTGGCCTCCTTTCCATAATTTAGCAGCGTTTCGATATATGAACGGTAGGCGTAGGTGTTGTTTGGTGTGACACCACCTTCTGATTTAAGTAAACCTCCACCTGTGAGAAAAGCGAATGATCCAATTGTTTACCGGTGCTACAACATCAGCGTCTGTAAGTGCTGTATCATCATACTTTAGAACTTTAGCTGTAATGTACAGCATAGTCTGGCTTAAATCTATATAATCGTTCCCATTTCCGGGGACTACAAATTCTATTGGGGCGTCATCACTCAGAGCTGATAAGGGCTTGTAAAACATCCATTCACCACTCTCGATACTTGTCTGCGTCGATGGTAAAGCGAACAAATCCAATTCGGACTTAACGCATTCACACGATTGGGCATGTAAAAAAGCCATTATCTTGAAAATATATCGTCATAAGCAGACTTCTTCTTAGCAACAGCTCTCAGTGGAGACTGATTATTATCGGTCAGACGTACTCTTTTATAACCCGAACCCTCCATCATTTTATCGATTTTCTTGTCGGCTTTACGCTTAAGGTTTCTACCTGCCTCGTGAAATCTTTCTTGAAACGAATACTTAATAGGTCGATCCTCTATGACGTCACCAAGAATATTAGCACCCGTTCTAAGAGCTTCTTTACCAATAGCCTTTGCGCCAGACTTAAATAACGGTATTATACTTCTAAATATACCACCTAACCAGCTCCCTATTACATGACCACGTTGATAGGGCGCACCTCTGTAAATAGAGCCGATACCGTTACCGGCCTGATTCATGTAATATTGCTGATAGGGCAAACCATTATTGTACTTTCTTAAAGTGTAGCTTCAGGCACGACGTTCCAAACTCAAATGGCATTGCTGCACCCGTATCTGTTTTTATATTAATCTCGATGTTTTCAAATTCCCATGTCATTACCGGTATGTAGTGTGCAGGTGAAAAAACCACATCTTTATGACCCCCGTAAGCATAGTTTTCTGAAGTAATATTTATTATACGCATAAGCGCAGACAAAACATCACCCACAATTTGCGGTTCAACGATGTCGCAATAAACAAACATCTGAGTTGGTAATCCTATCCATATACTAGCGGGGTGAGGGGGTATTGGTTGAATGGCTATGTTCTGATACGGTCGATAATCCAATTGTAAGGCTAGACGTTGTGAGAATCCGAATATCGAGAGCTTAGTTTTTAATTTCGTAGTGACGCGCTTAGTTAGATTATGATATTCGATTGTTAGCAATTTACTTATTAATATATGGTTATTTAGCTCGCTGATAATTTCTTCTATGCTGGCGTAATTTCCTGAAGCGAATCGTATCACGTACCAGCCATCTTCAAATTAAATGATCTTCTCGTTGCCGAGTTGAAAATATTCTGCGTCCTTTTTTAATATCGCTTCTAACACGTTCTCGCCAGGTGGCTCTATTCTATAATAAATTAAATTATCTGTTGCACTTACAGCGGCAAAAGAACATGGGTACTGAATTTCCAATATCCCTACAACCCACGAGCCCGCTAATCTTATTCGTTTTGGCAGTTGCGTAATAAAACTTGACGTCATATTACCTGGAAAATACGTCATAGAGCTATTACTCAATAATGTTAGATAAAACTCCATTTTTTATATATCTCTCAACTGCGAAGCTAACACCCAGCTATCAAATTTGTCACTGTATCCACGCCACTTGACCAGGTATTGTTTATTTCGCCCACGGCCCTTCTCTGCTAGAATCTTATCGACTTTGAATAGAGTACCTTTATCAACCGTAACAATTTGCAATTCTTCTTCGTAAAAGGTGCCCTCAACAGGATCGTTATTAAGATCGACTATTCTATAAACTGGTAGTCTTCTTTTTATCACCGTACTAATTGTAAAAACTTCCTCGCTCCAATTCGTTTCATATCCCTTCTCAAAGGTGTACTTAGTTCTGGCGATTCTGACATGCTCACCGGCTTTATATTTAGGATGGCGTACTAGACCTAAACCTTTCGCGTACAGGTTATTCCACACTTCCAAAATGTTTTTATCGTTTACAGCCGCGGGGGCCATCTTTACAATTGAATGAGGGCTATTGTTGTAGGCAGTCACAAGTCATTCGAGTACATCAATATACCTGTAGGAATTTTTGTAAGTGAAATAACGCCATATCTTTGTTTTCAATGTTTTATTAAATCTTTCAACTACAGATGCTTTTACATCAGGGTTATTTGTTACATAGAAATTGATATTTTGTTTCTTGAAAAAGTTTTGCACACTGCTCGCCAGAAACCCTTTGCCTGTATCCGTCTGTAGATTTGCCGGAGTATTGTCGCCATCCTTAAGAATATCCGCGAATGCTTCAATTACAGATGAGGCTGTCTTCGTTTTAAGTGCTCTCGCCCATGCCCTCTTGCTAAATACATCAATTACCGTTAGTATGTAGTCGTATCCGCTATTGCGTTTGCTTAAAGTTCGCATATCACAAAGATCCGCTTGCCACAATTCGTAAAGGTTACTCATAATATATTTATTTCGTGGAAACTTTTTTCTGACTGGTTTATGTACCGTATAAGCTTCCTGTGTCTGTAGCCAGTTTTTTACTTCACCATATCTACCCTTTACAGCATTAGTTAAAGGTGTTATACCAGCGAATCCTGCTGGGTGAAAGGGATCATAGTATACAGCATCCATATTATGACCGCCACGAATCCCAATCAAGTGAAAGTCCTCTTCTTCTTCTTTGAGAGATTCTTCTCGGTGTTTCCCGCGTTTCACTATCAGCATCGTAATTCTCACCTATAGTTGAGAGGGTCCGTTCCACGCTGGGTGATACAGAAACATCATACCTTTGCGTATTTCCGATAAACTCTGGTGATATATTTATCTCTTTAATGTACGTCGTAAACTGACGCCAACCGCGCGGGTTTGTGGTGTTTCGTTTTCTTAACGTCTCGTGAACCAGATCGATAATGTTGGAATGTGGTATGATCTCGCCTTTTATTGTGACAGTACCCCTTTTGTCCCAAAAAACATCGCTGCTCGTATTCAGTATACGTAACAAATTCGCGACTTTTCTCTTATATGAAGGCGGAAGCGTTGATACTATCTCGTCGTCTGTCAGACCTTTGCGTTGCGGTAAATTTCTAATATCATCAGCAACAGCGTCACTGGTAATTGTTATACTGGTGGGCTGACGTAACTGATTGGAAAAGTGTAGATACCTTTGAAGAACTTGGTTGTACTGCTGCCATTTGTCATAGTCGGTCATTTTAGTTTTTAAAACTTTATCCATATCGCTACCCAGCTGCGTTAAAATGTTGTTTTTTGTAACATCTGGTGCCTGTAAGCGCTGTATAAAGTCCATCGGCAGAATAATCATCTTCTTCAGAATGTGATCCATGGTTATTGAAACAGATTACCCAGAATTCCGCCGAGTAATGGTCCTAACAGGAGTGGTAGAAACGCACCACCTTTCTGTACAAGAAACTGTTTCTTCTTTTTTATAGATTCGCCTTTCTGTGCCAAGCGTCTTAAGGTGTGCTTATGTTGAGAGAGTCGCTGCTTCTGATCAGCTGACAGAGGTACACGACCTTTTAAAATGTTATGTGCACACTCGCAAATACACTCTACCTGCTTACTATCCAAACATTTCAATAAAGCGTCACGTTGACTTTTACTTAATCTGGCTAATGCACGTAGGATATCAGTGTTCTCGCTTAAAACGTCACCCATCATATATGATGTAATCTTTATGACTGTGAGACTTAAACCCTTTTTTCGCTATATATACCTGGCATATACCTTGAGGCCCGAATATGTTTGTTCTATAACGTAGAACATCCGGTGTATTCTGTTTTAAATCGGACAATAAATATCCGTGCGGACTTGAAGTAGCATCTTGGTACGCGGCTTCTAAAAATTTTGGGTTGTCCGGCGAAATCTGTCTTGATAAATGCTGAGCTCTGTCACGTGGGTTCTTAAACAAAATTATGTAATGTGCGTTGAAAGAAATATCCCGCTGTCCACGTCCTTGATAAAATATGTTCTGCGTTAAGAAAAACACACTTAGATTTCGATGATGACAGCCCTTTGTAAAAATATCAACCACAGAGCCGTTAGTTTCGCGCATTAGATCGTCAATTATTATTAAGACAGGTTTTTCCCCGTCAAACTGCTCAATATCAGGTAAACCCTTTTGAAAATCCACAGAGAGATATTTGAATAAAGGCTGCCACTCACTGTAAAACCAGATAATTTGTTCAAAACCTGTATCGCAGGTGGTTTCGATATTTTTTAGAAAATCAACGATAAAATACGATTTCACACATCCCGACGGACCTGCAACTATCGCCGAAAAGGGGTGCTTAAACTGACCTTCCATCTTGAATCGCTAAACGATACTAACAGATACTCCACCAGCATCTTCGTTTAAATAGACTAAATAAAATCTTTTTCAATCAGAACACGTGCAGTTGCCTAACTTCCAGGAGCACTGTTCTTAATATAGCCAGAAGGACCTTAATACCATCAAAAATAACCCTAAGACCAACCCCAAGTCCAAGCCCAGCTCCAGGTCCAACCCTAAGACTTATCCCTAGACCAGCCCCCTGCCCCCAGCCCTAAGGCCTATCCCTCACGTGCGCAAGTACAGAAAGGCTCTAATTAGGGTTGACCCATAGGGTACAAAATACGCGTCCTATACGTGAGCTGTCATAAAATAGGGTGAAAAACACGTGGGTGTGTAAAAAATAGGGGTGAAAATACACGTCCTATACGTAAGCGAGTAAAAATAATTAGGGTTGAAAAAACGGCCTTCGAAAAGAAAGGGTTGAAAATACGGTCTCACACGTAGGGATAAAAAAGAGTTGAAAATACGGTCTCACACGTGGGTATATGTAAAAAATATTAGGGATGAAAATTGCAGTAGGGGTTGAAAATATGGTCTCACACGTGGGTGTGTAAAAATAGGGGTGAAAAAACACGTCCTACACGTAAGCGAGTAAAAATAAGGGTGGAAAATGCGGTCTCCCACGTGGGCATATAAAAAAGTGAAAGGGGGCGGGGCTTGTGACGAATGCCCACACCCTGGGGCATTTGTGACGTAAAAGTGAAAGTTCAAGTGCCCCAGTACTACTTGAATCTCTTAAACCTTAATAACTCCTGAAAATCTTTTTTCGCTATCTTTGATGGTACAGGAGATATTGACATTTGTCGCACTATTTGGCCACCCTGTATATGTTCTCAAATCAATTGAATTATGGTTAGAGCGTACTTTAAAGCAGTTTCATAAGAAAATACATTTAGATCTCAACCACAATACTATTGTTTAAAAGAATATTGACTACATGTTTTTGAACATTACTCATAGGGAAAGATTGATAAGGTTGAATATTGCTACCACCTTTTTTAAATGTAAACTTTCACCATTACCACTCATAATAAAATACTTATCTTTTTTGGGGTTTTTTAATGGTGTACTTTAAATTATACAATCTAAACGTTTCGACAAAAGTAACCATAATCTCCTCAAGGTGACCACTTTGTAATCCTAGCCAATATATATATATATATATATATATATTTATATATATATAAAGAAAGGAATATATGCAAAATGCACATATAATGGTCAATATACGTAAATATGTATAAATAATTGCTATTAAAGTCAAATTAAACAAATTTGTTTGCATAAGTTGCATATTTGGCCCATGTTTGCATATTTGAACTTTTAGTCTAATTATTTGCATAAAATCAATTTTTTTTAAAAAGGATATATTTGCATTAAAAGTTTAAATACATTCTTTTTACAGTCATCCTACTAATTTGCGTTTTCTGTGAATGAGTACCCAGGTAAAGTATACTACGAGTACATTGTATATAACAACTTTAATCCATTTGTAAACCGGTATTTCTGCGACAGGGGTAATTATAAAGTTTCTTAAAATACGAAAATAACCTATTGTTGTTCTTGTTCATTTACAATATTGCGTGTTGTAGTGGGTGTAGTGTCGATATTATCCAGCATGTCATTTACAAAATTACATTCGTTCATTAAACCATATCCTGAAATTATTTTGGATGAAGAGAAGACTTTTTGCCGAGATACTCTAAATTGTAAGTGCTATCTCTTTATCTCAATTTTTTTTTTTTGCTTTTTACAGTGCTTATTTAATTTGATGGTTGCACTAATTGTGTTAACTAATTGTGCAGAAGAAAAAAACAAATCACTTAAACCTCCCAATCACAAATTACTTATTTCTGTATTATTTCTCTAGATATCTTGTGAAAGAAAATTTATTTTGGATCAGCATGCGGAAACACCCGCACACAGCAAAAGTTCAATCAATGAAAAGAACATCCAAATCTCAGCAATCGTTAAGAGAATGTATTTCAACGAGTTCCACACGAACGCAACAGAAAGAATTTAATACAGATTTATCCAAATCACTAATTTCGTCAAGCATTCCTTTTTTTACGTTGAAAAATAATAACTAATTTAACATTGTGGATGAGAGTAGAGTGCGAAAAATTTACTTGGAAACTTCTTATATCGAAACAATGGCTCAAATAAGAACAATTATTGGTATTAATTACGTATATTTTATTGTCGATGAGACTACTGGTCGTTATATAGCTCATTTGTTAATTGGAATCCTGCATGAAGTGGAAATGCGGACCTCGTATTTAATTGCCTCCAAACAGATAGACGAAACTAACAATTTAACGATTACGTGATTTATTCAAGAAAGTTTGTCCTATGCTTATATACCAAATTCCACGCCTCACGATAATATGTTGTTGATGATTTCGGATGCTGCACCGTATATGCTAAAAGCCGCCCAAAATTTAAAAATATTTTACAGTAATTTATGTCATGTCAATTGTATGGCACACTGGCTAAATCGAGAAGCGGAATAAATTTTAGTTAATCAATGATTTGCTAAACAACGGTAAAAAAATATTTTTGTAAGCTCCTGTAAAGAAAGGTTACCAGGTATTCCTCTTCCTCCAGAACCAGTAATTAACCGTTGGGGCACATTGTTGGAAGCCGCAGTTTTTTATGCAACTCACTTCGAAAGCATTAAGAGTGTAATACTGAAAATTAACGATTCCGCTGCCGGTATTTAAAAGTGCAAAGATATACTAAATTCCCAACAAGTATCTCAACAACTTGCGTTTATCAAAATCAATTATCACTTTGTTTCAAATATATTAAAAAAATTTGAAAATCAGGGAATGGCTCTTAGCGAATCGATCGCATTACTAAAACAATTTGAACAGTGTAGCATCCCCCAGGTACCCTATCTTGAAAAGTGTAATTTGAACTTATTTGCAATAATACAAATTCAATAACAAAACGCTAAGTGATTTATCTGGACTTTACTGACAATAATGCTACTATTACTCAAATTAATTGCTTGCCTTACTTTGACTTTCCTGGAAATAATTAAAACACTAGAATTTATTTACCAGTCTGATATTTAATTACTCGCAAACCTCAAATCTGATCATACGAAGTGGCCGTCTAGTGGTAGGTACGTTGTGCTATTTGATTGAGATAGACTGGATGAGGTAAGTGTTGCATCATGTGGAGCAGGAAAACAATGATATTACTCAAATTAAAATCAACGTGCTTTACGCAATGGTGGTTCATTCCGTTAATGTACTATTGTGGGAAAGAACCACTAATAAAACCCACTTTATTCATAAATAAGTAATTGCACAAGTACATTAATAAATCAAAGAACACAAAAAACAATGAAAGGATTAAATATATAACAAAACACCATTAAATCGGATTAAAGTGCGTACAAAATTATAACATTACGAGAAAAATGAATAAAAAGCAGTTTAGTAACACATAAACACAAAAAAACATGTAGTCACACCCACAATTGTGTCATAAATAAATTAGAATAAAAATCGTAATACCCCTTTAAAACCAATCATGACGGTCTTTATGTAAATAAGCAGATAAAACAATAAGGCAAATTGCGATACATATAAAATTGCACAATACAAGGTAAAGGTAAGGGCAAAAGAAAATACACAAGGAATTTACACGTACACAATTGTTTAGTGACTACTACAGCACAAAATACATACGAAAAATTGCAGTAAATTACATAAAACTGACACAAACTCATTAAACAAAGCCTTACAAAGGTAAATTGTAAATAGATCGTAACATCCTTGAGTACGTTAGTAAAATACATCGCCCCCTTTCTCAGGTTACACATTCATCTATACAACAATAAAAACAATAAAAATAAAATTCAAGGTGTTCAATGGTCATGTGAGCCCGGAAATATGTACACACTCGGCAATTGCACATTACAATTAATAACCAGAGCGGTATCCTGTACCCATTCGCCCACGCCTCACCTTTACACAAATATAAATATAAACAACAAACAACAACGCTAATTCACAGAAATACGAGAGTGAGGGAGCACTGTATTGTCTTTTATTTTAGCAGATTTCAGCTTAATGAGCCCGCGTGCGAATGAGGTACTTTTGCAAGACAATGCTCAATTTTTAATACGTTATATACGCTTGTAAAATTATTTGCTGCCAGTCTTAATTTATATAAAAATACCACTTACACTTGAATATATATTCCTTTAATTGATAATAGACACAAATCGTTAACATACGCGGTTTAACTTCAAAAAGGGTGACTGTTATTTATAGATTAATATTTGAAAAACACATTAAAACTAACACCTGAAAGAAAAGACAAATTAGCGTTGGCGAATTCAAAAGAAAATGTATATACAAGAATTATTGTAAAGACAAACTGTTTACAATGAAGATATTTAATTATCTCTATCGATTCGGCTGGTCGACACTCTAACTGTCACTAACTTTTCCCCCGATTTCAAAACTAAGCTCCATTTTTCAAAAGTAATAAAAAAACAAAAAATTATTATGTTGTAACAGTTTCATATTAATTATTGAACGACATCTTGATTTTAAAAATATGCATTCGTCCATAACAAGCGCAACATTTCGGTCTCGAGTTTCAACGTACCAAACAAAGATCTCTGTTGATCGCGATCTGTACCGACCAATTTATTATTACATTTGTGAAGTTTTTACCACAAGAATGTGTATACAGCGACTTAAATATATCAAACACCGTTAACCCTTCTATCGCGGTAACAATTGCGATTTGAACATGTTTATTATAATAATAAAATTATCGCGGCTACCTACAACACTAGTGTAACAAAGCAAGGGGTGAAGTGGGTAAATCAGTTTTAGAAAAATTTTATAGCGTACTAAAAAAAATCCTGGTTACGAATTGTTCAATAAAGTAAACAATGTCTTAAGTGGTGACAATGTGGAAGATTTAGAACTAAGCCCAAATATAATCGTAACATTAGTAAATGCTAAGCTAAGACGCCTCGGATCATAGCTCCCCTACCACACAAGATATGGTAAAGTCGAAAAGTAAAATTGTGCATAATTAGCATCGCCATGTTCCTAAAATATTTCCAGCAACCAGTGGCGTGGCGTACAAATTGAAATTTTCCGCCAATGGGCCCTCAACAAGGGGACCAGAGCTCCGACACCAAGTTGTACAGCCCTACACCTTTCTTGCAAGGTAGCATTAGGCCTCTTATAATAAAAATTCAAATTTTCCCGCCAAGTGTACCACGACAATAAACGAAGACCCACGTACAAGTTTTGATCACGTCAATGGGCGAAGACCCGAGAACAGGTTGCGACGCCCTACACCGGTCTTACAATCCCCGTTATGTTCAGGGAGAGTTGGAGTGGGGGGTCACCGAAGCAGCCTTCGACTAAAGCTTTGCGTTGCAAAATTTTACCTATATGAAGGAGTTTATCGCTTTTCTTAAAAACAACGGTGAATGCTTTCAGATGCGACTGTCAATTTTAATTACTCATATCCAAACCCTCTTCCTAAACACATCTATCACCGCTAGTCTGTAGTTGTACCCAATACTGTGATTACTTAAAGATCACATATCACAAAGATTAGTCCACCATTTATGCGTGGTGTACACTTTTTTGTTTTCTGTAGCAACACTCTAACATCTCCCCTGGGCGTACATTTTATAAACCTAAAATCCTTTTTTCGACAAGATGTATTTCAGCCGAGACAGAACTTGTATGTAAAGCCATCTTATGTGATAGCATGGCATGACATGGCAGACCCTTATCGGTAAAAATTCGAGAATTAAAAAGATAGTGTTCTAATAAGAAGCCGGTATACTTAATTTGATTATAACCCCTTTTTTACATAGGTAATTCAGCTAAGATAACAGCTTGTATTCTGTATAGAGGCAAAATCTAGCTTAAAGAAGAAGACGCAAAACATTTTTCAGCGTATACAACGCTATATTGAAGATGCTGTCTTGTGTATTAGAAATTATGCTACTGATCCGGAATTGGATAATCTCAAGTAAGATGTATGCAGTGCAGCTTCAGGGCTGAAGAAGAATTATAAGCCTATGTAGTATTTCAAGGTAGTGTGGAGAAATTAGCTAATTTTAAGAATAATCCCATATCTGTGTAATAATAATAATAATAATAATAATAATAATAATAGCGGCAAATAAAGAATGCATATTACCCGCTGCATGTTTTTTTTAAGTATAATTACAATCGAATGAGTATTATTATGAAGCAGTATCAGAGGTATTAGCTGTTTTACTTGTTAATAAGCTATTACAATATAATCGCTTAAGATGAAAACGATAAAGTTCTCTATGAAGATCCAGCGTAATTAAACACGCTGCCCTTAATTTTGAACATAAGGGGAAGTGCACCCATTCCAAAAGTCTTGACCGCCGAAAATATCTTCACACTAATATTTACCATAGGAGATTGTGGATTACCTAGATTTGAGGATGTTTTCGATAATTTACTGTTAGACGCAGCACCTTTTTGCGACCCTGATCCATATAAATAAAGAGTAGTTACTTTTAATAGGTAGTATAAGCTTTATGGCGGTGAATATGTTTTACTGTTTTGTAAAGAAAGTATGACATCCCATATCAATAATCAATTTTACGTAATTAAATCTAAGTGTTAAAAGTAATGCAATTGATTTAAAAAAGTCATTCCTAAACTAAAACACACAATAAAGCGTAAAACAAACAATCAACTGTAATGCATATGTGTAACAATTTAATGCATTTATTTTCCGCTTAGACCTTGTTCACATAATTTTAACTGTCAACCTTCAATGTTTACTTTTAATTAATAACATTCTTAAAAGGAGCACGCAGTGATATGCATATGTGTATTAACTAACGTATTAATACTTTTTTTTCCACTTATACCTTGAGCATATAATTTAGCAGTCGACCTTAATATTTTACTTTTAATTGATAACTATTAAAGGGAGTACACAATGAAGCGTAAAACAGCCTATAATGTATATGTGTAACCATTTATCGTATTAATGCATTTTATTTCTGCTTAAACCTTGTACATATAATTTAACGTTCTCAAGATGGAAAATCATTTAAAGCATGGCAACTTAATTACTGTTATATGTTGAAGGTGACTTTCTCATGGCCAAATAAGTATATTGTAAATAAAATAGGGCTTAAAGAAATGTAATAATTTTAATAACAATTATAGAGTCCCCTTTATAATAAACCCTATTACGAAAACACATTGTGAAACAGTTATCTAGATTAGAGTGATGTTTAAACCTCAGATAGAAATTAATTAATAATAAATATCATATGCTAACCTCATATATTGAAAAAATTTAAGCTAGCGCTTAAATGCAGTCAAAGATTGAAAGAACATAATCGTTTAAGGACTAGGTTTTTATATCCTTGTTAAAAATCAAAACAACCCTAATAAATATTAATAATAATAAACACAGATTACATAACATCTTTTTATTATGAAAACACTTGTCATCATAATCTTTAGATGTCTTATCTATTAATTCTTCCCCATTATTAGGAAACAATTTTTATGACAGGGGCGAAGCCCTCGAATAGATTCCTACATTACAAGACTAGGACCCCTTATTAGAACACAACCCCCAATGTATAAATTTTTTTTTTCGTATGAGTAAAAGGTCACAATCTGGGAATTAAAAGAAATGTAATAATAATTTTAATAACAATTATGCAATCCCCTTTGATAAAAATCAAAACGCACACCTAATAAATATTAATAAACACAGATTAAATAAAATCTTTTTATTCTCAGGTGGAAAATACGATCCCCACGTGGGCATATATAAAAAGTGGTGTGAAAGGTTCCCCAGAGGTGCCGTCACAAAAAAAAATGGCGGATGGTGCCCGTGTACTACTACTGTTACTTAGGCGACATAAGACTGAAGGTGATGGTATAGTGAACACTCTAATTAGCAAACTTCCAATAGACTTAAATTTACCTGGTTATTGTGGTCCAGGTATGAAAGCCATTGGAACGTAAAGAATCAGGTATTAATATCTTAAACGCTGAGTGTAAATATCTGGTGTGGAACAGCACACGGCCTTCTAACCTACAAAGTGGATATTAAAATAAATGAAATAATTTTAATAATAATAATCATTACCTTCCAACCTACATACACGTTGGTATAGAAGGTTATAAATCTACTTTTTACTATTGCTAAATCGACTTTTACAACGTCTGACAAAGTTTCGCCATAATCGGCCAAGTATTAATACAAAAAAATGGTTTCAAACCCAACACTTGAAGAACGTGTAAAATAACACGTATTAAGTTATTTTTCAAAAAAGAACATAACGTTGTAACCCACGTTTAAACATACTTATAAAGGTTGTAAATCACAATGCAATTTACCAAAACATAGCCATTAAAAAAACCAATTCGATGGGATTGACCGCTTTTATGTCAACTGTTCCAGGTCTCCTTTTGTTTTAAAGAAATAGCAGACATTACACTGATTTCATGATTATTGCCACAATAGGTACCATCGCGCTAAAAAAATACTTGTACAGCAAAATTTTGGCTGTGTGTATTTGGTTTGACAAATTTGCCAAGTGCTTAACCCCTACATGAAAATTGTGAGATGTCGGATTTACACATAACAGATGTGTCTACATCAAAATTTGAATTTTAGGAGTGTCTACAGGTGTGGTAAATACCTTCAATAATAACTTCATTTTGATTGCTGGTCATAATAAAAATTCAATTCACGAACCACGCTTGAAGAGATACTGAGGAAAAATGATAAAGTACTTGTACTGAAAGAAATCAGAATATTTTATTTAAAGTTAGGAACTAAGGATGTATATCCGAGATTTATGAGATATTCGACTTTACACAAACATTTTTCTACCAAAAATAGTTCTTGATACATTTTCAAGATGAATTAAAATCAGCATTGCAAGTAATTTTTCAAGAAGCAACATATAGTCACGGCAAAATCTTTTCCGTTGTGGGGGTGAAATTGTTAGAGAGAGACAAACTTAACATACCAACTTCCATAATAACCCTGATAATTACAAATGATATATCTATGTTAGTGAAATACACGTTGTTGGGTTGTTAGAACTGCCGAATAAATTACAATGTTGTCAGCTCTTCTGTTTACACATAACTTCTAATTTTGACGTTTTCCACATTTTGAGATTTTCGATAAGCTCCTCGAAATTAAACATGACTACTTGTTAATGTTACAATTGCTGTTAAAAGTATTGTTACTTAGTTGAGAACGAGTATTTCCATCAAAAACTAATTTTCAAAATAAATGTAAACAATATAACTTAAGTATTATGTTGACGTCGAATCTCATACGTTTGGCAACAATGTCAAGCGCTGACGTTTATCCCCACATTGGAAAAGAGTTTGCCGCGACTCTAGTAGAATTTAAACTGTTTAACAATTGAATTACTTTACTGTAACTTTATTAGGGATGTTTAAATTTGTTTCTACATATTACTCAACGACATATTCATTTCTTTCTATTTATTTGTCACTATACGCATTTATGTATTAGCTGGCAATCTACCCGTGCTTCGCAACGGGATGAATTTCAACCCCTATTTCCCACCCTCCCATATTGGTTTTCAAACGCCTTCCTTAACATACTCCCGAAATCATGTTTAATTTCAATTTCATATCATTTCTTCCCCCTTAGCACTTTCCTAAACTTAATGCGTAAATTCCATACTGATCTTCATTTTGGATATAAAATGCTGCTTAGTTTGATTCCCAGCATGATGTTTTACAATATTTTTAACTTTCAGCCGCTAAAACTACCCTTGAGGGATGATTAATTTCATAATTCCCTTTCCCTTGTTTTCGTCTGCTGTTTTCCATTCTCGTTTCTGCCCGTTAGGGGATGATTTCAGGGAAAAGTGAAAACACGCGTTCCTTTAGTTCTTAAGAACATATAAATATCAATTATCATGTTTCTAGGCTTAAACGGCTTTTATGATATATTCACTTTGTTTAAAAATTTGTCCCTCTTCGGAACTTGATTTCATCCCCCTGAGGTAAGGTTGAGTTTCAAAAAATCCTCCCTTAGTGTGCGCGTAAGCATGTTAAGTAAATTTGATGTTCCTAGGCCTATCGGTTTGGCCGGGGCGTTGATTGATGGGAAAGTCAGACAGTGAGTGAGGACAAAGCCTTTGATTAATATACTGTACCTACATATATATATATATATATATATATATATATATATATATATATATATATATATATATATATATAAAGTTTAAGAAGCAAAAATACTCTACATTCAATTATTAATAATGCTATATATTCAGAAAAACAAATTACACAAAAACAAAAGAGCATCGCAAGACAAATGATTTTTTTTAAATAGAACGGGCACTTTTTTTTAATGTTCTGAAAGAAGTTTAAATTCTCTTCACAATGGTACCAAATAAATTATTATTATTTTGGCAATTATAGTCACAATATTTTTTTAAAGTTTCTTTTCTGTATTACTATAAATACGAACAAAAACAACAAAATTGGAACAGTAGTCTTGGGAAAAAAATAAAAATCTGTAACAGATACAAACTACATAACTACATTATAACTTAGAATCACGTGAAAAAAGGCAAAAACATGAATTAGATGAGATGTTCGAAGTATCCCCCATTATTTTGAATACATAGTCGGGCTCTTCTTAGTAAATTTCTGCGTGCCTTTTGTAACATGTAGGGAGATTTTCGGAAGCTGTGACATAAACTTTTTGTTTAACGTATCCCCAAACGAAAAAATCCAAAATCGAAAGATATGGCAACCTAGCCGGCCAAGGTACTAGCCCACCATTCGCTATTCAATTATTTCTAAACGTTTGACGTAAAACATCTTTAACAACTCTTGAATTATGTGGAGGTGCCCCATCTTGCTGAAACCACATATCACGCCGAATAGCTACTGGTACGTCATCCAGAAAGTCATGAAATTCATTTATAAGAAAGTTCCTGTACCTATTACCTGTAAGAGTTTCTACATAAAAATAAGGACCCATTACAAAATCATTCACAACGCCGAGCCATACGTTAACAGAAAATTTATTTTGATATCTGCATGGTCGTAATCGTCTAGGATGTGTGTGATCCCAGTAGTGGTCGTTTTTCCTATTGGATATACCATTTCTTGTAAAGCATGACTCATCGCTCCAAACTATGACATTAATTAAATGACTGTGATTAATCAGCGATTCACAAAATGTTATTCGCCGTTGCTGGTCTCCGTCACTTAGTCCTTGTACTAATTTAATTTTGTAAGGCTTCATTTTGTTCCTTTTAAGTATTGAAAATATCTTGTAGTAGGTAAATCCAAAATCAACCACTGCTTCGCGTATGGAATTCCGAGGATGCGCTCGAAATTACGCCAAAACAACAATTTCATCATTTTCCATAACACCGCACTGGTTTTGCACTAAAACCGCCAGTTCTGCGTAAATTGGCTTTCAGTCTAGTAAAAATTCGAGGATGTGGTTGTCGTCGCTCGGGATACAAATTTAAATACATTGCACTTGCCTCCACCGTATTATCATTGCACCGAATAAAAACTCTCAACATATCCATTTTTTCATCATTTGTGTAATTATTATTTGCTTGCATTGTGACAGGTAATCTTACGAGCATTGAACAATAATTTAACTATCACAAACAATGCTCTAATATTGATAATTGTTTTTCATTTGTTTCCCAAGACTACTGTTCCAATTTTGTTGTTTTTGTTCGTATTTATAGCAATACAGAAAACAAACTTTAAAAAAATATTGTGACTATAATTGCCAAAATAATAACAACTTATTTGGTACCATTGTAAAGAGAATTTAAAGATCTTTCAGAATATTAAAAAAAAGTGCCCGTTCCATTTAAAAAAAATTATTTGTCTTGCGATGCTCTTTTGTTTTTCTGAATATGTACCATTATTAATAATTTAATGTAGAGTATTTTTGCTTCATAAACTTTTTTATTCTATTATATATATATATATATATATATATATATATATATATATATATATGTATGTATATATAGAGTTTACGCGGCTCGATATCCAAGTCGGCGTCCTTGCGATGTAAGAGTTTTTCCCCGATTAGTGGCGAGCTTACGAGCCAATGGTAGTTTTCGGCCTACGTTTCAACGGCAAAGAATTGGAAGAACACAAGAAAATATTAACCGTGTACTGGGCTATATTGAAGGAAATCCTCATGTTAGCACAAGAGCATTATCCACTGAGTTGGGTATCTCACGGACAACGGTTCAAAATATTTTGAAGGACCACAGGTAAGTTCTAATGGCTACCAAAATATATAGGTATTTGTTTAAACTTTTTTTATTTACTTTAAGAATGCACCCACATCATGTCGTTTTGCATCAGGCCTTGAAAGAGGAAGATTTTGATCGAAGGTTAGACTATTGCCATTGGATGTTAGCCATGATACGCGAAAATAGAGAATTTTTATTTCAAATTCTTTGGACCGATGAAGCCACCTTCAGTAGTGACGGGAGAGTCAATCTGCACAATATGCATTATTGGTCTGCAGAAAATACCCATTGGTTGCGTGAAGTTCAGCGCCAAGGACGTTGGAGTTTAAATATATGGTGTGGCATACTGGGAGGCAGAATTATTGGGCCATATTTTTTCGAGCAACCCTTAAATGGCAATGTATTTCTTGACTTTTTGGCCAATCAATTACCGTTGTTGTTGGAAGATGTGCCTGTGGAACAAGGCAAAAATTGTTTTTGCAGTTGGATGGTTGCCCTGCGCATTTTGCTATTAATGTGCGAGAGCATTCTAATGCAGTATTTCAACAGCGGTGGATTGGAAGAGGAAGTCTGTTTCCATGGCCTCCGCGATCGCCAGACTTAACTTGCCTCGATTTTTATTTATGGGGGCGCTTAAAGGACATCGTGTTTCGGACTCAACCTACTACTAGAGAAGATATGAAAAATCGGATTCGTAACGCAATACGTAGCATACCGAGAGCCGAAATTGAAGCTACAGTTTTGTCTAGTCATGAGAGGCTTCAGCAATGCACAGAGCGTGATGGTCAGCATTTCGATCATTTACGGGGGCTTTAAAACCCTTCCTCCTTTACATCGGTCCTTTTTAGGGCTACAACTTACATAATAGAAACAATTCCAGAAAAGTATAGTTTAAAAAAAATAAAAATTTAAGGGATTTTCGTATAAAGTTTTCTTTGGCCGATATTTTAGGTTAGGAACAAGATATCCAAATGCGTTTTTCGCGAACTTGTATAGGCATCATTTAGATACTTGTTCATGAAGAAAAGTCATACCAATGCATTTAATATTTTTGCGAAAATTAACCGTTTCTGTCGGAATATCGAACAAATCCCTCTAGCGACGACATGTGTAACTAATAAAACTTCAAATATTATAACATTTGTAGCCCAAGAATAGCTCATTTCATCGCGCCCAAGTTTGTTAAAATCGGCTTAGCTGTTTCTAAGATACAGGGATTTATTTAAGGAAACCTTTGAATACCCCCCACCACTTTATTTTTAGACATACGTCAAAAAGTGCCAAACAAAAAAAGTTCAGATTATCCTCGACTTCAAAGATCAGTTATTTTTTATTAGGTTAATATAGCAGAATTCACAGAAACATCACTTTTTTAGATTCAAGTTTGCAGTTACGCACCCTAGCGGCCATTTCAGAAACAGGTTTTTGTATTGGCCGTTTTAGTAATAACTTTTTTTGCGCAAGCTTCTACAATGGATAGTTTCCCAGATACAGTACCTGTCATTCTTAGTTGGCCACCCTGTACTGCGTAACTTCTACTACATAACGCTAGTGAACGAGTTAGAATGTTTTCGTATACATATTATCACGGTTGGGAGTTACACAATAAATCTTACATTACAATATAGAGGCGGTAAATTTTTTCCGGAGATACGGTTTTTACTAAACATATGTTCGATAATTATACACAAGGTGACATCAAAATGTCAATTTTCACCCAAAGCGGAGTTACGCAGTGTACGCATTAAGCCGACGATATTATGTACGTGTACCTACGTATTCAAATTTAAATATGTATAGTTCTAGTAAATAAATTAAGTAAATTAACGAAACTGCAAACAATTTAAAGATCTAATGTAATTGAGCTTTTATCAATCAACTTAATTAAATAGAAAAAGGGCATCTGGTGGAGAACCGTTGAGATATTGTCCATTGTCTATAAATTTACTTAGACGCAGAACAAGGCTTAACCATTTCGTATATTTTCGAATAGTCACTTTAATGTTACTAAATTAAATTAAGTGTTAAGTATGTCAAGATTCAATTCCATGTGGTTGGCAAATTAAGTCGAACTCAATCCGTAACTTTTTATTTCCCATGAACAAAGCGGTAAAAATATAAATTAGTAAAGAAAGCTTATTCATTTTACTTACCATAATATATCATATATGCAGTATATTAAATGGTTACATTATAATACTATAATTACATGATTTTCATTTACCCATTTTACACTATATAGTTGTATATCATTCGCAATTAGGATAAATCCGAAACTTTATTGTGATAATAAAGATAATCATATTGAGATCTAATACTGATCTAGTGTCTGTACAAATAAATGCCATTTAACTAATTGCACTTTTCCTGGTACAATAGAAAGGTTTTTAAAACTAATGTTTTACATTTCATTAAGGCACAATGAAGTTCTTTTGAATCTTTAGTATTTCTTATTTTATAATCATAAATTTTGCATTATTTGAAGATAAAATATACAACATGTACATCTCTATAATAATAAGTTTTCATCATCAGTGATAATGGCAGAGTAGAAAATTAATTAAATTGTCAAAAAAATTATGAACTATGATAGTCCGATGAATAAGTCTACTATAACAATTAAGCTTGTGTATTAGAAAGCCTACTATTGAATACTATTTTAATGCAGAGTCGACAAATAGTTAGACCTTTAACAGATGTAATAGATTACATATCCAAGAACACCCTTTAACGGACGAAGGCTAGCAATGAAATATGCCGCAATCAAAAACAAATTTAATCACACTATAATTTCGGTGCAAAGAAATTACTGCTTAAAGACTGTAATTATTATGATATACATGTTTACGTTTAATCTCATTTTAATTTTAAATACACACGTTAAATTACTGTGATGTTATGATGGCTAAACATATTTAACTGGTAGGCATTCCAAAGTTGAATGTACCATTCTCCCTTTTTTAAATTACAAGATGTTAAAAGTGAGAGAGGGAATTTCATCTTGACTGTTGACGTGATTTGGTTGTTTACATGGTTTAACTGCTTCTCATAACCGAACACAATAATGAGTTTGCTTTGTTAAAACTGTTATACCATCAAATTGAATAAACCACGTGGTAAAACACTGTCTGAAGGTGCTACAATGTCCTATTAACAATAATACATACATAAAGGATTTCTGTCGAATAGAATTCAAATCGCTGATAGCTGGTAGAGCCGTCGTCTAGCGAACAAGAGGTCATCGGTTCGAATACCCAACGGAATATCTTCTTATGTTTGCATTTCAAAAATTTTAAATTTATATCATTTATCCGCTACGTTAGTTATGAAGGTAAAAAAGCTGAACCAAACGTTCACAATCACAAATTTGTTTAATCCGGTTCATTAGAGGTTTAATTTATCTTTTAATAAATCTAAATCAATTGTCACTAAACGTTATTCTTAGTTTTCTTCTTAAAAACAGTGGTGTGGAAAGCATCTGGTAATGTGGCTAACCCACGAAATACCCTCAATAAAAAAATGCAAACACCCGTTGAATTTTTTTGGTAGGAAACTTTTAGGTCGCATTCAGCATCTCAAGGAGGTCGAGTGATTCTGAAGTATTCTTCACAGCTTTACTTGGTTTCCTAATTAGTTTAATGCAGCATCGGGGTGGGATCAAAAGGGCCACTGGGCAAATTGTTTACTCTCTCCCACTGTGGAAAATTTATTTATTACTTAATCGAAAAAAATAGATCAGAAACCCGTATATAACTAAAAATATATCTAAATAACTTTTTGAAATCTGATCATATTTGGAAAAAGACATAATTTCACGAAATTACCCATTTTCGGGGACATGTTACCACTACCTTAAGACGTACCACTCTCATCCTTACCTGAGATCATGCGCATAAATAGATAATGTCTATGATTTGTTAAATAATTAATCTACTAGTTGTGTGTGTGTGTGTGTGTGTGTGTGTGTGTGTGCGTGTGCGTGTGCGTGTGCGTGTGCTGTGCGTGTGTCGTGTGCTGTGTGTAGTAGATGTTTGTGTTTGTATTTTAAATTATATTATATATTATAATATGATGCGTGCTGCGTACGTGAGTGGATACGTGAGTGCATGCGTGCTTACCTGCTTGCTTCATTGGATTCATGAGTGCGTGTGTTTTTGCGTGATTGAACGATAGTGCGTGTGCGTCTGCATGGGCATGTGCGTCTACGTGTGTGTGTGTGTGTGTGTGTGTGTGTGTGTGTGTGTGTGTGTGTGTGTGTGTGTGTGTGTGTGTGTGTGTGTGTGTGTGTGTGTGTGTTTGTGTGTGCGTGTGTGTGTGCGTGTGCGTGTGCGTGTGCGTGTGCCCGTGCGCGCGTGCGTGCATGTCAGTGTGAGTGTGAATGTGCCTGCGTACGTACTTGAGTGCATGCGTGCTTAGTTGCTTGCTTCAGTGCATTCATGCGTGCGTGTGTTCTTGCGTGCATGTGAGCGAACGAGAGTGCGTGTGTGTCTGCGTGTACGTGTACATACGTGTGCATGTGCGTATGCGTGTGCGTGTGCATTGCGTGTGCGTGTGGGTGTGGGTGTGCGTGTGGGTGTGCGTGTGCGTGTGAGTGTGAGTATGAGTGTGAGTGTGAGTGAGTGTAAGAGTGAGTTACGCAAATGTATATTTTGTTGATATGGAGTGCGCATTAATTAACAAATTATATAATACTTCCATTTTTTACACTGCATCTCATAATATACATGCATTAAAAAACATTTGTTATCGTTCGTAGAGTTGTCATTTAATACAAATCATGAAAGAAAGAAAACCGCTGGTTTTCGTACTCGCGTGGACTATAGTGAAGGATAGGAATAAAGGTTCTAATCTAAAAAAGAGATAAACTTTTTTTTTCAACATTTGTATTTAAAAAAACTACAAATGTAAAAATGTTATAATTTAAATCTAATTAATATCGTTTTTTTTTAAACGACTCAAGTAATCGAAAGTGGAAAAATTTTACCGGTCGGATGACTTTGTTAGTTGTTTCTGCGATATTTTTGGTAGCGATTTTAATTACAAGCATTGTAATTAATGCTAAGCCTTCCAAACAAAAAGGTGTTTTTTTTAACGTAAACATACGTATCACTAACCCTAATAAGAAGATGTTTTTATTAAATAATTTATTTTTCAGAAGTTTCTTTCTAGATTTACTCAGATTACAGCAATACAATGTTAAAGAAATTGGTCGCATAATAAAAAAAGTTGCGTTGTTTATTCTATTAGTCTAGTTGTTAAAAATGTTTATTAGTTTTTCCTGTTTAAGATCCTACCTAGTATCTTGCAGTAAAATACGTTTTTACATAAAAAAAATTGAATTTGTTAATCTAGTAAATACCTACTTTTGGTTTTTCCGATGATCCATTTACATGAAAAATTAAAATTTATTGCGGAATTTCTTTCGTTGTGGGTAACAACATTTTAACAAGGTTTAGTGCACGCTACTTTTTTTTCATAAAATTGTGAGAGATAAAATCGCTTTATATTCAGATGTTTCATTTGTCAACTTGATGATGTTCAAAACTATAACACAGTATAAGTGGAACATAACTTTATAAGTATATCATGATTCGACTAAAAATATCCGGGTTACTGATAAACAATTTGTACCCCTTAAAACAATTCCTACAGTTTCTGCGGTAAGGTTATAGTAAGAATAAATAGATCTAAAGAGGCGGTGTAGTTTCAAAACAAAGGTGAACATTGGTTTCCTTTGACGATCTTATTGTGGAAACGGAAAGGATTAAAATAATAATTTTTAGGGATTACCAGTTTTTCATACTTCTTATAACCTTCGAATTTAAAACTATTGTTTTATTATTACCAAACAATAAATTGTAACATTCTGCAGTATCCAACCTTTTAGTACTTTAAAGGCATATTCTCAATCAAAAACACTAAACTTAACAAATATTAATATATTTTATTACGTTCCTTTTTCTATTTTTTTTTCTATAATTTGCTTAATTTCCTAACGAAACACTTTTAACAAATTTTTTTCTCTTTTTTATACTGAAAGCTTGGAAACTTTTAGATGATCATCCTGTATAATCATCCTTAGAGACTTAAGCATATGCTACAGTGTAAGTCATACTTATTAGATTCAGGAAACTATTTGAAACAAAGGAGTCACAAGTTTAATCCCAAAATGTTTTTTAATGGTTATTTACGTAACAAGTGCAAAAGTGAGGGTTAATTTCACACGAGGTGCGTTTGTCCAACAAGACTTTTGGACAATACGTCGAGTGCAAAGAATACTTTTTGCAGGACTTTGATACAATATATTTTCTACGTTCATTAAAAAAAAAAGTTTTACTAACTGACTATGTGCCACTAAATAAAATATCTGGTGTGGAACACCACACAACCTACAAAATGAAAATTAAAAGAAATGAAATAACTTTAATAACAATTTTTTTAGGATAATTATGCTACCTTTTTTATAATAAGTGCACTACGATAATAGGCAAAATTGTAAAAAAACAAACAATAATCTATGTCAAACAAACATTTAAAACTTCATGTCAGACAGAGGTTAACAGACATCTAGATGCTAACTAAAAAATTTAAAAGCGGAGAAATAATGTTAATTATAATTTTTTTAGGTTAACCTCTTTTTTATACGTTCATAACGAAAACAGGCAACATTGTACAAACCAAAACAATAACCTATGGCACAATGACGTTTAAAACTTCATAGAGATTAAAAGAATTCAAAAGCCGCCCGCTTCTATAAGACATCAATAGTACAGTTTAACCATTTTCATTCATACTTAATTACCTTTTAGACTTACCTTCCGTTATATTATAAAAATATGTCTATACTTTTTCTTATAAAATTAATCGTTATTCAGATATTGAGAAGACTTTATCACTTAAATTCTACTTTAGGAATTTTTTGCCGCTAAAATACGCATCGTATAAAAAAATTGCATGGAATATAATTAATCAAGGTCCATCTAGGTATTTTTATATCTTCTAATAAATCCCCCTCTCCGTAGCTGGATTTCTCCCAACATCTAATCAGCTCCAAGCGAAATGAAAACAAGCTTACATACAAAATTTTAAGTACGTATGAGTTTCCGAGTTATCGTGGATACTAACATACATCCACACTCACACGCACACACACACACGCACACACACACACACACACACCACGCACGCACACACGACCGCACTCAACCACAACCACGAGGCACCGACACGCACACTCACCACGACGCACACACACTTAACATACACCCACCCACGCACACACGGACGAACGCACACGCACACGCCCAGACGCGCACACTCCAAATATCATAGTCTATCTTGGCGAAACTTGGCCAAAAGTTATAATAATGAGCCACATATGTCGATTTAGCGATAGTGAAGAAAATCGATTATAAGCTTCTCATACCTACTATGTATACTCGATGCGAGCGGAAAGGTTAAGATATTTTATAGATAATTAGAGCTAGTAGCATTTAGCAAGACAAGTTCGAATAATATGAGTCATAAAGAAAATGTTAAAGTAGTGGTTTGATTATTGTAAGAATTTTTTCCATGGCTACAAAGGCAAAATAATTATAAAGGCAACAGTATGAAAAAACGGATTTTCACTAGAAAATATAGTATCAAGGTAATTAAAACAACTGATAATTCGAATAAAAGAATATACAGTACTATATCAAGTGTACGCAATTAAAAAACTATTTAATTTGAGAATTTTAATTTGAACTGGTTATAACAAACACTGTTGAGAATTAATCTATGTTCTACAACGTATAGTATAAAACGTATTTTTCACCGACAATTTGTTTATTGTGAAATACGGAACAATTGCCCATTCTCACATGATGCCATAATAATCTAAGCGTATATCTCAGAGTAACTGATTTGTTGCTAGTGTAGACACGTACAATTAAAACTATCAAATACGGTGTTCTATTTAAAAAATCATACACGTCCTGCTTTTCTGGAACTGTATTCTTTCAATTTTCTAAAGAATGCACTTCTTTTACCAAAGGCCTTAAGTATTATACACAAATAATTCTAGTTATCATAAACTGGTACTTTAGGGCTCTATCGTTGGGAGATCCACTGCATTCAGTGCATATTATCTTAAATGGTTTATTACCCAAGTGTCACTCGTACTGTTCTATAATTTCTTTAAGTTAGAGTTTGCAACCAAGAAAAATTTGTTTGAATAACGTTAAAGGACTCGTTACCTCACCTGATGTTATCAACGCACGACCATATAAATTGTGTGACAATACATCAGAGCATAGAATGTCGAGTAAAACTTGAATTTCAATTATATATTCTAGTTTTACAATAAGCATTAATATCTTATTTAATCCTGCATCCAGAGCTTTCGGTAATCACAATTCTCCGTGCAACTTCTAATTCATCCAGTGATCGCTTTATAATTTCTTTATTAGGTGAGACAACCAAGAAAAATTTGTTCTGAATTTGTTAAGGCTCCTAATACCTCACTGTGTTTATCAACGCACGACCATATAAGATGTTCCAATTTGAGCGTATAGCTCTAACGATTAAATGACTTCCGTTTCAGGATTAATACAGTCCAAACAATTATATTAACTGTTATTCATACAGTTTGTAACGCAAATTCAATCCTCAACGTTGAATCATGCAGAATCGCTTGCGTTTCATGAAACACTTCAATTATCGAATTTAATTTATAGAACGATGTTTGCAATAAATGACAAGTTCAATGAAAGCCAGATTTGCTGGGTCACTATTAGATTAATAGCTGCATATAAATTTGATATTAAGTTTTTTCAGTTATCGCTTTGATACTACGTTGCGTTGTCTGCAAAAGTATGTAATGAAATGACCTTCTTATCAATTAATCTAATAAAAGGTCACATTATAATTTCACACTGTACTAATTTTTCTCACATGAACTGTGACAAAGAAGTAGCTTTCTTCATTATCGACACTTGTTAAACAACTATGAATGGCATGAAAATGAAATAGCTTATTTGGCATTATTATAATTCAAAGTCACTTGCACACTACAATTTTCGATGCAAACTTACAAATTCCACCTGTTAAACACTACTACGTTCGAAAGTTGTGGCAAACCAGCTGAGTCAGTAGATAACTTTCTGTCCCCTCATTAGGTCATACAAATTAATCTCAAGAAAATAATCCTTCTGAGAAATATTCAGCCAGTAACAATAAAGGGTAAAACTCACTAAACCGCTACCTTTAAGTGCTGATAATACTTTCTACAATTTATTTCAGAAATTTAAAATGTGCATATTTCTTAGAAAATTTAAGATCTAAATTTTAATTTAATATTAAATATACCATAAAAAGCACAAAAGGCAAGAAAAGTAGGAAATTTCTCAAAATAGGCTGAATCCTAAAAAAGACGGAAAAAAAGGCAAAATAAAATTTGCATTTTTGAATTGCACGCATTCTAAAACGGATTTAAAACTGGGTCTTCCTTTTATCCTTCTATTTATTACAAAATGGCAATTTTCCTAACTATCCTAGCTCTAATAATAATGTAACATTTAATATTTAATTATGATTGATCACTGTTAGCGCCATTTGCTGGATAATATTTTTAAAGATAATTCAGTTGCCATTATACTGATTTCTGGTAGGGTGTCTAAAGGTCTTCCTCGTTACTGCCATTCACATTTTTAATAATATCCATGATTTTAAGCTATTTCTACACTTGCACTTATTTTTTTCTGCTTATTGTTTTGTATCTTGCACCAGCACGACCGGTTGTTTTCAAGAGAACGACACTCCCTTGTGCAGGCTGTGTTGGCTTCTTACCGTTAATGGAAGTAATAACCATAACACCGGTAAATTTCATTTTAGCGCATCAGCACTGTTGTTTGGCAGAAAGCCACCATCCGCTTTTACAACAATGTCTTCTTAGCCTTATTGAAAGCAACATTAATATTTGAGTCACCATGACTGCCGATTTTAGAAAACGTCATTACAAATTTAAATCCGGCTTAAGATTTGATTTTGTGGTTTTTGAGATTTGAAAAAAAACCAAAATGGTGCATTTTTAACTTTTGCCGGGAGCTCGTAAATGATGGTTTCTTGATTAATACATTATTACGGCAATTTTATAAGAGGAATTAAATAATGACAAAAATAATTGTCTAGTTACATTTGTTTTCGAGAATATTGGATTTTTGCATTTTTTGAAAAAGCTCTTTAAGAGGTGTATTAGAAGTCTAAGTTAATAGTTTGCTTATATTGCAAAGTTCGAAAGTATAGTTTTTTCATAGTATGCTTTGGTTACCCTTTGCCGCTGTCGTCAAACAAAACAATGCCCTCGTGTCATTATTCCATTTTCTTAAATTTAAATATGCTTAGTTATTTAAAAATTGACATTAAGGCAATCAGAGACAATTTAGATTTCTAGTTAAGAACTTTTTATTTATTATTCCGCTTACATTAACTATTTAATTATCCAATAATGAAATAGAACTTTAATAGAATTAATATAACTATAGAAGAAAAATCTAATAATCGAGTTAACATAAAAAAGCTAATAAACGCATCTAATAAAGAACATGCCTCCCTCCATTTTCAACACATTTTTCACAATTCAACATCTTATGAGTAACTTTTCTTAACGTATTTCTGTGATGTTCGTTAAAATATCGTGCCCCCTGTCTTCCAATTCCTCAAGCGGAGAATATTCATACACCTCATTTTTGGCGATATCCTCATAAATAAAAATCTGGAGGTGTAAGGTGTGGTGACCTCATCGGCCAAGCAATGGGGCTATTATTGGAGATAATATTTTCGCTAAAAGTGTCTCTAAAGAGCTTCATTACCTCTCTGGTATTGTGGGCCGGAGAGCCATCTTGTTGGACCCAACCGTAGGAACAGAGTTCCTAATAACAGGAACAATTTGTTCCTGCAATAGTTGCAAATAGCCATTTCCCGCTGAATTTCCATCGAAAATAAACGGCTCAATCAATTCCTAAAATACAAAAGTGCACCACACATTAAACTTAAATCCTGTTTTAAGACACATTTCCACTAAATCACTTGGAATTTCTGTTTCCTAATAGCGATGGATATGATTATTAAATATCATTTCCGTGAAGACCCTGTACAATATGAGGTTTGTGAGGATGAAAACGATGTTGTTTCAGAACTCGTTGCACAGTTGATTTGGGAAATGCAGTATTTTCTTAAATTTTTTTTACCGATATACTTGGGTTGACCCAGGCATGTTTCACTACGCTGGCATTTCTTGCTTCATTATTTTTGGTATGTTTTGGGTTTTGGTTTCAAGGATGTTCCATAAGCTAACATGTTGGTAACTAAAAATCTAAATTGGGTCTGGTTAGGTTGGTTTCGCTTCGGAAATTGTTCTTCATATACTTGTGCTACAGAAAACAATCCAGTTATAGAACAATGACAAAAGAGTAACTAGTAAAAGAATAGATAAACAGGTTGCTAATTAACATAAAACAGAGTTCTTGCCATGGTAACTAAACAACAGTAATCACATATATAATAGTAATAGTTATTTATTATTTGAACTCCATAGAAAATATAAACTTAAACTAGGACTAAACAGGTTGCTAATTAACATAAAAAGAGTTCTTGCCATAGTAACTAAACAACAGTAATCACATATACAATAGAATTAGTAATGAAATGTACATTACTAGTTTCAATTGTAATTTAATTCGAATTTCTTATTATTGTCCAACCATTAGATGGTCTACTGGATTTATGGCTAAGTGACTGATTATACAATCGCATACAGTGTATTATAAATATAAACTAGTGTTATATATATTAAAACATAGAGTTTTATAGTCATACTTGTAAGATTGAATTATACCTGATAATGTGACTTGTGGATAAAGTAACAAATTAATCTTAAGTGTCACTTTGCGATATGGAATGACATTCGAGGCAAGCATTCTGTTTCATGATGGCGGCCACGGGTATTATACAATAGCATACAATTAAAAATAGAACATTTATACAGCCATACTAAGTACTTGAAAAAAACCTTTAAGACTTTGTAAAAACAAATTAATTTTGAGCACTCAGCGATATGGAATGACACGAGACAATCTTTTGTTTCATGATGGCGGCCACGGGTAATCAATGCCTACTATGAAAAAAATAATAATTTCAAATTTTCAAGCTTAAGGATACCTCTACTTGTAAAACATCATTGCATAGCTTTTTCCAAAAATGCAAGTAATCTAATATGGCGTCATGGAAATAAATTTCATTTAATATCTCAAAGTACCCTAATAATGTATTATAGAAAAAGTTTGTCATTAAATGTCTCTTATAAAATTACGAGTGAGATTAAATCAAATCTTAAGTCCGGATTTACGAGTGAGATAAATCAAATCTTAAGGCGGATTTAAGTGTGTAATAAAATTCTCTAAAGCTTTCCTAATTCATCGAATCCTGTAGCTAAAACGTTGCAATACATGTAAGCCAAATTTGGGACACACTGTATTTTAAAAATATAAGACAATCCCTTGTGACGATATACAAATATTTAAAGAGCTGTCATCTAAATGATACTTTAGTACAGTCAATTAGTATACATTGCTTTGTAATTCACTATTAAGGTTTAAAGTATTTTTAGCACTGTCTAATCAAAAACGTTACTTTCCAGACGCTACGCCAATTTTGTGATGTCAAGTATGACAGTGGTAAAATTTAAACATTTTGTATAATTTATGCAATAGGTATGTAAATTTCGTGTCCTATGTGCTGTTTCTAAACAATTATAGTAGTCAGATTAAAATACATAAGAAAACTGAATATTTGTGGTTTCAAAATCTGTATATCTAATTAATATCAAAAATATGTCCGTCTAACAAACAGTTTTTTAAATTATTGCTTCACTGAATAGAAAATAAAAAAGAAAAGCACACAAGATTATATTTACAAATCTACTTTGTAAAATTTCATAGCCTCCGCTACTTTCATAGTAACCTGGTATTCCCATTTAAGGGCATCATCAGTTCCAGCTCAACTCCTCATCTACGAACAGACTACAAGAAATTAATTTAATAGCAACGCCTTTCAAAGAAAATTCAACTTGTTTTTTAATATTAATTCCTGCAATTACTGCCAATTAATGTTTTGTTTAAGTCAATGGAAAATAAAATGCAATTTACTTTAGAACATAAAATCTACACTTTGTACACTGATTGCACAGTCAGCAATCAAATAGCTCACAAAACTAATTACTAATTATTAGCAGGATTATGTTTGATTTTGTGGGTATTACACACATTTAAAGAAATGTTTGGAAATTATCAACATTTGGGAACTAGTATAGATCCCTATTCACCTTAATAATTTTTTATTCATGAAAATAAACATCACACATCTATCATACGGTACTTAATGATTCATTTATAACTTGACCCAGAAAAAATATGGTTACTGAAGATTTATGAAAATTTTTTCACAATGACTGAAAATTCTATAATACTTAATTATGATGACTGTTTTATCAGTTATCACACAATTTTAAATCTGAAATTTTACAAATTAGATCTATCCTTTCATACTGTCTCTATTATTACTGCACAAAATTGTTGGATTGATGCTGATAATATCAAAAGAAATGGAAATCGGAATTCCAACACATTTATACAAATGTCTACTGAAATTCGATCAATTTCTAACCAAAAATTTTTTTTATTACTAAGCCAAACGTATATACGTTGGTTATAGCATGACATTTTTGCTTAAATCAGGGATTAATGCAACAAGAATACGCAACATCATCTAACCAGTATACAATTCTAATATAACAGTAATAATTTTTCTTTCATACAATTTTAAAAGAAAAACCGCAGTGAATTAGGAAATGTGAACAATATAAGAACATGATTCTGTATTAGTACATTTAAAAGTAGCATCAGTATATTAAAATACTTCACAAGTTAAACAAAGTCTACAAAATTTTCTAATTTCCATTTTTCATTAATATCAAACACAGAGTGAAAAAGTTTGACTAAAAGGACCAACCCTCATAATAACCTCAATTAATAGGCAACCCTTCAGTGTCTCTCGCATATCGACAATATCGCAGCAGTGTTCAAACCTGTAATCGAAAGGCTTGCGTGAACGCTTTCTCTTGCTTTGTCATCTACGCACTCGATCTTCTCATCCTCCGATTACTCAAAATTTAGTTAACAACGTCGTCACAGGTTTCCGGGGCGCCAGTAGTCGGCATCCTTGGCGTCGCGACGCTGCTCATGCGTCCCCCCACTCCGCGATAAGGGCTGATAGTGAGGCAGAAGACGCGCATTCTCTACCATGCCCCCCAAGTGTGTTGATTCCTAAAGTAACTGTGTGCGCTTTTTTAACTTTTTAAGTAATAACGTAAGGTAAGATTTTTTTTGTCTTATAATTGTGCATGATTTTTTTATCTGTTAAAAAAAGAAATACATCTTATCCGTTAATTAACATCTTAATCATAATTACAATGTGAACCGGTGATTGTGGTGGCGTCGCTAATACAAGAAAAAGTGAAGTTTCAGTTCAATTGTTTTTTTAATTTCAGCCTGTGCTTTCTTTTTCGTTAATTAACAATATGGAATAATTCGGTATTAAGTTCTGGTAAGTCTATTATCATTTTATACAATTCTTATTAGACTGACATTAGTCAGTAAAATATAAAACAGATGCATTTTCAAAAATTTTGAATGGATCATTGATATTTAAACCTGAGTCTGTTCCAAGAAGAGAATTATACAAATATTCACTTCTGGAAAAGTGTTCTAACTTGTTTAATCTATACTAGATTTTTTTTATCAAGAGTCCAATTTTGCAAAATTGAATTTTCTGAGATCGTGAGATTTTCAGTTTTCAGACCAAGCGTCGAACGTGCGCTAGCCGTCGATAACCGCATCTCTACACATTTGACCAAGTCAATTCAGTGGTATATTTTCAGATAGATTATCTAGAAAGGAAACTATTTTGCCACTGAATAGCGAAATTTAGTATTGTGTGCAATTTGAAAAAAAAAACGGTGACCGTCGCGGTTCGCAAAACAGCTTATACGCAGGTGTTTTTTTGGGTTCAGGTAAACATGAACAATGAGAAAAAAATGAAAGTTGATTGTATACAATAGGAGTGGGGGATGAGAATTGATTACAATCCATTTTTTGATCACGTACGATGGAGTCGTACACAAGCGGTTATTATTTACCTATTGTGAGCACTTTCAAATTTCATCAATCGCTTTAATTTTGAAACGAACTTTGATCAATCTTGATTTTTTAATTTTTTATCTCTGATTGGCATCCTTTTGTTTTGTTTAATTATTTTTCTTTTGTAGTACAGTTTTTAAGCCTATCGAAATTTAACATGCCCGACTTATAGAGTGAAAAACTCATTGTTCAATAAATAAAGGGTTTTTACTCAGTTAATTTCACTTTGACCTTCCAGGTATTTGCATTAGGTTTATATTTTTTAATTTTTTATTTTTATTTCGTAATCCAATGCACAGAACAGTAAAAAATACCTTGCCGTGTTTATATTCAGATTTTGATAATACGTTTTCTGTTCAAAAAAAAAAGTTACTAACCCCAGGATAACAAAGTTATGAATGAGCGAATTAACAAAGTCTGGATAGACAAATTAAAGTTTTAATTAAATTATTTTTTGTGGTGTTTGTTACAGTCGCATGCAAACTCGATTATAATTTTGAAATTATAAAAACGGTAGCTAAATTTTTGTTTTGATGCGTATTAATGTGTAGGGCATCTTAAAAAATCTTAAAAGATACTTAAAGTTTTCTCTTATTTACCGTCCTCCACCTCTTGTGGAGGCGTGTCGGAGGGGTGGGGAGAAACGCCGGCGCGCGACGCTCTCCTACGACGTCTTGTCGCAGTCGTCGGCGGGCGACGTGCAGCGGCGCCGTCGTCTTTCCCTAAAGGAGCGCCTTATATTCATGTCTTAGCTTGGCGCCTTCACTCCTTCGGTATCCTTCGTAGTGTAAGGACTTGTCCTGCGCAGGATACGGACGCTCTTATCCCGACGCTTGGCATCCAGTCGTGATAGGACTTAGTAGATATTCGGACTTGTGAACTTAGACTTCTTTCAAGTGGAACTTAGATATTCGTGTTGCTGTATATCAACTCTTCATTAACAATATAAGGACAGTTATTACTAATTAATTATTCATATTGGACATTGCTTAACAATTAATAAACTTTTATTCTAATCTGAAGTGAGCTTGAAACTTGATATGGATTACTCTTTTCTTGAAATTAAGGTAAATATTTCCATCTTCTTCTATTCTCTACTAATTTGTTTGCATGTGTCCCACTCTATGTATCCTGAAACTTCAAAAATATTAAGGGCATGAATGTTCATAAAATTGTGCAAAAACTTTCAGATTAAATTTAGAAATTTGGTCAAAGAACCATTGTGAGAATGTTTCTTCACTGTACAATCTTACTCTCTATTCTAAAGAATAATATTTGCTAAAGTGGTGGCTCACCACCAAATTAGCAGAAAATCACTTTAACCCTGATTTTCCATTAAAAAAACATTAATTTAAATAAAACTAATACTTACTAATTTTTATATTCCAAAAATTCATTTCTGCTTTTTATTTTGAAAGCAAACTATGTTTACAGAGTTATAGGTAATGTACATTTTTTTTACAAAGCATTTTCTTTCTTTATTAAATTCGCTCGTAACGAGTTTTAATCCTCCGACGATACTAATTAAATGAAATGTCGAGTATCTCATCTGTAACAGATTTGAAATTTTAAATTAAACTTACTTTTTGTCCGTATTTTTTTTCTATTTATTCACTCAGATATGTTTATCGAACAAACTCTAAACATTAACTGACCAAATCATATCGTTCAAGCACACAATGAATATAAAATACGTTAGAACCAGCAATACGCTTTTATTATTAAGTTCGAAGAACCTGTATGGATATATAGCATAAGGACTGAAATCATTTTACTTCCATTGTGTAATAAAACTAGTCTTAACCCTAACAGTTTCACGTTAGTTGGGTTGCATAGATAGGTGTAGATTTTTTTTATTTTGCGAAAATAAAATTTTTCGTGTTTTCATTAATCGATCTGTAAATGTATTTATTGGATAGGTCAGTGTCAAATATGCGTGAATATTAATGCAATTGAACTGGTTATTGTATTTATTAACTAACCCCGTTTATTGACTGACCTAATTAAATTTTTTGTGGTTTATACTAGCCAATTTATCGAGTATGATTATCAATTACCGTTGTTCCCCTATTATCTGCTAATAAACATTTGAGTGCTTGTAAAATTAACCATATTCTATTAATGGCACTGTTATAAATGTATCTACATAAATCCATTATAAGATACCCATCCTAAGATGGTAGGCAACACAAACAGCACACTCGTGAGTTGGTTACCCTCGCATACATAGTTTTGTTACTGTTTTCGTATATGCACCTTACGTTTCGTACAGGTACGTTAATTGAGCAACAATTTTCTTGCTTAATTAATCAACAATAAATTAGTATAATCTCGTTCATATACATTTAACCCCCACCTGTGCCTCATTAAACACAGATTATACGCTAATGTATTTCACTACACATGCAATATCAATCGACACAGTGATTCAATGGCACTCCACCCCCTACCCCCAATGTACATAATTTGGTCACTAGTTTACACATTATGGTTAATTGCGGTCGCCCACAACACTGTTCATTTAACGTTACGCGCTAGTACACGTGTTTACCACGTGGTCCCGTTCGCGCGCGCTATGTAGATATTACCGTTATTATTATTTCTTTACGTTGTGCTTTTACACATTCACAAGATACTAAAGAAATCTCAAAGTACGTTGGGTTGCCTATACAGTAGCGCATTCAATAGTACTTCCCAAGATTATGCCCGAATTATCCCTTAATAAACTCCAGTTTTTTTGTAAAAGTGATTTGTCTTTTTACCGATTAAAAACAGCATTCATTCTAAAATAATTGAGTGCATCACAATCTGTTCCACGTGGTATTACTTGCAATTACCGGTAACCATTTCCGGATCGGAAATAGCTTGCACCGTATGCCCAATGCGCACACGCAACTACCCTTAAATAATACATTAACCGCACTTCATTTCATTTAAATATTTGGTAAATTTAATAATAGACGAATTTAATCTTTTAATAGTAAATGCATTCTAATTGCCCAAAATGGATTATTCCCACAGAACCAACTTTATTAAAATATTAAGTTACTATATCTACAAATGGATAAAAAGTTAAAATAATAGCTTTTTCTTAACTCATTAATATCTTACGCGATAATGTAATAGTACTTTCTTTTTTGTAATAATCTAAGGCAAGAGAAAATGTATTACCTATTTTTTTAATGCGGGTAACTTAATGATTAATCCACAAAAATAAATTTAAATTTTCAAGCATGAATGTGTGTAACGTACTCTGCTCATTAAAATTATTACTTTAATACTCAAATTAAAAGGCTTAATTAAAGTTACAGAAAGTATCTTGTAACATGACCGGCTATTTGCATGTTACTAAGATTAAATAAAGGCAGATGCGTACTCAACTTAAACCTTACTAAAAATCTGCGAACCAAATTAAAAATTTTAACCGATTTCATATTTTATTACAAGAAATTAAATAAGAAATTTTATGTTATTAACCTCTGATAATGCAGAATTCAATCGGCCTGAAACATAAAAACCATATTTTGTGACAAACATTTTTATATAATCATAAATGCAAATATAGAAGTTGAACGACAAAGTGGTAAATGACGATTACACAAAGTGCAATAATGCTAACAGTCAAATATTCAATTGAGGAAAACATGATTTTTATTCTGATAGTTCCTTGACTAACGATTAGAAAGACATTTTTACTGCAAACAAACGTCGTAATTGATTTATACGAGCTTCACAAAAACCACTACTTGAAAAGCTAAAATCCCGTTGAAACCTGCAAACCTGAGTAATCTTTCAAAATTTTAAGTCCTGTTAAATAAATGGTACTCTCACTTACTAACAAGTGCATTTAGAAATAGATACACTACTTGATGAAGGATTATTCCCGAAATATGTTTATTACAGCTTAAACTTAAATTTCCATATTCAGGGTACAAGGTGTAATGAATAGTTTGGGTGTAAAAGAATTTAACAGCCGATAATTGATGTTCCTGTAGGACAGTTTTGGTACAAATCTGAATAGCCTGCAATACCAATAGAGTTGAGAGTTAGAATTTAGATCTTTCACCATACGTTTATTAAGTAATCTAGCTTTCAAAAAGCTGAACATAGGCGTTTATCTGCTCTGAATTCAATCAATTCTAACTAGTGTTTACAACTAATATAATAAACTATGTGATTTTGTAGATTTCCAGTATTCACCAAATACTAGATGATACACTAATACACTTCCTTCAATTAGGTGCTTTTCGAAACACAGGGAAAGCACATTTTTCGAAATTGTAGACTTGATTAGTTCAATTGTTACTTCTCAACGTAAACAGATGGGCTTAATGAATACTACAGTCAGAAGTATTTCTTTAATTATTCTCAAAAATTAAAGTTGAGAGAAATCACCATCAGTAGTAATTCGCCAAACCATTAAAAGTTAAAGTTACAATCGCATTGAAAAAACATTAACGAATAATTTTAAGCAGAGTATATAACGTAGAGACAACGATTAACTAGGCTATTGGGTGCTTATACAATCGATCCTTGTAAAATCTGTATACAACCAAAAAATATGTACACGTATGTTAGTATGTAGTATGTTTAAATTGGGTAAGTGAATAAGTAGAAAACAAAACTACACTTTATACGTTTCAGATAAGCGGAACTATGAATAAATTCAATCTAGCCGTTCTTCGACTGACTGGAATGCGAGCTATCATCGTAATGCACGTAAGGCGTCTTTTTCTATGCGTTATGTACTCTTGGCACTAAAGTAATTTAAGGCATGTAATAGATTACAGTATTAGGCGATATTTAATACTAATAATTTGATTATGTACGTTAACCCTATAGTTTATTATAGATGGCAGCATTGTACTAGAATATTGTACTAGATAATGTCAATGATAAGTTTTTTACATAAATTTTTTTTTCATTTTCAATTCATTTATTGTTTTGTTTAGAAAGAGAGTTGATGGCCTTTCAACAAAATTTAAAGTATTATACAATTACATGTTTATTATGGAGTATTTCAAAGGTTCAAGTTAGTCAAAGTTTAGCTTTCTGTACCACAGTATTCAGAAATTTATTAAAATCGAAGATAATAATAAAATAAGTAAATTATATAATATTATCTGTTCCATGTCATCAATCTAATACAATATTTTGTGAATAAATTAAATAACTAGAAATAATTGTTAAACAAATAATTAAAGGACACCTGAAAGTAGTATAACATTCGCACGTATAACACTAATAATACAAACATATCGGTAATTAACATCAATCCAATTGGGCAAATTATATTAAATCGAATACTGTTATAAATGGGTAATTTATACAATACATTGCAATTTGGCGTGGAAAAATGAAAAGTAAGAAAGTACGTAAAATGATATATGTGATAACCACCCAGAACAGTCAATTTTATTGTGCAATTAATATATATAAAATGTAATAGTTATATTATAGCGTCTATACTCCAAAGAGCAAAAGTCGAATTTGTCAAGTTAAAGCTTATAGTTGTGACCACTAGGTGAATATACCTTATCAATTTTAAGAAGTATGAATTTTAACAATTTACCTTGAACTATTTCTAAAGTATCTTTTGATTTTGACGGGTTTCATATTATTGCGCAATATTCAAACAAAAAGCAAAAATAGGAAATCCTCAATAAAGTAAGAATAAAAGAGGCCCAAGATTGGAACCTTGCGGCAATCCAGACGTAACGTTAATTGTAGTAGAAGGGAAATTATTAAAGGTTGATTGCGATTTTCAAGATAAGATGTAAACAATCATAGACTAAATCCAAAGTTAGTATAATATCATGAGCTTGTCATCTATATATATATATATATATATATATATATATATATATATATATATATATATATATATATATATATATATATATATTGCTATTTTAAAATTTTAAAGTGTCTTAAGTGTTCACAATATGAAATACTCCAATATCCACAAACAAAATACAAGGTGAGCCCTCCAATAGGTTTGTAACATAAAACATGAAATTTAAAATAGACCTAAATGATTTTAATAATATGTAAAATAAAATACCATCGTTTAGCATTGTTAAAGTCATTTTTCTATGGTGTTATTTAGAGCTCTAGATTTCATGGTGTCCTCAATAAAGGATCACTATAACGACAGACAGTTCTAAAAAGGCGTAAACAAATTTAATCATTAAACATCGCCACAGAATTGGTTTTGTTTATGTGGAATGGATAAGTTACTCATAATTGTTACACACATCACAAATCTTGTTTTTTTAAAAGAGATGTTGGTGAAACAGTGTATGATACATTAAACTGTACAAATAATCATGTAATAAATTTTTAAACACACCATCAGCACTTTATATGCTATTTTTTTACAGCCATGCCATACCATTTGATAATTTAAAATTATGAAAATGTCAAGGAACCTTGACAAAAGTCCCTTTAAATTTTAAACGGTAACAGCTTTTATCGTGCAATTTGGTGTGTTATTATAAAAGTAAAAAAAATTTTTTAACGTAAAAATGACTGCCAAAAGCTTCAGTCTTTCGTTTAAAAGACGAGACATTGTCATTTTCATATATTTTACAATTAGGCATCAGAGTCTAAAAACCATACCAATAATTAATGTCACATTTTGTAGTACGTTCAGTATCAGTTCTTGAATATATTACCGTAACATCGAGTTGAAAACGTAATTAGGCGTCACGCAAATACGAGTTATTCAAATGTTTTCAAATTCGGCGGTTGATTTAAGAATGAAAGTACCTTTAAAATGAGGTGTTACTCAACTTCCCTTCACATAATAAAAAACTCATGTCGCCGAGCTGTGAATTTTTACATAAAAAATAGTTTTTTACTTTCATAATAACACACAAAATTGCACAATAAAACCTGTTACTGTTCTAAAGTAGAGAGGGGGGTAGGACTTTTACTCCTCACTGTATATTACCAACTCAGCTAACAAAACTAGCAAAATATGCACCTCCGTATTTCCTTCCCCAATGTGGAAGTGAGCATCAGCAAGATATAAAGCACAAGTAGGCAACGTAATGATAGAGCAAATTTAGTTAACAACCGGGGTGAGCTTATATTGGAATTTGTAATGTCAATTGTTGACTATCATAAGATTGTCATTCGACCCCTCTTCCCATAACAAAAAGAAAATGCAAAACGTCGCCCAGCTGTCAATTTGAAACATTCGGCTGTCACTTTTACCTCAAACTATACTTTTTTACTTTCACAATAACTCTCAAAATTGGAAATAAAATGTAATGTGGAAGTGAACGCCAGCAAGAGAAAGGAAATGTAATTATAGGGCAAATTGAGTTAAGAAACGGGATGGTTTATATTAGAATATGTAATTTCAATTCTTGACTGTCATAAGATTTGTTGAATTGTACTTTTGGGTTATTTTAAATCTTAAAGTTTGGGAGTTCGTGCAGGGTTTACAAACAGATTTGATAACAGCCATTCTTGTAAAAGGTGAATTTAATTTAACTGACATTACTGAGAGTAAATAAAAAGGGATTGTCTGCAATAAAGTGTGAAAATGAGAGATAATTGGAAATTGCCTCTAAGCGATCAATACGCCTTCTTCACCTACCCATTTTTAAGGAAAATAGATAAAGATTGCATGGGTTCAGTGGCGTTTCTTTGTGAAGTGTCAGAATGTGAGTTAAGATTGAAATCGTTCACGGAAAGCCGTATCGTACTGAACACGGTGACGATGACATTATATGACATTATGCATATATATATATATATATATATATATATATATATATATAATAAATATAATATATACTCCCTTGAACATGTTAAGTTTTATTGGAATTTCCTCATCTAAGAGATGTGTAAACGGTATTCTATGATTGCTAAACCATTCACAGTTTTGGCAAAAAAAAATTAAATATTCAAATCGGCTAGAAAGTATTTGAAAAAATAAAACAGCAATTTTAAATAGTCCAATTTTAATCGTTTTCTAACAAAAATTCCTAAAGATACATGAAAATGTGTAATACTACGTGTCACTCAATACAGTATATTACCGAAAATACTATGCCAGTGGAAAAGGGTATTCAAGTTACGACGTGAAGGTACTAACAATAGGCCTTACAGCAAAAGCTTTGGGGTTTATGTGCTTGGGAAGAAAATAGTGAAGAAGATAATAATGGACTGTGACTCATTTATGAATTAGTAAATAAAAAAATGTTTATCTTTACGTTAATCGATGGGAAATGATGCTCAAAGAAAACAATTATTAGGGTCTGCACAAAATAGACAGCCAAATAAACCCATGAAACCACTAAGCCATTATTTAGTGCTGGTACTATTTCATGACATGTTTCCCAGAATATGCAGTCTAAAGGCGAGGACGCTATTAGAGCACTAAGAAAGTCAAGAAATGAAAGCGATGAAGAAAATGTATATGCATTATTACGTCAAAGGAGATATTAAAACTTATGAGACGAAAAAGAACTACTAAAGCACACCACAAAAATGTCTATTCGCATTATTAACCCATTTTTCAAACTAGTTAACCCCCCCCCCCCATGTTTTTTACTCAATATTCACGTGTTTATCTCATAGCCACCACGTATAAAGATTCCAAAGCACATTTAGTTTTTACATATTTTTGTATTTGGACAGTTATTTTTCATTGATTTCAATCATCACAGTCAATGATAACTCTCTTACCTTCATTTGCAGCACCTGATTTTTCCTTATGGAAGAACATTTGTGTCACTATAAATGATCTGAATGTGCAGATAACAAAATCTCTTCTAACGAGAAATCCTTCCTAGAGAGGCAACTAAAAAAATAAAATTCATGATTTAAGATTTATGGCACCATGAATGACATTTTTGATCAGTCATTTATATGTTAAGCACTGAAAGTATTTACCCTGACTCATTTTATGTATCAAGCTTCCGTCTGTCACATTGATAGAAACTAAATAACTCTTTTATTGAACAATTTAATAAATTTATTGTGAATTGGTTTATTAGTTTCAGAAACATTCGGCTGTTAAGTTCTCAATTTTTTACTTGACCACTTTGTATGTCTGAAAATTTCTTGCTAAAAATAAATGCACTCCCATAGTGTTTATACGTTTACAAAATTTTTGCTTGTAAACAAGAATAAATATCGCAATGAATTGCTACTTTTCTGAAACACCCCTTGCACCATATTTACCTCATTTCACTAAGGCAGTGACACTAGTATGCTTACTTTGTGCATTTATTGCGTGGGTCAAAAAGGGCCGATGTTATAGAAGAATGGTGTGCACAGCCCTAATACTGAAGAACTAGTGACGCCCCAAATGTTCAAACTGTCACCCGTAATGTTCAATACAGAACTTCAGTCTCTCACGCATACACAGAATAGCAAGCCAGTAAAAACAAGTAGGCCGGTTATATCTCGTCAACTGCTAATCTGACAACATTGGAAAAAATACTAATAGGTAAATCACCCTATGCATTTACCAGGGTAGTTGGCATCTAAGAATTCCCGAACATTTACCGCGAAGTGAGCCAGACCTTCACCGTGCTGGAATAGTATTGGGTTCTCTTAATTTAGTTTGTTATTAAAAAAAATGGGCCGATATGTCGCCCTCCTAGAATTCCTGCCCAACAATTTATAGACCAACCACCTTGGTGCTGAATTTCTGGCATCCAGAGCGGATTCGTTCTTAACCAATAGTGCCTCATCTGTCAACAATACACGTGAAAGAACTTCCCAATCTTCTACCCTCATACCAAAAAACCATTGGCAAAGGTCTAGTCTTCCATTAAAATCTGCAGCTGTCAATGCCTGGTGCAGGTCTAAATGATACGGATGTAACCTGAACCAAGATGGTAACCTCTGATTCAATAGTAGGGTATTACTGGTTTTTATAGGAAAATCATTAAGTGAACCTTTGTAAGTTTCTAGTGGAGGTCCATAGTGTAAAGCTCGCTTACCTGTGCTCTTTGAGAATGCTTTGAACGGTAGTTCGAATTACTCTCACGTCCTGTACAATAGTTCTAGCACTTAGGTGAGGATTAAACTGTACACTATTAATAATGTTCACTTCACTGCGTTCCCTGTGTTGTCTGCAGTATACGGGAACATGAACGTTTCCAGTCGCAAACGATAGATAACTCGAAGAAAAACTTTTTTACTCGGGTGGCGTCTATTAGAATATTGCTGCAAGTGTATATGCACTTGCAGCAACTGTATGCATTCAACATAACATCTCTGATGTCAAATAACTATTCGTTGAAATAAAGCATTTTGTAACACTAAAAGACAACGCAACACGAACAAAAACAAGAAAAACTCGAAAAATAGGACGATGAAACCAATGCAATTTTGAAAATCAAGAGCAAGCTTTGAAAAATAGCAACTAAATGACATTGACATGAAACTAAAATGTTTTAATATTTTGGCGTATTGCTTCCAATTTTGTTTTCACAGCCTACTAACGTTAATGACGGATGCCTTCGCTAAAAAATGATAATTATTTACATAGGTTGCATTTTATTCTCTTCTGGTGCTTAAATTGTCGGTTTCGAGAAACATGGCGGTTTTCATCAATATGTTAGAACTTTCATTTTCTATTTATTACCTTAGAATGCAATAATACCTACCGTAGTAAATTTGCTTTTTCTGTTGATGTTTTAAATGTCGAAAAACTTTTTTCCAAGATCTATTTCATGTTTTTTTTGTGGAATCGGCGGAGACCTTCGGAGGTCGAGTTTTTTTTTATACCGCGTAGCATAAAGCCTTGTATCTTGCAGTTGAATTCTTCATTCGTTCAAATACAGCAAGTATATCCAATGTTATTTAATTTGTTAACAGCATTTTGAAATCAACGGTTTGGTAATCAAACACGAAAAGCTTTAATGGAGCTAATATTATTTTGATGCAAAGCCATATTTAAAGTGGCTATTGTTTTGTATTATTTTTGGCATTTCAAAACCTACTTGTTTTTACTAGACTGCTATTCTGTCTATGCGTAAGAGATTGCAGCTCTGTATTCAACAGTACGAGTGACAATTCGAACATTTGGAGCGTCATTAGTTCTTTAGGATTAGGGCTGTTCCACATCATTCTTCTATAATATCGGTCCTTTTTTACTCACCCTAAATTAAAGATACGCCCCCCAGGGAACATTTAATATATTAAATTTTATTCCTTTGTTTTAATAGATTAATAATTAATTAACTTAATCATCAGTGACAGTTAAACCTGCTCTCTAATTCTGTTACTTGTAAAATATATTTTTACATTTATTTTTTTCATATCTTTATAACGAAAGAAGAAATCAAGTTGCGGTTTTTACCAATTTCTATATTTAAAGTTTTGGAGAAAATTGCAAAAATTTACGGCTTCGTCACAATACGCCATCTGCCGACTAGAAAAAAAACTAAACCGACGATGTTAATATTTTATAAGAATCCCCTCTCAAACGAGACTCCTTTATAAAAATCGGTTGAGTTAAAAAGAAGTTATGGCGTTTTTTCAAGTGACCCTCCCCCCCCCCCCTCAATTTAACAAAATAGAGAAAAATGCTAAAAAATGAAAGTGTTTCTAAGCGTACGTAGTTTATAATAAAACTATTTTGGACATATCTTGATAATGCCGATTTAAAAGAAAAAACGGATTTTCTAATTTGGTGTTAGTGTACGCTCCCTAGCGGCCATCGCAGGAACTTGAAAATAATTTCCAGCGATTTCTCTTTTCCGGTTTACCTACTTTATTCCAATGTTGCCCGAGATGTATCCATTCTTAGTTTGGATGTATGAAAATCAGTGGTGCCAAACTAAACATTTTAACATTATGCCGGCCTAGGCCAGAAATTCAGGACTGTTTTGAGGATTGGAAATCCTGTATTGCTCTATGGGAAATGGATTTTGAAACATTAGAAGCTGTTTTTCTGTAAACTAGCAAGTAATACAGTTAAATTACTTTTTCTCTTATAGGTACCTATTATGGGATACAAAGTCAGATTAATAAGATGTGTTTAAATAAACGATTCCTAAAATAATTAAAAGATAAAAGAAACTGAATCCTGTGGGCGTTATGTTGTTGTGTAAGAAGAAATAGAATCTGTAGCAGGGGCGTAATTGGGGCGTCGATGATTAACATTACAAAACTGAGAAGTCGTTATTTAATCTTGTCTGATAAAGTAACGGTTTATTACATATAATTTATAGAAAATAATATTTTATTCTAATAATGGTTTCTTTTCCAGACTAAGTAAATGGACTACAATTGGACAACAACAAACCTCCCGATCAAATAAAGGTAAGATCGATAATAAAATTGATTAAAAGTGCAAAAAAGCTAATCGTTAGTATAACGTTTATGCAAAAGTGAAACATTTTTATAAATATGTCTCCGGGTAGAAAACGATTTTTAAATTTTCTTACTACTTGCAATTAATCTTAATTGCGATGAGGAGAAAACACAAAAGAAGAAGCTTTGAATATTCTTTTGAACAAAACCATTGAAGTACTAATTAAGATAGCGGTCACTGTTCTACGAGCATGTTTCTTTTAAAATTTTAATTTAGATTCCTATAATATTTTTTCTGATTAAGTAAATTACGAAACCGAATAAAATTGTGATAATTACCGGAAAAAAGTATAGAGTATTTAGAGCCTATAGAAATTTTCTCTGTATACCTTTGAGGATGCAATTTTCTAAGTACTTTCTTTAAACGCTTTTATATAAAACCGTAATCTTAATACGTATACACACATTAACATCTACACTATTATAATAGAGAGGATGTAAATTGAAGGATTAGTCAAAAAATGTATGTATTCTAAAAATAACTGTCTTAGTACGGAACATAACTTGAGATAAGTGATAAGAATAATCAAAAGAAATGATTCAGGCATGCTGAGCACGCTTAAATTGATAAAAACTTGGAGTTTTGACGGAAACGGAAAATGATACTGTATTTACACTTACTTTTTCATTAACATTTACATGCAGACCAATTCTATTATTGTAACAATTCAGAATGAAAATATCCTTTCAGTAAAAAAAATTGTGGAAGATATCCATTTTTTTAATGATGGCTTCTCTATTCATACATAAGAGATTCGTCGTTTATTAAAAACTGTAAAGTGTGACATCTCAGACTATAACATACATTTTATAAAAATAACATCATTATAAATCCACGGAGTTTTACGCAATTTTGTACTTACTTTCCTCTTAAACACCAAGAACGAAACTAATTTTCAGATCATTCTATATCTTCTCTTGCAGAAATGTTTGGCCAATTCTGAAATGAAAGAAAATAGCATTTAAATATATAATACCATTACATTATTATAAAGGAAACTTTTTCTTCTGGTCCGAGAGTAATTTAATGAGTGCTTCGTCAAAAAGTTTGTTTATGCTTTATAGTTTGGAAGCATTTAAGTTAGATGTTAATTAAAATAATTTATAGAAATAGTCGTTTAAATGCAAGACTCGACGTTTCTGAATTGGAAAATATTATTTAACGAATAAGAAAGAATAGATTTAAAAGATTTTCTTTCATTCACGACGTATAAAAATTAACCTCTCTTTTATATCAAATGGTATATTTAAGTTAGTCCCATATAAACATTTTTTGAATGCGAGGTTTTAAAATACTATTTGATTTTTTTGCTGTCCATTCGACAAATTACTGTAGTATGACATATCTATTTACAGTACCGTATTGTTTGATGACTAAGAATATTAAAAAGTTTACAGCAGCTAATATCTCGTTTTGTCTAAAAATAAAGTTTAAACATTAATCATGGACACTCATGAACTCATGAGCATCACATCGGTGGGGTATTTTTGAGCTAAAGACCATATCTATACTGCATTCTCTGAATAATTGGAAGTATGTTGTACAGCAAGCGCTAATACAAACAAAAATTGAACTTTTTTATAACAAAGTGTTGTGCCGCTAATAAAAACCAATTCTTCATTGGGGTGAGCTAAGCTTAATACTAATCATCATTGTAGGACATTTACAAAAGTAGTAGTAGATTGACCCCTTTAAGAGATTGGGATTTATTAATATCCAAGGAAAAAATAATAACCCTGAATTGGGATGGAATGTTCAAATTTGGTCAAACCCACAATGAAAAGATTATTTTGCAAATCTTAGGTATATACAGTAAGGAACTCCAATAGCCCAAATCTAGGTTGAACTTTCCTGGGCGCTGTGTTTTAATAGGTTTGCTTTCTGGCTAAAGTGACACGTATATCGACTGAAAAAAGAATACTATTTATGACGTTAAAGGGAAATAAATTAACTTCTCATGATCAACAATTGACCTCTTTTAATGGGTAGTTAAAATGCCCCTTTGTCGTATTATATAATACGTAAATATTATTTTATAGTATTTCTGAGCTAAAATCTGAAGCTTAAATTATATCATGTCCTCACTTAATGTCCTGTTTTACTTTCTATATGGACCAGTGTGAGGTTTAAAATTTTTTATTTTCTTTTGTTGCAATCGTTTGTTGGCCGTTTCTTGGCATTCACGATCAACAATGTTTGCAAGGGCGATGACTGCTTACACCCAAATTCAAAACACATAATATTTTTCAAAGAGTTCGAGTATCAATAAATAGGCGAACCGATTATCTATTGAACAAAATTGCCGCAATTTTGAACAATTTCTTCGATTTAATAAATGAGTGCATAGAATTTATTATTTAAAAAAAAATAGTTTTTTTCTTCTGAATTACAAGGGTATTTCAAAAATCATTTTTATTTTGAGAAAAAGCAGTGGCGTACTATTTTTTCTTAAAAGATGTGTTGTGATGTGTACGTACGCACGCCACTGGTGAAATTAAACATAACATTTTTGCATAAAAAAATGCGCCTACAATAACTGTTGAATAGTACAAAATTTCATTTAATCACCTCAAACGGTTTTCAAGGTGTAAAGAAAAATTGGATTTTTTACTAAAACACCCTATATTTTCCGGTTACACCCCGATTCAGCGGTTCTCGATTCGGCGGTCCCCGTTTCTGCGGCGACCCGTTACAGCGGTTCCCGTTTTAGCGGTCACCCGCTTCAGCGGCTCCCGTTTCGGCGGTATACCTTTTTCGCAGCCCCTTTGCACTATTTTGAAAGGATAAAAGGATGGGAGCTCAGTAACTTTCTGATTAAAAAATTCTTGTAACTTTCATAATAAATTAAATAACTTTTCAAAAATGAATTTTTCGGTTTCCTTCGCTGCACTGCACAAAACGAACCTACGACAAAAAAGATGCGGCAAAAAGGTCGGGCGTCAAAAGGGCACGGTTTATTCCATCAAAAGTTGAATTGAAAGTATTAAAATGTGAACTATTAATTAAAACTAACTTATTCATGTAGAATATAACCAATAATTACATTTTGTGACAACTGTATTTTTTATTCGTTTTTTATGAACAAGTACTTGATAAGTTAATTCATTTTTTGGTCGACGTTATGCTAACGCAACTAGGTCAACTTTTTTGTTAAAACGGGGTCCGTTAGAACAGGGGTCGCTGAAACGGGGCACCGCCGAAACGGGGACCGCCGAAATGGGGCACCGTCGAAACGGGGACCGCTGAAACGAGACCGCTGAAACGGGGAACGCTGAATAGGGGACCTGAATCGGGGTTATTCCTATTTTCCAACGAAGCATTATTGGAATATGGTTTATATGGATAACTACGATTATTTTTCAATGTACAATCAGTCCCTGAATTATGGTGCAACATTTATGAAACAGCCGGCCTATAGAAAGAGTCTTCCAATACCAAATATGGTCTGCCATGATACTTTACGTACTTCGTACCTAGTTACAAGCGTGAATAACGATATTGTCTATTGTAATGAAGAACGAGTATTTATTGTGAAAACATATTACAGTCGCGTGAGTTACAGAAGAGTTCGAGATTTGTTCTCTGTTAAGTACAATAACATACCTATACCGCCTGTAACTAGAATACAGCGACTTATTCGCCAATTTGAAGAAAGGGCTAGTGTAGTAGTAGCAAATAGAAGAGATGAGACTATAATTAAATTTTTATGTTACAATACTTACGTATTTTTGCAATAAAACAGGCGTTAGAAGAACTGATAATGCGGAATAGCAAGAAAAGAGTGCTTGCACAAATTAGTAGAGACCTTACTTTAAGTACAAGAGTTATAGCGTGCGTAGCATTTGTAATACGCGTGTTTAGAAAATCCTAAAGAATCACAAATACCATCCATATAAGCAGTAGTGCCATCAAGATTGTTTGGCAATGGATAAAGAAAGCAGGCGTATGTTCCGCGAAGAAATTCAAAAATGTCATCTATTTGTTTCATTGTATCAAGAGCATGTCAAACAATGGTAAATCCCAAATTACCATAACAAAATTAATATTTAGGCAGACATACTTAATAATAAAATTATCGGCCCTTTTGGAATCTAAATTCAGAAAATTGTTTGTCACTTCTAGTAAGAGAGGTTGGCCCTCCATTAAAAGAAGTTGCCGATGAAAATCGAGAGATTGGGTTTCAACATGATAGTTGTCTAGTTCATTTTGGTGAGGAACATCTACACGTCGCTTTTCTTAATCATTGGATCGAGATGGCACTATTAACTGGCCAGCGTGATCTCCCAATTTAGTACCTTGTGACTTCTTGTGGGATCACCCAGAAAGAATATTTATACCACCCAAATATTCATTCCTTGAGGGAGGAAATTTTGCCCAGTGTTCACTTATTAATAACCAACGACACGCGCAAGTTAGAAACTCGTTTTTTATCGGGTGGGATATTGTTTGCATGAAAATGACTATCTTGAATATTTGTTGTAATAATATATCTCGACACACTATCAAATAAAAAAATTTCGACATCTCATGGCAGATCATAATTTCAAAAAGCAGTTATTTAAGAAGTATTTGGTATTAGAAAATAATAATAGACATCGTTACCACTTTTAATAATATGCTAATATTTAAGGAGGTTATTCTTCGATCCATTTTGAGAAACAAACGTCATATGAACATATGCCCTAAAGGTCTTAACTTTTTAAGAAAAAAGTCTTTTTATGATAACTTTGGTATGGCCCTAGATATTTTTGTGAAACGTAATACGCATCTTCTATGTATCAAAATGTATTATTTGCTGTACAACAAAAATTTTTATTCTTGCCAGTATCGTAAACCAAACGATCATCTAAAAGGAGTACAATCTAATGTTAGAAAGCCAGAAATTGAGGTAGAGGTTTTGAATTCAGTTGAGAAAGATTCTGGATGATTAAGTATACGAAAAATTGGGAACAATTTGAATATCTCTCATATTCTTGTTTGGAAAATTCTCTGTTACTTTTTATTACATCGCTACCATATCTAATGTGTTCAGGCTCTACTACCTGCGACTTTCCATTACGGACGAACTTCTGTCAATGGTTTTTTCAAAAAGTGTACGAAAATCCATTATTTGATACTGAAATTTTATTCACCGATGAAGCCATTTTGTCTGGCTGGAATATGCGATGATTATTTAATTGGACCGTATTTTCTTCATGAGAGGTTAAACTGGTCACATATAGAGCGTGCAGAATATCAAGAGATTGGCACTTTCGATGGAATATGTTCCCATTTATAAGAAATCAACTGTGGTTTATGCGACGCAATTATTTGAATATTAAACCAAAATTGCAAAATCGTCTAGATATGTCGCAAGGATTCATACATTGTTACCGACTCAACAATTTAGGTTAAAACATTGATTTGCAGCACACCAATTCAATAAAGTTGAAATCGTTTCTTCAATATTAAAGCAGTTCGGCATTTTCAAAGACGTGAGTCCATTAATTTATGTAGAGCAGACCGTCATGTTTGAGCAGGTGGGCATTTTCTAAATTTAATTTATTTCTTTCATAGGGTAATTTTGTGTTAGCATTCCAAAATGTATTTAGATTACTTCAAAGTCATAATTTTTCCGTTTAAAGGTTATTCTATTGTATAAAGTTACATAAATTATTTTTTCTTCTAAGTGATCTAGCAAGATGCAAATGAATGAATTTAATTTTTTTATGCGAAAATCGTACATTAAAGGAAAAAATCAAGAGACCAGATTTGCTCACAAAGGAGTGAGCATTTCAAAAATAGTTTATATTTTGAGAAAAATCAGTGGCGTATTACCTTTCTCTTTAAAATAATATAAGTGCAAATCCCACACGAACGCCACTGGCAAGAATAAAAAATTATGTTGTACGGCAGAAAATGCCTTTTGATGATGAAAATACGTACTACCTTTCACAAAAATGTCATATCAAAGTTATCATAAAAAAAAAGATTGTTTCTTAATACCTACGTTACACCGTATAGTTCAAAAGTTAAGACTTTTAGGATATATGTTCATCTAAAGTTTTTTTCTCACAATGGACTCAACCTCCTAAAATATTAGCATCTATTAAACACCCTGATATATATATATATATATATATATATATATATATATATATATATATATATATATAATTTATTTATATTTATACATATAGTGTCCCATAATTATACGGACACAGCTTAACTGCAACTTCCTTAGGTCAAATGGGATCGATTAAACCAAACATACCTTAGTACAAGTGTGCTTCCTGAAGAAGTTACAGCTCTTTAAAGTGATAAAAAATACTTTTAATGCTGGGTATATTTCCGAAATGACATGACACATCCACTTCGGAGGAAGCTGAATATTCTCAGTTTATGAGCCATACTGCATATTGTAGAGGGCCCTGTCGACAGTTTTTTTTTTCGTACGTTTCTGTCATACTTTTCTTATGATCAACACTTTTGTTTCTGCGGGTAAAGTTTAGGATGGAGAAACTAATTTTATATAAAAAAGATGTACTTGTTTCATATCCACAAAATGTACCGTTTTCAAGAAAAATGCACGTAAATGTTTTAATGCACCAATTTAAAGCTTTTCCAGAAATACGATTGTATCAAGTTACCACTTGTCACACTAATATTGATGCACTTTCTAATAAAAATTAGACTAAATTAAGTAGGTATTAGATTTTATGGGTTATTTACAAAAGATTCTCAAAATGGACGCCATTAGCTTCAATGCACTTTTGACAACGTTTATGTAAATTTTGTCTAACACGGAAGAATGACAGCATTATTTCTAATCGCATTTCCAGCTTCTCGAATTTTTCTTCACAATTCCATTCTATTGCCGTTTGATTATTTATAAACAATAGATTTCATATGACTCCATAAAAAAAAATCTAACGGATTGAGATCCATCGTTGTCGAAAGTGGTTATTTAAATAATTTTGCACATTTCGAACATAATGAGCAGGAGCGCCATCGTGCATAAACTACATATTGTTTCTGTTAAGCAGAACATCTAGTAAGGTGGGAAAAGTATTTTCTAAAAAGTTGAGATATGATTCTGTATTCAACCGAGTAGGAAGTTCACATGGTCCTATTAAAAAATCCCCGACAATTCCACACAATACGTTAATTGAAAATTCGTGCTGAAAATGCTTCGTTCTAGCTATACGGGGATTGTCTTTACTCGTGTATGAGAACTGCGACTATTAATTATACCTCGACGGGTAAAGGTAAAGAGCACACGATTAAAAAATGTCAGGTCATTATTTAGTTTATTACGCAACCACTGACAAAAATTCAATCTTAGTAGGAAATCAGTCAGCACCATTTAAATGGTGATACGGATGCAGTAGTTGGGCACGAAGAACTCGACGTATGTCCATACATGCCCGGGGTACAGCTGTAATTGCAGATAACTACCGAATACTGATTTCAGGATTTTCTACAACTCGACGTAAAATATTTTCTTCCTCCCCAACGGGTAGAGAAGTGAGACGTCCAGCATGGTATCTCGCTTTAAAGCTCCCGTGTCGTTTTAATCGTTATAATAAAGTTTGAAATAATTTTCTGTTGGGTTGGCGACGATTTAGGTACAATTCATTATACCTTCTTGCTGCGCTCCTTCATTAAATGGCTCTTGGTAATAAGTCGCAACCGTATCGGTCATCTCAGAGTTGGAAAATCCATTGTAATGGTGCATTTTAAAATAAAACAAGAAAAGATATTCAGAGCCAGAACAAGAAAAATTAACATAAACTTTAAAAACAACAATAAACTCGATAATAACTCAGTAGAACAACAATAAAATGGTTTAATATAAACTGACAGATTACAACTTGCAAATAATGTAACAAGTGCATTAATATTAGTGTGACAATTGGTATCTTGATACAATCGTATTTTGTGAAAAGCTTTAGATTACTGAATTAAAATGTTTAGGTGCGTTTTTCTTGAAAATGGTAAATTTCCTCCATCATGAACTTTACCCGCAGAAACGAAAGTGTTGATCATAAGAAAAATATGACAGAAACATACGACGAAAAAATCTGTCGACAGCGTCCTCTACAGGCAGTACGGCTCATAAACTGAAAATATTCCGCTTCCTCCGAAATGGATGTGTTCCAATTTTCAGCTTGATACATCATGTCATTTTGAAATATACCCAATGCTAAAAGTATTTTTTATCACTTTAAAGAGCTGTAACTTCTTCACGAAGCACATTTGTACTAAGGCATGTGTGTTTAATCGATCCCATAAGGAATGAGTTAAGCTGTGTCCCATACTTTTGGGACACTTATATATATATATATATATATATATATATATATATATATATATATATATATATATATATATATATATATATATATATATATATATATACTATATATATATATATATATATATATATATATATATATATATACATATACATACTATACATAACAGGGTCCGCCTTTGGGAGCTGATCCTATGAGTATCTGCTAAACCAAACTTACTATAATTTTGAAAATTTGGTGACCGGGTAATGATGTTAGGGCTAACTCATCTAAAATATTTTCACGTTCATACCACTTCCGGTTATACCGGAAGTCGTTATGTTCATAACCTAGTTATTAAGCTAGACTTTGCTAAAAAATTTTAGGATGAGTAGGGAGGAGGTTTTGATTAAAGCGTTTCTCTGATTTGTGTTCATTAAAATTCGAATATATATATATATATATATATATATACCGAGTCCGCCTTTGGGAGCTAATCCTATGAGTATCTGCTAAACTAAACTTACTATAATTTTGAAAATTTGGTGACAGGGTAATGATGTTATTTCTAACTCATCTAAAATATTTTCACGTTCGTACCACTTCCGGTTATACCGGAAGTCGGTATAGTCGCTTATTTTAAACGGAACACCCGTATATTAATAAATTTTGGATTCTATGTCGAATTTTAAGGTAAGTTTGTTAAATAAACTAGATACGAAATTTCAGTCGTTTTAAAAAACCATTTTCTAAAAAATTAACAGATGCGGTCTTGTAATAACTCGTTAATTTTCTGTTCCTGTCAAACAGTTTGAATAAAACTTTGAGGTGTTGTAGGCAAAGGTTTATTGCAACAGTCTGCAAAAATGACATTTGTATTTTCATAAAATAAAATTATGAATGTCTAAACTTGACTATCAAAAATGCAAGTTACTCAAAAATCAAATGGAAACCCTATTTTTATTACTCAGATCGATTTAACGTCAAAATTAAGGTAAGTTTGTTTAAAACTTTATTTGCCTAAACGTAACAGTTTCATACTTATTATCAAAAAAGTCCCAATTTTAAAATTTGTGATAAAAATGAGCTACATACTTAAATCTAGTATTCCTTGTTCGTGGTCACCATAGAAACCAAATAAATGAGAATTGAAATATAGAAAGTCATTTTTTTCAAATTCGATATACAACATAAGTGTAAAAATTTTTTACTGCGGAGGTAATACATACTTATCAGCGCATCATTACACGATAAAGATGCTTATTTATTTTGTTTTTCTTTGTAGTCAGAATTTAATAAAATTGTTGACAGTTTGTGTTTTTCTTGATGAAATGGCTCGACTTGAATATTGTAATACAGATTATTTGAATTTAATTTTAATTCACGGAGAATGTCATAGAGTTGTAAAACGAACAGTAAGAACATTTATCGAACGCTATCCTGAGCGCCCCCGACCATCAGCAGATACAATAAGACGTGTGGTTCAAAATTTGGAACGGTTTGGCACATTTAAACATTTTGCGCCTCGCAAAAAAACTGCTATTGATAACGAACAGAATGAAGTTATAACTTTAGGATATTCCCGTGCCTATCCTTGTATTTCCATAAACGACGCGAAAACAGATATTGGCTTAACACCAACAACTATCAGAAGAATTTTTAAGAAACATAAGTTTAGACGAAATCTTTGACGTGTATTTATTTATACAACGAAAATTTGAGAGGTTTGAAATAGTTGATTTTTGCGATTTATGATTACAAATTTAACTTCTAGGAGAAAATTATCTTGAGATATTAAACACTCGAATTCAACCCGATTAAATCTAGAAATGGAAAATTTATGGTACCAACAAGACGGTGCTCCCCCTCACAACACCAACGCTGTCTCCATGAAACATTATGAAATTTTTTAAGATCGTTGGTTTGCCAATAATGGTCCCTTTCATGCCACCTAGGTCACCTGATCTTACGCCAATGGATTTTTATCTTTGGGGTCGAATTAAAAATATTGTTTATGCTACACCACTAACGACTAAAGAAGATCTCATTGCAAGAGTGCAAAATGCCTTTAATTCTCTTGCTCCACAAGAAATTCAAAGGGCTACAAATGAAGCCGTTATAAGACCTGTTCAACAATGTCTTGCGTCTAACGGGCAACATTTTGAACATTTATTGTAAGTTAATTTACATTTGATCACGAGCAAGAAATACTAAATAAGCGACTTTATCGTGTAAGAATGCACTGATAAGTATGTAGTTACTACCTCCGCAGTAAAGAGTAGTTTTTTTCGATTTACTCATAAAGTATTAAATTTTTACACTTATGTTGTATATCGAATTTGAAAAAATGACAGAAAATGTCTATTTGGTAAAAATGATCAATTTTTATAATTTTTGCAGTAACTTTTTCAAATATTTTTCTTTATTTCAATTCTCAATTATTTGGTTTCCATGGTGACCACGAACAAGAAATACTAGATTTAAGTATGTAGCTCATTTTTATCACAAATTTTAAAATTGGGACTTTTTTGATAATAAGTATGAAACTGTTACGTTTAGGCAAATAAAGATTTAAACAAACTTACCTTAATTTTTGACGTTAAATCGATCTGAGTAATAAAAATAGGGTTTCCATTTGATTTTTTGAGTAACTTGCATTTTTGATAGTCAAGTTTAGACATTCATAATTTTATTTTATTAAAATACAAATGTCATTTTTGCAAACTGTTGCAATAAACCTTGCCTACAACACCTCAAAGTTTTATTCAAATTGTTTGACAGGAACACAACAATTAACGAGTTATTACTAAGACCGCATCTGTCAATTTTATTAGAAAAATGTTTTTTTTTTAAACGACTGAAATTTCGTATCTAGTTTATTTAACAAAATTACCTTAAAATTGAACAGAGAATCAAAAATGTATTAATATACGGGGTGTTCCACTTAAAATAAGCGACTATACGACTTCCGGTATAACCGGAAGTGGTACGAACGTGAAAATATTTTAGATGAGTTAGCCCTAACATCATTACCCTGTCACCAAATTTTCAAAATTATAGTAAGTTTGGTTTAGCAGATACTCATAGGATTAGCTCCCAAAGGCGGACTCGGTATATAAATATATATATATATATATATATATATATATATATATATATATATATATATATATCGAATTTTAATGAACACAAATCAGAAAGACGCTTTAATCAAAACCTCCTCCCTACTCATCCTAAAATTTTTTAGCAAAATCTAGCTTAATAACTAGGTTATGAGCATAAATATGGTTATGTGATTACATATGCGTAAGGTTAAGGGGCTAGACTAAATTTTGTCATTGTCAATTAAGTAGGCAATAGGTGTTTTCAATTTAAAAAAAGTGTCATCTAAAACATATTTGCAGCCTTTCTGTCGTCTAAGGAAGCATTGCATTTAATTAACATTTAACATTCCAAATAATTTTAAATTTATTGCACAATCGGAAATTGGGAAATTTATGCAGCGAAGATGCCTGCCACTTACAAAAAATTATTGCAAAAAGGAAGCCATTGTTCAATCTTAATGTCACCTTGGGTAAAATACCTTTACAAATCAGGTTGAGAGGTACACGTCGACCAATGGTTAACATGTTCTTAACATCATTGGTGATTTTCCTTGCGTGACGGTAGGCGGTACACTTAAAGTTGCTCTAAGAAATTTTCCTTACTTGTTGATACTACACTTTACATAATAATAATGTATTTATCTCCTTATTTTGTTAGAATCAGAACGGATACGTAAATTAGAACACAGTGATTACCAACAAGGACAATTCGATTCTAATATGATTTGCATTATACCATTTTTTTTCTAAAGTGGATTACTTAAAACATCCTGATGCTGATGTCTCCAACGTACCGTGGTTCCTGTCCTCTCCTATCTGTACACAGGAAATTTACATCTTTCAGCTTTCGTTTCTCATTTAATTTCTCTATTGTTAAATAAATAATATACCTCAGTGAGTTTGTTATTATTTTTATCTTACAATGTAACATACACTGTAAGATAAAAATAAAAATGAATGTAGGGATATGTGCAATTTCAGGCAGGGGTTTAAATTAGTCCCTTGCTTTTTTTTCAGAATTTTATATGTGCAAATGCAGGTAACCCACATATAATTTTAATTAGCTCGCTTTTTGTTCCGCAATTCACACGTGATGTGTCCAGTTTGCAAACGAAAATGCCAGTTTTCAATTTTCATTTTCTCATCTAATTTTACAGTGTCACTCACTGCTTTCTCCGCACTTTAATAATTAAAATTTTACATCCTTTAACCTAATTTATATTTATTCATTGTATTAAAAATTACGTGCTTATCTTGATTATTTTATGCAACTTCCCTGGTGTATTTCTAATTTAAAATAGCAGGTGGAAGAATTAATTATCGTGTGTATATATAGAGATATAAAAGAGTACAGATCCGTTCTCTGTGATTCGTTATAGAAAAAACAAGTATGAACAAGCCAATTGTTATTAGCAATGTCTAATGTTTTCTGACAAAAGCACAGGAATCATAGTAGCTGGTCAGCGAGTACATAACCTTATTGTCACGGCACGCTACGACGTAAATCGTTAATAATTGTAAGCCTGTAATTCCATTTTAAATCAATGCAAATTGTGTATGTGAGAAGTAATATGGTCGAGTCATCGACCTTTAACTTTAAATTAACTGTTAGAGGTAACAACAACAAAAAATAGAGAAACTCTACTTCCGCTTGCGGCAATATCCTACATGATCATGAGCTTTGTTCAAATTCCTTTTTTCGGAACTTGGTAATTAGTATATCATCAAGGTTTCGCTTATAGAATACAATATAAAAAGTAGGTGTAACTTGTTTTGTAATGGTGATTGCATTTTCTTATAATTAAGCCCTACTGGTGTTCGTGATTTGTGAATTGTAAAGGTTGTTAAACCAATAGGAAGATACCGGATGTTGAAGGAGTGCTCTATCGTTTCTAAAATAATTTCTTGAAAGTTATTTTTTAATTAAAATGTCGCCCAGCTCATTATTCCCGAACATCCTTTTTAATTTAAAACTCCAGGTTCCTCTATTTCCCGAATTGCATTTCAGAACAAAATGAGATATAGTGTTGAATGTTTTTATTGCATTTAATAATTAGTACCTAATCATAAAAATGAGTTGAAACTCGTTGAATTAGCAATCATTATAATTATAGCAATTTATATCTACTAAAATTGTACTTTTGAAAAAAAAAGTTATTTGACTAAGGACTCCGTGGTTAATAATCTCTAGTATACAAATTAGAACTAGTACGATTATCCAATATTAAAATTGCCATCTATTGTGTTTAATCATGTATTTTAATGTATATTTTTACAAACGTTTCAGCAGAAAGCTTAGTTGACCCTTCAGCCTGAAATATTGCTACGCTCCAAATTAAACCTGACATCCTAATAACTGCTTAATATGTGCAAGATTTCTACTAAGTTTTATCATATATGCGATAGTACAGAAAATTATTAACTTCTACCAAAGGACAAAATAAATAGTTGTTCAGACTTCATTCAATCATTGATAAATCGTTGATGATGGATTAACTGTTTCACTTTTCTGCTGTTTATAATTTACACAATTATGAATTAATAATTTCTTCCTCGTTTCTAACGCATGAAATTATTAGCATTTATACAAAAATTCCTTGTTGAAGAGGACATCTGCAATTTCGGTTAAGACACTTAAGGTTTAAAAGTTATATAAAAATATACAATTTAATCTAGATTATTATAAGTTTTTGTTATGAACGAATAAGTTCAAAGGTAAATATGTAATTAAAAATTATTATTGATTTTATTAAATACATAAATAAAAATATGAAAATGTAAACTTTCACAATTAACACTCATAATAAAATACTTATCTTTTTTGGGATTTTTTAATGGTGTACTTTAAATTATACAATCTAAACGTTTCGATAACACTTACAGTTATCTTCATCAGTAGTAATGTTTGTTAAAAATTGTTAAAGATGTAGTAAAGATGTCAAATTTGAAAAATTAAAACATAAACATAAGCCTGCTATTAGTATAACAGTTTGGGAAACATAAAGCCAACTATAAAATTTTTTAGTAAAGAATAACTAGGTCATAAAATTAAATATTATTAAACTGCCTCAAAGATGACAAACCAGAACACTCTCTACTACGAAAGCTAACAATGAAATTTGCCAGCCAAAAAACACATTTATCAAAATTTAATCGAGTTATGATGTAAGTGTAAAGTTGTGAAAAACTTCAATTTTAAAATGATAGAAGCATTCACAAATCCAAACATTACATCAAATAAAATAACCCAGTTAAATCTAACAAAGAGATATCTTTATCAATAATTGGAAGTGTTATTAACAATGAAAAGCACAATGCAGAACGTTCTTTGTAATTTTTAATTTTAATTTAATTTCAACTACTTATGTTAAATTATGGTGCTGTGGTAATTTAACATATAATTGGTAAAGCATTTGCTTTAAGGTCTAGGAAAAACACAGCAAAAAACCTAGACATAACAAAAGTTGAAGACAAATTAAAATCAAGGCGTATCATTATGCTCTTTTTTAATTATAAGATGCCAAAACCTATTTAAACGGAGATTTTCTCCTTGTCTATTAAAATTATTCGGGTGTTTATATATTTCAATAGCTTCACGTTGCAAACGAACATAATAGTGGGTTTGTCTTGACAATATTTCCATATTGTCAAATTGAATGTCATGATTTAGATTATTCAGGGCATGGTCAGCCACAGCAGACCTCTCTGGTTGACCCAATCTACAAAATCTCATATGTTCTTTGCGTCTTGTATCAAAGCTACGTTTTGTGGTCCCGATGTATAGTTTTCCACATGAACAAGATAACTTATACACTCCGGAAGATGATAAAGGATTTGACACATCTTTAGGTGATCTTAAATGTTCTTTAATTTTTCTTGTAGGTTTAAAAATAGTCCTAATGCCATATTTGATTAGGATTTTTTCAATTCTATTTGTAACATTAGCTATAAAAGGAAGAAAAGCAGTACCAACATTAAATTAAATTATATTAAATGAAAATGTAAACTTTCACCATTAACACTCATAATAAAATACTTATCTTTTTTGGGATTTTTTAATGGTGTACTTTAAATTATACAATCTAAACGTTTCGATAACACTTACAGTTATCTTCGTCAGTAGTAATGTTTGTTAAAAATTGTTAAAGATGTAGTAAACAATTTTGTCAAATTTGAAAAATTAAATTATAACTAAAGAGCTAATTAAATTATCATCTATTCCTGAAGAAATAAAAAAGAAACTATTTAACTCTGAAGCTATTTCACCAAAACTATATGGTTTACCAAAAATTCATAAACCTAATATTCCTTTAAGGCCTATTGTTAGTGCAATTGGTTCTCCTACATATAACCTTGCAAAACATCTTACATTGTTATTACAACCTCATATAGGAAAAACACCCCATTACATTAAAAATTCTGCCGACTTTGTTGAAAAAATGCATAGTTTCAAAATTGAAGAGGGTGATATAATGGTTAGTTTTGATGTTATTTCACTTTTTACAAAAGTACCTCTAAAAGAAACTATTGAATACATTGATCATCTTTTTCCAAAGGACATAACCATTCTTTTTCAGCAACTTATTTTCAGTGGAATAGTAAATTTTATGAACAGATTGAAGGTGTAGCAATGGGTAGTCCCCTTAGTCCTGTTATAGCTAATTTTTATATGGAAAAATTTGAAACATTAACGTTACAAAATACACCTAAAAAACCTTCAGTTTGGTATAGATATGTAGATGACACATTTGTTATTTGGAGACATGGAGAAGAAGCACTGAATGAGTTTTTGGTTTTTATAAATGGTATACATCCTAGTATTCAGTTTACCATGGAAAAAGAAACTAATGGAAGTTTACCATTTCTTGACGTATTAATATCTAAAAACAATAATTCACTATCTTTTAAGGTTTACAGAAAGCCGACACACACTGATAGATACCTTCATAAATTATCCAACCACCATCCACGTCAAGAAATTAGTGTAATTAAATCTTTAGTAGATCGAGCAAAACGAATTTGTGACCCTGAATTTTTGAATGATGAATATAAATATTTAAGAAAATCCTTACAAGATAATGGATATTCATTAATAATGTTATTACACCTTCTAGGCGTAACCTTAAAGAAAAACCAGTTCTTAATGTTGGTACTGCTTTTCTTCCTTTTATAGCTAATGTTACAAATAGAATTGAAAAAATCCTAATCAAATATGGCATTAGGACTATTTTTAAACCTACAAGAAAAATTAAAGAACATTTAAGATCACCTAAAGATGTGTCAAATCCTTTATCATCTTCCGGAGTGTATAAGTTATCTTGTTCAGGTGGAAAAGTATACATCGGGACCACAAAACGTAGCTTTGATACAATACACAAAGAACATATGAGATTTTGTAGATTGGGTCAACCAGAGAGGTCTGCTGTGGCTGACCGTGCCCTGAATAATCTAAATCATGACATTCAATGTGACAATATGGAAATATTGTCAAGACAAACCCACTATTATGTTCGTTTGCAACGTGAAGCTATTGAAATATATAAACACCCGAATAATTTTAATAGACAAGAAGAAAATCTCCGTTTAAATAGGTTTTGGCATCTTATAATTAAAAAAGAGCATAATGATACGCCTTGATTTTAATTTGTGTTCATCTTTTGGTATGTCTAGGTTTTTTGCTGTGTTTTTCCTAGACCTTGAAGCAAATGCTTTACCAATTATATGTTAAATTACCACAGCACTATAATTTAACATAAGTAGTTGTAATTAAATTAAAATTAAAAATTACAAAGAACGTTCTGCATTGTGCTTTTCATTGTTGATAACACTTCAGTTTTTCACAACTTTGCACTTACATCATAACTCGATTAAATTTTGTTAAATGTGTTTTTTGGCTGGCAAATTTCATTGTTAGCTTTCGTCGTAGAGAGTGTTCTGGTTTGTCATCTTTGAGGCAGTTTAATAATATTTAATTTTATGACCTAGTTATTCTTTACTAAACATTTTATAGTTGGCTTTATATTTCCCAAACTGTTATACTAATAGCAGGCTTATGTTTATGTTTTAATTTTTCAAATTTGACACAATTGTTTACTACATCTTTAACAATTTTTAACAAACATTACTACTGACGAAGATAACTGTAAGTGTTATCGAAACGTTTAGATTGTATAATTTAAAGTACACCATTAAAAAATCCCAAAAAAGATAAGTATTTTAACATAAATAAAAAGTTTACCTCGAGTAGGATTTGAACCTACAACCTGTACTTTGCTAGAGTACCGCGATAACCAACTGCACCATCAAGGTCCAAGCCCCAATCGATGTAAATTTTATCTTTATGTATGTAGAACTGATGTAAATTCTAAATATAATGAGATTACAACCAAATTACTTATATTAATGGAATGTGAGCCTGCAATATCGCAAGGATTCAAACATACCAAAGCAACTTGACTAATACTAAATTATTATAAGTTTTTGTTATGAACGAATAAGTTCAAAGGTAAATATGTAATTAAAAATTATTATGATAAATTCAACTATAATAGTGCATTCCATTCCAGCGGTGTGGATATCCGCACCGGTTTCCCGGCGACAACCGATCCCGATATCCCTTTATGCCCCGTCTTTAATCTTCCCTGTAACAACAATTCCGGTACCGCATTTACATTACACATACACACATTACGGAGTAGGCCCTGCGCACTCCAAACTACAGAACATAGGTTCAAACTTATGTTATCGTTATGAACCGAAAAATATAATCTAATTAATATTAAAGTTTTCAGTTTAAAACTAGCGGAATTTTGGAGAAAATGTTTTCACATAGACACATTTGAAACGTTTTTTAAACGAGTATAGAATAATTAGAAGCATTATCATCGTCATCGTAAATCACCGTCTCCTGTTTATCTGATCATTGTGTATATGTTTCTGGTACCTTCTTCTTCCTTAATGGTATCAAGTAGTTACTGTCCCTTTATTAATATTTTCCGTTTTGCTTTAGTATACGTAACAGTGATCTCTTCGTTTCATTGTTTCATTGCTTCATTTTGCAAAAAGCTACCTTTACAATAGCTGTTCAAAAGTTTCAGTTTTTTTAAATGATAAATTAATTAATATTAACACGCAATGTTTTAAAATTAAAACTTATTTAATTTTCGAGAAAAAATGTTTTTACATAAATACCCAAAATGTGTTTTGTACTTTCATCCGGCAATTCTGGTTTTTCAATCCTCAAAATCATCCAAAAATTCAATGTTTATGACTTATACCGGCAAAACGTAAAAATTTTTTGATTGCACCACTAACTTTCTATACATAAACATTTGCGGTCAGCTGCTATACATATTAGACCCGTTCGACACGTAGATGTTTAATGTTGCCAACACAACTTAAATCATGATGGAGTCACCAAACAAATTTTTGAAAATATTTTTAATAAATTAATGTCAGCATAAATAATGTGTATTATATGCGCAGAAACTATTATTTAATTATAATAATATACTAACATGTGTATATATATATATATATATATATATATATATATAGTATGTCCCCGGATTGAGCTTACATAAGGACAAAATAATAAATATTTTTTCGTCTGCTTGTACAGAAATTAGTTTCTACCGATTAATGCTTAGAACGCACCTGTGGTAACTAGATATGTAAAATATTGTTAGGTAAACTGCCATTTATGTAAGAGATATCAAAAAATTTTATTAAGAAAAAATGTAAGGAATTCGAAATAATGGACACTCTCCAAATTTCACCCAGATTTGAGTAAGTTGGTTTCACCCGCAATTTTACGTATAGTTCTTATTCCTTGACAAGTAATTTTCATTGGAATTTGCCATAGGTGACAAAAATTTCCAAAAGCTATGAAAAAATTCAGTTTTGGAATCAAGAACTCTGGTTCGGCAATTAAACAAAAAAAAAACAAAATTGATTTGTTTTGACATTTCATAAATTAATTGGCCTTTTTTAGTGACTTTCGTGATTTTTGAATTTGAATACTTAATTTTTCTCCGTTATTGTTCGTTCCTTTTCATTATTGTTATTTTTGCTCGTGCTGTTATTATTCCTGTAATTATTGTTCGTTTGTTATCATTTATTTACTCATTATTTACCATTTTGTTTTTGTATGCAAGATGGCTATATTTACTAATGCTGGATATGCTGATATTCTCTTATATATGGATACAGTAATGGAAATGCATTTCTTGCACAAAGAGAATACGTACGGAGATTTCCCAACAGACGAACTTCTTAAGTGAAAGTATTTTCTTCAAGCTATCGCAGAATTGCGGAAACTGGTACTGTTAAAAAAACAGAAACGCTGGTTCTCCTGGGAATCCAGACTTATATGAAGCAATATTACAAACGGTAGAAGATATTCCCACGATGAGTACTCGAAAAGCTGACAGTAAACTTGGGACCTCCCAAAAAAATGTTTGGTCTGTATTGAAAAAGAATGGCCTACACCTATACTATTATACTCGAGTACAAGGGTTAGAAGAGAAGGACTTGTCCAGGAGACTATTTAAAACACAATTTTGTCATTTTATCTTAAATGCTGACAAGGAAGATGGTAGATTTTTATCTAATCTAGAATTTTCTGGACAGACGAAGGGAGATTCGACTGAGAAGGTATCACTAACTTATATAATTTACATTCATGGTGAGATGTAATAAGTAATAAATTGATAAGTCCATATTTTCTTCCTACCGTTTTGATAGGGGAAGGATATGAAGAATTTCTGAGAAACCACATGGAAGAATTTTTGATATACCTATCTGTTGCATGAATTCACGTATATTTTTTTTTGTTTGAGAATTCCCAAGATGTTTGCTCGTAGGAGAGATTAAAAGAGGAAGAGGAAGAGCATGTTCATGTCAGTTCTTTTGCACAGCGCGTGCATGCGCTTTTAGGTGTAGTCTTTAAAGGCTCGTCTACACGAATGAAATATTGTTAAATTTTATAGAGAGTGACATGAGCATTTTATTTTATTATATACTCTTGAATACAAAGTTTGAAATATTAATATTTTGAACAAAATAGAATAATTAAATTGAGTAAAAAAAACAAAAAAATATATAAATTAACTGTGGACGCGACATACTCCCCCAAAATGCGAAGCATTTGAAGAAGGAGGAAAAGGACACAGTTTTGAAACAGGACGTCGCAGTTCTTCCTTAGAAGTGAACAGTTGAGATACGCGACCCAATACCCAATGTAATGGGGGTAAATTATCATACTTAATTAAAACCAACGTGTCGGTTTTAATAGGAGTTTGCTCTGCGAACCATTTAGGACGTTGATGTAATGTATGTAAGTATTCCTTTGACCATCAATCCCAAAAGTGCCGATGCAAACGAGACAACAATTGCCAACGCGTTGGGCGATTTAGCGGTAAGGCAGATATGCTTTCGTCAGACAACACCATCAACGGTTCAGACGTTAGAAAATGGCCAAGGCGCAAAAGTCATTGGGATGATTACTTACGGGGGTTAACGGTCGTGAATTGACCACAGCCTCAATTTGTACTAATACCGTAAGAAACTGTTCGTAACTCAAGACCTGATCTCCAACAACCCTGAACAAGTGTGTTTCAACATTCTTAATGGAAGACTCCTATAAACCACCAAAGTTAGGTCCCGATGGAGGATTAAAATGTCAAGAAAAATTCTCTGTGGCAGCACATTTCTCCATTAGGGCATTCAATTGTCTGCAGGCCCCGATAAAGTTAGTGCCCTGATCACTATAAAATCAGTACATCGAGCACGACGAGCGAAGAACCGGCGCAAGGCAGCTAGAAAGGCTTCCGTGGTGAGTTCTGAACACAATTGTACATGTATAGCCTTAGTGGTCATGCAAACAAACAAACATATATAGGCCTTGCAACTTTTAGAACCACGGTGCTTAGACGTGGACAACCTAAAGGTCCGCGAAATCAACACCGCTGTGCAGAAAACATTTGATTCCCGTTACACGAGCGAAGTGCAAATCACCCATTAAAGTTGTGTGCAAACGGCTTTGGATGACTTTTCCAACATTGAAGATACTTTGCCAATAATACGGCGGATCAATCGCTTCGACGATATGATCCAAAAAGAATGAGAGAGAATATTCTGCACCGATTGTATTCCTGCATGCATCTACCTTTTATGAGTAAACTCAATGAGGCGTTGAGTAAATAATGAACTTGCAGGCCACAAAATGGGATAACGGTGACTAAACGAAATAGAAGCGTTCCTCTGTCTACCACCCACACGCAGAATACCATCATCATCAATGAATGGGGCAAGTTTTTGATAAGAATTAGGTAAGCGTTTACCATTCTTAATTAATGAAAATAGCTCAGAAAAATGTTGAGACTGAGCGTGTTTGGCAAATAACTTTAAAACGTCTCATAGCTCCGAAGAGGTCAAAGAACCTGTCAGCTTACTAGCAGGGTGTAAGCAATTCCAACGAAAACGATTAATATAAGCGATAACACGTTGAGAAGTAGAAAAAGTAGAGTACTTGCTAAGAACAAAATCCAGACAAATAGATTCAACGTGTGTCATTGCGACAATAATTTTCTTTTCCTCCTGAAAGACAGGTGAGGACGAAAATTCTACATTCTCTACAGGCCACTTGGGTAGCTCAGGTTCGAGAACTGTAAAAAAATGAGGACCTGACCACCATATAGAAGACTGTAATAAGTGACTAGTTAAAAGACCACGTGACCCCAAATCCGCGGAATTTTCATAGGAAGGCACTTAATGCCAAAACTCAGAAGTCACCCTCTCCTGAATGTAGACGACACGGTTGGCGACAAATGTTTTCCAACGATGCGGTTCAGATCTAATCCAAGCAAGCACAACTTGCGAATCAGACTAACATGCAACACGAGCAGCCAAGATAGGTGCGCATGGCTCTAATCTCGGTAGAGAAACCTTTTTTAAAGGCGCTACCTTCGATTTAGCACATACTAAAAGGGTAGAGAAGGACTCCAATGTTTTCGGAAATACGAAATAAACTACTGCACAAAAGCCCTTCTCACTGGCGTCTCCAAAACAATGGAGTTCGATATGAGAAAATTTGTCAGGAGCAACCTGGCGCGGAATAAAACATTTCTCTAGGCAAGTAAAATCAGACTTATACTTATCCCAGAGGCGGAGTATGTGCGTAGGTATCATCCCACCCCAATTTATACAGCCATATCTGCTGAATTAAGTGTTTTATTAGAAAGGAACGGGCGAAAAAGTACAAGTGGATCAAATATACGAGCTAAATTAGACAAAATAAGTCTTTTTGTACATTCCGTTGAAATCGGACAAATAGAAAAGCGGAATGTATCTGCGGGCGGTACCCACTTGAGCCCAAGCATTTTAAGGGACTCATATTCGTTCACATCGAAGCTATGACCAAAGAAAGGTGCGAATTTAGTAGGTCCGAAAGCAGCGACTGGTCATTGCTCGACCACTTTCTCAGTTCAAATCCCCCATAATTGAGAAGCGAAATTAGTTGCGATTTTGTACTTAGAGTTTCCTCCTTAGTAGGACAAGAAACAACGTCACCATGTAAATCTGCCAAATGTTGCAGAGTGCGAAGACCCAAAGAAAGTGACGCGGAGACACCATAAGTAACGGTGTTCAACGAAAATTCCTGAAGAGGTTCTTCAGGTGTGAAACGCCATACAATGCGTTGTAATTGCCTGTGATGCGGGGCTATTGGAATTGGTCAATACATCATTTTAATATCACAGGTAAAAACTTATGAGTAAAGGCGAAAATTTAATAAGAGCGAAGTGAGATCTTGTTGAAGCTTGGCTCCAACTAGCAAATGCTGGTTAAGCGATAAAAGACCCGGGAGCTTGGCGCAAGCATCAAATACGACGCGTAATTTAGTGGTCAAATGATCAGATCGCAAAACACAGTGATGCGGAATGTAATAAAAAGATGATAAATGGCTGTTATTTTGCGAGGACATATGACCCAAATCAAGATATTCTAGTATAAAATACTTGTACCTTTCATGGACTTCAGGAGTGTTGAGCAAATGCCTCTCTAAAGAGTGAAATCTCTTAACAGCTAAGTCACGGCTACCTTGAAAAGTAGAGACCATTTTTGACCGGTAGGTCGACCTGATGCTAAGCAAGTAGTCGTATTAAGAAATATGGACTTACACAATAAATCAGAAGAACTCATACTGTTGCAGTCCGGTATATTTTCCACTTCCCACAGTTTCTTTGACTTCATCCTCCAACGTCAAGTGCGAGGGATCCGAGGCACAGAAAAATAAAAAGCTGTTGCTTGGGGCTGAAGTCGAAGCCTGATGGCATTTACCCAAAAGAACATAACCAAAAGTAGTATTAAATGCCGTAGGCTCGCCCAAACCACCGTTAACTCTTCCATCTAACAAAACTTCAGAAAAAACATCAGATCCCAGGAGAAGATCAATCGAGTCAGTATTGTTGAAGTTAGGGTCAGCCAATGTCAAACCAGAAATATGGTTCCATGTGATATCGCCAAAATAGTGTAAGCGCTCACAAACCTTGTGAATTACAACGGCAGTCAAAGACAATGTTGTATTAGACGATGTTAATGATCGAAGAAGAAGCGAAGAAGGCTTTAAGCAAGCTACACTCTGAATCCTAACGGAACATTTAGAGGGTTTTAATCCTAACTTCTGAGCGCTTCTACTGGAGATCAGCGAAATCATGCTGCCTGTATCGATCAGGCAACGCAACTTATGAACATGGCCCCAAGCGTCCTGAACTTCAACCGTGCTGTGGCAAGAAGAACATTGCTTCGATTCATAGACAAAGTAGTATTAACAATAGCTAAATTATCCTCAGAGGCATTACAATGACGTGGCGTAAGCGAATTTGCGACATGTCTCATCTGTTGAGTGTTGCTGCTAGCGGTTGTGAAATTATCATTATTAGAAGAAGGAAAATGCAAAAGTGTGTGGTGTTTGCTAGAACGATTGCGAACTCTTGCATTTGTTAGTGTCCACGACTTAGACAATTGATGCATGGTGCCTTTGATTTGATTAATTGGGACCTTTCATTAGGAGCCATGTGAAGAAATTGAGAGCACTTATATATTGAGTGTTCTGAAGAACAAAGAATACAAATAGACTTACGAGGTTCCTGGGCTTGAACTAGCATTGAAGTTGTTTGTTTTGAGCCTTGTTAAGGCGGCCAAATTTAGTAGATGGACCATCATCGAGCGCAATACTGCGTCGTGATAAGAAGTCCATTAAATTTTCGTATTTAGGAACTTCACGGGAATTGTGATGAATTTTAAAATCATTGAGTTTTTCATCAAGTTTGTTCATTAAAGTACGAACCAAAATTAAATTACAATTCCCAACTGGATATTTAAGAGCTTTCAAAGCTTCCAAATTCGTTGTGAAAGTCGTTAGTAAGGCGGCTAAGTCGGTGGGACTCTCGGACTTCAGTTTGGGTGTATCAACAATAGCTGACCAATGAGACATTGCAAAAACTCTTGGTTTATTAAAACATGTATTCAAGGTGTCCAGCGCTGTTTGATAATTAGGACCCTTAACAGGTATGTGTTGAACGGCTTGCAAAGCCGAACCTTTTAACGACGAGACAAGAATGGTAAATTTATCAACATCAGGCAACGCTGGATGTCTACCTACATACGAAATGAAAATCTCCATAGAAGTTGAGAATTTTAGGACATCGCCAGAAAAATGCGAAATATCTATATTTGGCAATGGAAGTCGAAAGGTATAAACCTCAGACTGTGCAGCCAAAGTGGGTTTATTGAACTTCGAAAGACGGTTTTAATTATAAAAAATGAATCTTCAAAAGCCTTTCGAATGGCATCTTCATCATCAAGCCTATCATCAACGCCAAGAGTGCCGATAATAGTATTATGAGCTTCATAAAAAACTCCCTTTAATCGGATGTAATTCCGAACAATATTCCTTAAATAATGGAATAAATTCAGAGTCATCTTGAACGCGCAATGAAACTTGTAAAATATCATGTATGCGACTGATCTGCGTCTGACGATAAGATTTATGCCTTTGACGTTTTTCAGCCATATCGAAAACTAATGCCAAAAAAAACAAAACATTAATTTAAATTTATGCGGTTGATTAAAAATGTCAATATAAATTTAAATTAATGCGGATAGCGAGACAAACTGTGATACATTTTGAAAAGAAAAAAAAAACTTTTCAAAATGCGGATTTCTTAAAAACAAGATAAGTTTGTCAAATATAAATGTATGGACGTTCAAAAAATAATTTGTAAGTTTCAATTACAGTAAGGAAAACTTAATTTTGAAAATAAAATAAGTTTACGATAGAAGAGCACCTGCTTAAAAATATAAGTAATAAATTTTAACTTACAGAAAAACAACCGTAAATACGAACTTCAAATAGTTCAAATCAAATTACCAATTGAAAAGAGTTGATCGCAAACAAAAACACATATGCAGACACACCTTACTATTTATAGGTATGCAATAAACCTGTGTCGCTCTTTACCTGGAGATAAGAAATAAAATAATTTTATATTACTATTTTTATACGTATGCAAATTAAATTGAATAGTTATTATATTAAACTAAACTATTATATATGAATTTAATACGAAAATTAAATGTTTGAAAATTAATTTATAAGAATGAACAAATAGAATCATATTTGAATTGTTTTAAAATGCTCTGCCAACAATCCGGCTCGAAGGACCAGAAATGTTGCATGAATTCCCGTATATTTTTTTTGTTTGAGAATTGCCAAGATGTTTGCTCGTAGGAGAGATTAATAGAGGATTGGCTGCAGATAAGTATGAAATAAAAAGTGAGCCTTAAAAACTTACCCTTTTATATGACATCCAGGCAGGTACGTTCTTCGCTATCTTCGGCTGGCCAGCTTAGGGACACCAGTTTATTTAACACATGTACAAACGACACATGAAATTATAATTTGCGATTAAACCTAATTAAGGGTATTGATAATTCAAGCGGGTGATTGGTTTTCGAACAATACTTAACGACCAAGAGCTTGCTCATGTCAGTTCTTTTGCACAGCGTGTGCATGCACTTTTAGGTGCAGTCTTTAAAATCTCGTCTACACGAATAAAATATTGTTAAATTTTATGGAAAGTGACATGATCATTTTATTTTATTATATACCCTTGAATACAAAGTTTGAAATATTAATATTTTGAACAAAATAAAATAATTAAATTGAGTAGAAAAAGAACAAAATATAAATTAACTGTGGGCGCGACACTATCATTGAAAAACACATATAAAATATATAATTTGTATATTTAATTTTCCAACACGACAGTTGTCCAGCACATTATCGTCTAAATGTTCATGTGTTGTTGAATGAATGGTCACCAAACCGGTGGAAAGGTAGGCAAGGACCAATTGCGTGGCCGGCTAGAAACCCGGATTTAACGCCTTTAGATTTTCACATATGGAGAAGACTATAGGAATTGGTTTATGCGACGGAAATTCATACTCGTGAGCAATTAATAGAAAGGATACAAGATAGAGCGAGAAGAATGAAGAATGATTTTGAAAGAAAGATTACCTGTCAAGAAATAAGAAAGAGAGCTCGAGCCTGTATAAGACACGGTGTAGTCATTTTGAACACAAAATGTAAAATTATTGAATAAATTTTTCAGTTCTATTGGATCAAGGCTTCCATGATTTATTCTTATCAAATATCCAGTTGTTAACAAATTATATACATTATATACATATTTAGTCTCTATAGAGTGGAATTCATAATCCCTGTAGCACTCGTCTAGTCAATGGGAGAACATGAGTTCGAATTTCATTCGAGAGAATTTTTTTACGTATATAAAATTTTCAATTATATATATATATATATATATATATATATATATATATATATACATATGCTCTGCGGCCCACTTAAAACCAGAACACTCCTGTAAAATTGTTATTTATGAATCGATTTTAATTTTTTTTTGCCAAAATTAAAAGGACAAAAAACTGTATATTAGGACAAGGTAATACATTTAAATTCATGAAACCAAGGCCTACAATGGCAGTTTTTAGGGTCAAAAATTAAGAAAAAGTGCTAGGCATTTTTTTATTGAAAGTATTTCTACGCCACTGTCTTCAGCATCTTTCAAAACAGATTTTACTTTATAATAATCTCAATTACAATATAACAAGTTGTACAGCGAGAATGGCCAAATCAGCCTGCCATGGAATTTCATGGCAACATTCTAAAACGTCAAACTGATTAGACTCTTAATATTTTTCTATGAAAGTAAACAGATATAATTATGCAATAATTAAGTTTACCCGAAAAAATTGAAATAATACGTCTAACTGGAGACAATGCCCGTACAGTCAGAGAAACTGCTACAGAATTTAATAATAGACATCCTTACAGACACCCAATAAGCTCCAGTACTGTTTACAACATCAATAAACTCTTGAAGAAACAGGTACAGTTTCACTACATCTATTGAAAGCAAATAATAATCGACGTCAACGGGTGAGTCAAAATGATCGTGCGACTTTAAATTACTTCCACAACAATCCTAGACACAGCTTAAGAGTAACAAGTGTAGATTTGAATGTGCCTAAAGAAACCATAAGAAGATGTCTTAGAAAGAACAAAATTAAACCGTATAAAACAAAGTTTTTGCATACTCTACAACTAGGTGATGCTGAAAGAGGAATGGAGTTTTGTTTGTGGTCTCAAGGGGAATATATCAACAATGGCAATTTTCTAAATCATATACTGTTCAGTGATGAAGCCACTTTCACTACCAATGGAGTGCTTTCATCTCAAAACCAACGTCATTGGTCTAACGAAAATCCGGAATAGGTAATTAACTGCAAAAGTCAATATTCCCGAAAGTTGAATGTGTGGTGTGGCATTTTCAACGAAAGGATTATTGGACCTTTCTTTTTTGAGCAAAATTTAAATTCACAACTTTTTTTGGAATTCCTGGAACATGATTTCATGAACGCTCTGGAAAATATTCCACTACGAGATCATATGAATTTACATTTTCAATTGGATGGGAGTCCTGTGCATAATGCCACTATGGTGAGGGAATGGTTGAATACTAACTTTGAGAACTGTTGGATAGGTCGTAATAGCCCATTAGCAGAATGGCCACCAAGTTCTCCACACCTAACCCCATTAGATTTTTTCCTATGGGGTACGATCAAGAATAAAGTGTATAAATCTCGGTCTTAAACAATCCAAGATCTTCGAGTTCGAATAAGAAACGCTTGGGCCGAAATAACTCAAGGCCAACTTAGAATGGTTCAAAGAAATCTTTTAAGGCGATATGAAAAATGCATTGAACTTCAAGGAGATCTTGTGGAAGCCTCTACAATTTAGTATTTCTTTGTTTCATTATAACATAATACATAAAATAATGTTTAGTTTTGTTTTATTTTTCGGATTGTTTGTTACAATAAATCTTGTTCTAGTAGATGTTCTTAATTCATAATTTCTATTCGACATTTTTCAACGAAAATTGGTATCCATCTGTTTTGAAAGATGCTGAAGACAGTGGCGTAGAAATATTTTCAATAAAAAAATGCCTCGTACTTTTTCTTAATTTTTGACCCTAAAAACTGTCATTGTAGGCCTTGGTTTCATGAATTTAAATGTATTACCTTGTCCTAATATACAGTTTTTTCGGTTCATAAATAACAATTTTACAGGAGTATATATATATATATATATATATATATATATATATATATATATATATATAATTATTTTCAGAACCTGAGGTTGCAGTCAATCTTATTAAGGCTTATTTATTTAAAAAGGAGAAACACTCTTTAAATAAATAAGCCTTAATAAGATTGACTGCAACCTCAGGTTCTGAAAATAATAATTTTATATAAATAAGTACAGTCAAGATTACCTATCTCTGCTTATATATATATATATATATATATATATATATATATATATATATATATATATATATATATATATGTTTAAAGTCACTTATTATTTATTGTTTAACAACGCATCAGACACTTAGGGCAAAACAGTTACAAGGAGACAAATAATGTAACGAGATACAGATCATCGAGTAAACATTAAAAACAAAGGTATGTACTGCCAAGAATGTCAAAAATCAGAAGAGGTTGGACGTACAAAAATTTTAAGTACTGTCAAGGATTGTTTGGAAGTTTTCTTATATCAAAAGACCTATGACTCACAAAACAACATTTTACACAAACAGAAATATTCACTGAAGAAAATGAGGGAAAATGATAAGAAATGGAAAACAAAGTACCTATAATAAAACAAAGCACAGTAATATCGGTGGAAATGGCTGCAGCATTAACTGCCGAGGTCAAACATAGAAAAGCCATTAATGACTTAATCAATAGGGGTTATAATTATTAATTGAAGAATTCACTAAATTACAAAGCCATCTTTTAAAAAATCCACGAAAACGCCCGTAAAACTATAGAAGCATAATATTATTCAATTCAAACATAAAAGTACTAATCTGTATCATTTATAAAAATGCTAATTATCAGAGGAAGGATAAGGATTTTTTGTGCTTCATAGACCTCATTTGAGAGGTTATCAAAGGACTGGACACAGTATTAATGACGACGATCTTGAGAAAAGCGGATTTCCTATCTTCAGTTTCGTAACGTTATGTTGAACGCATAATACAGCAAAACAATTATAGAGCAGATAACAACAATAGTTTACTATGCCTGAGGAAACGCTTGAGACTAAAATCCTAAACATAGGGATATCCTCCGCCAAAATTAAAACACTTGTTATCGCAAAAAAAGCCAATAACAAGCGAACAAATCTTGAAATGTAAATAAATATAAACCAGGACAATTTTGAAGAAATTATAGATCGTCAAATAAGGAAGCAGTTAAAGGGAACCACAACATAACTAAAATTAAAATTTATAAAACTTGTGTGCAGCCAACCATGACCTGAGGTAAAGAAAGAACATCATTTGAAATAAATAAACCATATTATTCCACCTCTTGAAGAACATAAAATATCTAATCTCCGATAATATGATTTATTCTTAGCGATCTCAAAAACCCCCAATACCCAACTTTAAACAAATTTTTGCACCCTAAAAACGGTGCGCCACTGGCAGTTTTTAACATTTTTTTATTTAGATATTTTACACATTAACAAAGTTTCAAAATTGAGCATTACCCCACAATACCTGAATTTTTAATTTTTTAATTTTGGCGATCTTAAAAACCCCCAATACCCGGCTTCCAAAAAAATCGGTTGATAAATTAACAAATGCACAATTTTGTACCCTAAAAACGGCGCGCCACTGGTTATATATATTGTCTTATTTTGAAACTATATAAAAAAGTATTAGTTTGTTATTTTAATTATATAACTTAAAATTTGAGGTAATGAATTTTTTTAGTTTTCTGATCCCCAAAAAATGCCCCGCGCCACTGGTCGCGCACACACAAACAGACAACGAACAGACATGACATTTTTTTTTGAAAAACTTGTTTTTTATGTCACAAAACGTCGAGAAACGTAAAAAAGTGTTTGAAAATTTAAATGGATTACAAAGCTTTCTCTTTGTACGTACGTATATGAGAAAGCAAAATAGCGCCTAACATTATTAAATTACTTTGATCTCAAAAAAAACAGTGGTTGAACTTATTCTGTCGCTAGTATCAACGCGTTTAAACTTTCTTATACCGACTTCTGAACTAAAATGTTAGCTTATGTCATTGATAAAAATAAATAAATAAAAGGTACAAAATTTGAATTGAGATCGAAAGTCGTTAATTATACCGGAATTGAATGTTTTGTGCAGTTGGAGTGCTAGAATGGATGCAATGTGGGTACTTTTGGAGCAACGTAAAGAATAGTATCAAATATATGAACTCATTCACATCAAGGTCAGTCACATTTGGCAACACCAACCGTTGGCTAATAATTGCATCTCAACTTTGCACGCAGTTTTAAAAAGCGCATGTTGCAACTATGTTGAATAACAAAAGTAACATGTTGCACGAGGCTAACTTAAGATCCAGGCGGCTGCATAGGGTTCCAGCTCTTAGGAGAGGCTATCACAGTGAGGAACTTTAAAACGAGTTTCTTAAAGCAACGATTGTTAGTGAGTTACTATCAGCTGTTTAATCCGCAGATATGAATCTCGTAGAGCAAGCGTGATGTATCCTTCAATGAAGAATTCTGGATACTCCTGCTAATTTAATAGCAAAGCACCTAAAAATGAGTATGCGCAGAAAATACGGAGTATAGTTCCATAGGAAGGCAGGCGGATTATTACTTCATTCACATATTGCTGTCTTGTCTATCTTTTTTGGGCAAACTAAAATATCTAAATGACCAAGAGTTAAATACGGTGGTCCATAAGTTCTAATTTCGTTGGAATCGCTACAAATTGGATTATTTCGATGACCAAGAAGTAACTTATGTACCTCTCATCTTCACTCAGCCCTTACGTTAAGTGTCTATCTTTATACACTAATACTGTTGGGTTCGGTACGAAACCAAGAGCAAATTTTGTTATCTGAATTTTGGTCAGTATTTAGGTCAAATATTACCAAAATCTATTTATAACGCCAATTGCGCTGGGTTTGGGGAAAAATTGATTGCCTCGATGACCAAGAGCTAAATTCTATTTACCATGAGTGTTTGTCAGTATTTGAGCTAAATGTTGCCTAAAGTTCATGTAGATTGTTGAGAAAGCGGCATAATGAATTATCTCGATGATCGATCAGTGTTGGTTAGTGTTTGGTGCGAATAATTAACCTAAAATGTACGTTTGTCACCAATTTCTTTGGAGCACGGTCAAATTGAATATTTCGATAACCGAGAGTTAAACTCTGTGACCCATGAGAGATGATCAGTATTTGTGCTGAATGTTGGTGTTTGATTGTTGGTTGGCATTTGTGTTGCATTTTACCTAATAATCTAACTGAACGAATTGACCACAGCTCCCAACTTGATGTTACCGTAACAAATACAACGACATCAAACTTGACTGAAACCCCAAAATTTTAAAATGGTCACAATATCACTTGAGCATACCACTAATCGAAGCAAGGCCACAACCTCCAGCTTTAATAATGACCCCAACACCGAACTTTAAAAATGACAATACCGATTGGCTAAGGTGACAATGTTTTGAACGCTTCAGTATAATTGACATTTCTCATTATTAGAATAATATAATTATTATAAATTCTATAGGGTAGTATAGTTATGCCGTATAACAATCTCATTTATTTTTAGGATGCGCTTTTTAGATGCAGTTTCTAATATATAGAAAATCTCACAAATAATGAATTTCATCAACAAACCAATAAATTGTCAACTACAGTTTTGCAGATATTAATATTCGGTACTTTGCATTTGGGTATCTTGCTTTCAGCTTTGCTACCTGAACAGCTGACCCAACAAAAAAAATTAAGCAACCTCTGATGTGGGTTGCAAAGAAGAGAATAAGAGAAGAATAGAAAAGTCGCTACTGGTGTTCAGCAAAAGAGTTTTACACGCAACAACAAGATTACTCCATGTTCTAATAGTACTGATGAGATAATGTAGTTATCCCCGTCACCGAAACCGTATATAGAAAAAATGATCCATTCCGCTTTAAACTTTTCCAACAGCATATTACTTAGACTATGAATTTAGGGTCCAGCATAATCGAATTTGGAGGATATTAGGAGAAAAAATTGACCTTAATGGACTAACTGTATTTCATGGATCATAGAAGTTATTATTATTTGTAAAGGTCAGGGTGGACGTTGTGTTTATTCTTAAAATTGAGGGTTGTAGTCGTGTTGGACGTTGTGCTCAAATGTATAATTCCGGGTAATGGTTAAGTATGATACTAAGGCGTCGTAGCCCGACTTTTAATACATGTCGTTTGGTGATAGGTCTAGTTCCGGTATTGTTATTATTAAAGTTAGGGATTGTGATCCAGTTCTGGTGAATATCACGTTGGAGGCTGTACACCGAATTGCGAAAAATTTATATTAATTACATACCGATTTTGTTAGGGTTGTGGTAAAATCGGGTACCCCGATGACCAAGATCTAAATACACATTAGTGTTGGGCAGCATTCGGGTCGAGTGAAACATCACTAGTCTTCGGCGTATTACTAGGGAAAAAATTCGCTTTACTTGATTTTGGTCATTATTCTACATGTTTTTCCATCCCACTTTTTTCAGTTAAAATAAGTCTCTTACATTATTTGTAGTAGCAATAAATAACTTTGTGAGTGAGTGTGTGCGTATGTGTGTGTGTGTGTGTGTGTGTGTGTGTGTGTGTGTGTGTGTGTGTGTGTGTGTGTGTGTGTGTGTGTGTGTGTGTGTGTGTGTGTGTGTGTGTGTGTGTGTGTGTGTGTGTGTGTGTGTGTGTGTGTGTGGTGTGTGTGTGTGTTGTGTTGGTGTGTGTGTGTGCTGTGTGTCGTGTGCGTGTGTCGTGTGTGCGTGTGTGCGTGTGTCGTGTGCGTGCGTGTGGTGCGTGTGTGCGTGTCGTGTGTGTGCGTGTTCGTGCTGTGTGTGCGTGTGTGTGCGTGTGGTGTGCTGCGTGTGTGCGTGTGTGCGTGTGGTGTGCGTGTGTGCGTGTGCGTGCGTGTGTCGTGGTGTGCGTGTGTGCGTGGTGCGTGTGTGCGTGTTGCGTGTGTGCGTGTGTGGTGTGTGCGTGTGTGCGTGGTGCGTGTGCGTGTGGTGTGTGCGTGTTGCGTGTTGCGTGTGCTGTGTGGTGCGTGTCGTGGTGTGCGTGTGCGTGTCGTGTGTGCGTGTGTGCGTGTGTGCGTGTGCGTGTGTGCGTGTGTGTCGTGTGTGCGTGTGTGTGCGTGTGCGTGTGTGCGTGTGTGTCGTGCGTGGTGCGTGTGCGTGTGTGCTGTGTGCGTGTGTGCGTGTGTGCGTGTGTTGTGCGTGTGTGCGTGTGTGCGTGTGTTGCGTGTGTGCGTGTGTGCGTTGGTGCGTGTGCGTGTGTGGTGTGTGCGTGTTGCGTGTGTGCGTGTGTGCGTGTGTGCGTGGTGTGTGTGCTGTGCGTGTGTGCGTGTGTGCGTTGTGATGTGTGCGTGTGTGTGTGTGTGTGTGTGGTGTGTGCTGTGGTGTGTGCGTGTGTGGTGGTCTGTGTGCGTGTGTGTGTGGTGTGTGCGTTGTGTGTGCGTTGTGTGGTTGCGTGTGTGCGTGTTTGGTGTGGCGTTGTGTGTGTGGGTGTGCGTGTTTGCGTGCGTGTGCGTGTGTGCGTGTGTGCGTGTGTGCGTGTGTGCGTGTGGCTGTGTGTGCGTGTGCTGTGTGCGTGTGCGTGTGTGGTGTGTGGTGTGTGCGTGTGCTGGTGTGTGCGTGTGTGTGGTGTGTCGTGTGCGTGTTGCGTGTGTGTGGTGTGTGTCGTGTGTGTGTGTGTGTGGTGTGTGTGTGTGTGTGTGTGTGTGTGTGTGTGTGTGGTGCGTGTGTGGTGTGTGTGTGTGTGTGTTGTGTGTGTGCGTGTGTGTGTGTGTGTGTGTGTGTGTGTGTGTGTGTGTGTGTGTGTGTGTGTGTGTGTGTGCGTGTGTGCGTGTGTGGTGTGCATGTGCGTGTGTGCGTGTGCGCGTCTGGGCGTGTGTGCGTGCTTGTGTGTGTGTGTGTGTGTTTGTGTGAACGTGTGAGCTTGTGCGCATGTGCGCGTGCGCGCGTGTGCGTGCGTGCACGTGTGTGCGTGTGTGCGTGTGTGCATGTGCGTGTGTGTGCGTGTGCGCGTCTGGGCGTGTGTGCGTGCTGTGTGTGTGTGTGTGTGTGTGTGTGTGTGTGTGTTGTGTGAACGTGTGAGCTTGTGCGCATGTGCGCGTGCGCGCGTGTGCGTGCGTGCACGTGTGTGCGTGTGTGCGTGTGTGCGTGCGAGCGTACGTTCGTGCGTGCGCGCGTGCGTACGTGTGTGTGTTTAGATGTGTATAAGAGTGTATGTTGATTTCCACAATAACCCCAGAACTCGAATACGTACGCACTTGAGATTTTGTATTAGGCTTCAATTTAATATTTTCTAGAGCTCATTAAATTCTGGGCGAGGGGGAGTTTATTAGGGGCAGTGTTTGGTTTGTATCAAATATTTCTGAGCTGCATATTTCAAAGTTATAAAATACCTATATACGTAGACATATCTATTAATTATGTTCTACGCAATTTTTTGATGCGTTTAAGGTGGAATTTGTGTTTTTTTCAGTATTGGAATAACGATTAATTTTAAAAGAAAATGTGATAACATGTTTCTTAAGGATAATTAAATTTCACATAAAATTTCTTTATACCGTAGCCAAAATGCCTATTTTCGTTCGTATTAAAAAAGCGTTTGCATAATTACACTGAAAGATTATTATTATTAAAATTCATTTCTTTCAACTTTGTAGCTTGGAGGGTTGTTCCATACCAGACATTTAATAATACGACTAGACAAAGTTCCACTATCCGACGCCTTAAAAGGCAAAAAGGAATAGAGAAAGAAGAAGACTAGAAAATGTGTTTATTTTAGGCGAAATATACATATATCATTCTGAAATAAATGTTATTTAAATACGTAGATTTTAGTCATTGTAATTTTATTTTCAGAAACATCGATTTACTAAAAATGTTTTATACTGTTTTATAAATATAAGCAGTTATTTAAAAATATGTTACACTGCACAGGTAGCCTTTGAACAATGTTAGGTAGGATAATCGGATTAAGTTTTTTTGTTCAATCTATGGTTAACTAACCCATGATCACTTTTGTTATGTGTTATGTCTATCTTAATTACCAAGCTTCTCGTTTAATTACACATACAATAATTCAAACTGCACAACAGGTAAAATAATTTAACCTGAATTTTATATGTAATGTTCAACAGTATTAGTGTTCTACGTACACAAAATTCTGATTATCTCATTAGTAAAAAAATATTTAAAAAACTGCAATCTTATTTCATGTGCATCAATACAGTAAAAGTTGTATTGTAATATTATGATACACACTTGACATTTAATATGTACAATCATTTGCCAACATACTTAAGATGAAAGTTTTTTAATCTTAAAGACATATTGACATTCGAGTTCCTCTTTGATTATAATTTTAAAAGGGAATAAAATCGATACATTTGCTTCCGTATTTATGGTAACTTCCTTATAGTTTTATAATTCTTGTCGGAATTGTCATTTCAAACAGTTATGAATAGTAACGTAATGAAAGCTTTCTCGGCAATAGTGATCGTTACGTTATGGTGGTGTAACACGCAAGAATTCAAATTTTTTTTATGCATAAGTTCCATAAACACTAAGTAGAGGGCGAAGTAAGTTAAAGTACAGTGTATGAAGCATATGTAATAAGAACAGATGTCAGAACGGTTCTCCCTTGTTTGCGGACCGTGGCAATTGCCAGGTGGTAATTTCTTTCAAGGGAGGGTTACCTAGCAGATGTATGTTACCCCCTTACCTTACCCTTACTAGTTTTGCCAATATCTACAACGCGCGTCTGGTGTCTTACTATAATATAATGTAGAAACCCACGATTTTTATTATGGAAGGTCTTAAGGTAACTTGAGTAACCGCATTTTTTTTGCGATGCATCTTTTTATTATACGTTTTTTTTACTAACCCTCAACAGGTGATTAGATTCTTAGGGTATTGATTCACTGACCCAATTTATAGTTTAATGGCTGAATGGGTATTTATTAATTAAATTTTTTGACATTTAAGTGTTGTTACATTTTTGTTACTTCAAGCATTACTTAGTTTCAAAATTATTTGGTTAATAGGCATATTAGTTTCCTTTTCAAGTTTATGGTGTTTGAAAATTTAATGGGGTTGTTTATTGTGCATATGTGCCCAGGTATTTATCTCGCTCAAAGGAAAGGCAGGTGATGTGGAAATTAAAGTTTTGTGAAGGGGAGACTAAGAGGCCATACTGCACGTGCTTATACTAATTTTTATTCCATAATCAATAAGGTAAAAAGCGTAAGTAAATTATGTCCAATAGCATTGAACCGTCGAAATCCATCTAGTTCATTCAAAAATACTGTGACAGCCATAAAACGATTTAAAAGTACTTGGCACTAAACTGAAAAGCAAAATGTCAAGTTTCTTTTAACTTAACAAAAATGAGCCTCTTAAGAAGTCGGCGTGATATAATACAAAATTGCGTCCCTTTTGTGTTTTGCCCACAAAAATACAATGAAATTAAAGATATCACTCACGTATATTTGATCGATCGCTTACAGAAGAAAGAACGTAAACGAAATTCGATATTTGTGTTGAATCCGTCAATTTAAGATTTACTAGTCATTTAGATTGCATCTGCTTTACTTAGTCTACAAACGAAACGACCAAATGCTACAAGATCATATTACTATTGTTTGCGTTTTCATCTTTTTGGGGTTGTTTTTATTCTTTGTTAAAGAACACGATTTTTAATTATATTTTATGTAAACTGACCACTGACCGCTGGCGGAATCGTTTAGCATGCTTTAAAAAAAAATCAATCGATGAAAATTTCGTCTATATCTTTCTGGTCTTGGTAGGATGATACGGTCTTTTAATACCGCGGGAGGATCAAGAGGATATCCGCTGGCGATGCGGTCCAAGGAGTTTAGAGTATCCAGGATTTACGCTGACGAAGTCATACCAATTCATACAATTGAATATTAGTTGTCTTGTTAGGCTTACATAACTTCCGTGATTTACTAGAGTTGTTTGTAAGTATTAATGTACAAGCGGTAAATTCCTCAGATACTGGCCTTCCTTTTGTTACATATGCGTTTACCTTGATACTTTTTACTCATAATATAAAATGAGGTGTAATTATGAATAATTGTATTAGTTGAAAAACATATTTGTACTTGATCGAGTAAAAATAATTCGGAATTTATTCTATAAGATCATTTGAAATTGTAATTTGATAAACATTTTCACGTTCGTTCAACCGAGTAAATTACTGTGAATGTTCAAACTCGACACAAAAATAGATGTTGAATAAAATAATAATTACAAGGAAACACTACATAATGCTTGTGTAGTATGTATAGTATTTTATTGCTACCAAAAATATCGCTCGTACATTTTGGGAATTCAAAATTTTAGTTAGTATCAATCTGAAATTGAGAAATTGAGAATGCGGTTTATTTTTTTCAAAAAGCAAACACTACACGTGAATGTTTGTATTAAAGTAACAAGTAAGTCAAACAAGATAAATTTTGTAGAAAACTACGTGTTTAACATCAAAAAGCACATAAAAGACGTGTGTGAACTATAAAATACTTGTGCCCTATTATCATTCGCGAGCTCTCACCTACTTTCAACTTCACGACAAGGTAACTTGTGTAAGGGTGTAATCCTATGCAGAAAATTATAGTTCAACAAATTGTCTCCAATATTTTTAGAGTGACGTCAGGTATAAGACGTCACTCAAGTGTTTACAAACAACCTTAACCTGCGATATAATCTTTACAAACCACTTACTGACAGATGTTTCCTCTACTCCCATTTATGAATGAAGTAAGGTGAAATCTTTTGTATTTCTTTACCTGCACGAAAAGAAAACGTACAAGTTTAATTTAAATAACAAGAAAAGAAAGAAAAAGGAAATTAGGAAAAACTCTTTTGAATTTTCCTCGTCTACATTGGATATACTGAAATTGTTCTCTTATTCTCAACTTTATAATTGGCTACCTTCTTGATTAATTTTAGTGAATGGTCGACGATCTGAACAATTTGAAAGTAATTTATCGTTTCGGACACTATTTAATGGGAAACGTTGAAAGTTTAAAGATCTGTTTAAGCAATCATGCGCACCCCATTAAACTATTACTAAAACTAAAAGCCACAAGAATTTCCCTAATACGTTTTTAGGACATTGAACTCAATTCATTGCACTTCTCAATATACATATCTTTGCAAAATTTATCATAACAACGTTTTGTACCTTGCTAATGTAGAGAGAAATACAACAAAGCTTTAAGATTTATTAAGACAGTTCCGTTCAGGAGCAATTTTGTGTAAGTGAATGCAAAACTATCTTACAAGCAGATTAGATGTCACCACTAAAAGCTATTAATCATGGCTATTGTTGCAAGTTCAAATGACAATCTAAGCATCATTAAATAGCCATTCTGTTCTAACACGAGTCTTAAATGCGAAAGGTTACATTTTTGCTGTGTTTTAAAAGATAAGCACCCAAAATGAACTACTGCAGCTCTACTGACCTACTCCGATTGTATATATAATCCATCCACCCTAACCCATAAAATACGATTTCTAAATCACCCTTTAGACTAGAAACGTAGACGTGCTTGTAAGAGCTAAGCACGAGCCAAATGGATATCGTAGGGTGGTAACCCCAGAAAAAGAAAAGGGGACGATTGATGAAAAAAGAAGGGTGCTTGTATTAGCTGCAGAAAAGGAGGGGTGTCTTCTTTGTTACAGAAGGAAAATAAGTCAGCTGGCTCTTTCTGCACTTACTCTCCCCTGTCATAGATGCAGCTGTCTATCGCCTGGTGCTTTTTAACCAGTGCCGGTTCCTAGCGTTTTCACGACACCTTACCTAAAATACTAACCTAACAACATCTTAAGAAATCTTTAAACATTTAAGTAAAACTACAACACGAATTATAAGTTAGAAACAGTCTTTAACAACTCGGAAATATTAACATTCGTGCATAATGTAAGGCACGTCACTGCTATTTACTCACAGTTTTTATCTCCGAGTTCACTTCAGAATAAATACAATCTAGTAAGCGCGTGTCGAGCACGGGCCCTGTTTTTTGACCCTCTATCAACAAAAGAAAGTCGCCCCCTTTTTCGAAACCTACTAGGATTTCCAACAATATTACACCGGGCTATATAATCTTAATGCCTTTTGTTATGTAAATATTAGACGCAACATCTGCCAAGCAACGTCATCGTTTGTAAAGTTCAACGTCATGGAATAAGATAGCTTCCTTGAAATCATGCTACGGAACCACTACGTCACATATAAGAAAACGGTCTCAAGGTTGTGTTATGTCCGGTGACGTCACATCTACGTCCTTATTCCTTCTCTCTCAAACAATTTCTTGCTTCTGTGATCCTACAAGCTTATTTACCGAACGGATATACAATTAGTAGAGTGTAAAAGTAAGGTGAAGGTCTTCCTAATTCATTCATTCACTTAAGAAAAAAGCTATAATATTACACACTAATAGATAGTGATTATCACGAAAATTTACTTAAGCTTCCCCTAAATCTTGTGTAAACGATAAGGAAATGGGTTACAAGCTTAAGAAGGGCGAAGTGCGTGCCATAACAAGTTAAGAAAATCTGCTTGAAAGTAGACACCTGTTGAATAGAAATCTTACAAGGGAGTTTATTACCCTTAGAGTTCCTTCTAAGGAGCAACAGTTGTCCGTCTTTAAATATATTTTCTCAATTTCCTTTTGGATATTAAACCTTGCATTCTAAATAAAAATCAAATTTAGATGAACAGCATGAATCGCTTGCAGAATTTATAATGGAATGTATTAAATAATGTACATCAGTGAAAGGGTTTTCTATTTTACGGACAGATGCCAGGACGTATATGTATCAACTGTCACACCGCAGTACTCGTTTGCGTATTATAATTTTAAAAAGTGTTGCAGTTGAAGTAGACTTTTTTTTTAAATTGTCGTGGCGGTTATAGATAATGTTTGCATTAAACCATAAAAATCAATTATTAATAGACTTATTAAGGTATGATAAATATCACCTTGCATGCTTATATAGAGGTGTTTCCCATGTCTCTTACGGGCCTGGCGTGCATTATGGGTACACGCTACCGGAACCGTTTATTGTGTGCGCTACTTAGCTACTTCCGTTAAGCTCTGAGTTTCCGCCACGCTACTTCCGTTGTTTTCTTATATCTAACCCTTGTTTCTACAGGTGCGACTTAATAATTAGTTATGTACCCTTTATTAATTTCTATTTTCAAGCAATTATCATCCTACTCTATTATTTTCGTTTTTTCCATTAATATCTCAATCCCTATTTCCATTTTTTCACCAAGTAAAAGTTAATTGTACAACCTTTTTACTTGTCATTTTTGTTATTAACATTTTATTAATTATTATTATTATTATCGGGCATTGAATCGAGAGATGCATACACATAAAGTTATTTTTATTCTGCAAAGGTTGTAAATGGGTAAATATTTGCCACATTTAACGTTATTCAATTTTTCTTGTAGCAGTTTAAGACTTTAAGGTAACCAAATGTTTTATAAAGACAACATATACTTTGTGTGATAAAATTAGATGGTATTAAAAATGAGTTACTTAAAAATTTTAAGAAATATCTTGTCCAACTTTGAAGTGCGGTATTGGGTGTAGCTTCAAAGTTTCTTAAAGAAAAGCAAATTAGTTTAATAAAACAACCAATCACAATGATTAAATATAATTTATTCTGTTAGATACCCGTTACATACCCGTTAGGAATTGCCTAACGTGAATACGGTTATGGGGCTCGAACAAACCGGAACCAAATTTTAAGCTCTCTCTCAATAATTTTTCCTTAGATTTTATTTTCAAATTTTGTCTGATTGTCTCAACGTTTATGTTATCTCTCTGATGGTAATTCTATACTTTTCTCAAAATCCTTATTTCCGCTGCCGAGGTTCTTACCTTTACTTTAGTTTCCTGGATGCTAAATAATGTTTTTGGTGACACTTTCTTGACTACTTCTATTTTTAAGTCTTTTTGACCTTATTGCGTGCGCGTGCCACTATTCTTATTCTTTCGTTTGTGCCTAATTCTATTCTCCTGTTCTCCTCTAGAATTTAAATCTTGTACTTAAAGCATTCTCATCTTAAATCATGTGTTTTTTTCTCATAGTCTTTTTTATACAGGTATTTAATTTAATGTAACTATTCTCTGATTCTTTTTCCGTTATTTCAACATTTTATTCAAGAACCTGGCTACAATTAGTAGTATATCGGCTATGAATATCAGCTGTGATTTTTGCATTTGCCAGCAGCCTAATTCGTTTCTTCTTTTTACGAGCGTTCTTTATTGCGTCGTCTAACACTGTCAAGAATAGGAGTGAAATCAATCCGCTTCTTTCCTACGTTTCGTATACCTTTGACTTCTAATGCTGTATTTTACTATATTTGTGTGTGTTTTCCACAAAATTTTTTTCACTTGGATGATATTGTTATACCTATAAGTAAAAAATATTACAATAAATTCACTGTCACAGATAAAACCTTGCTAATGAAAATGGAAATCATTTATCACCTTAATACTACTGTTTCATTTTTTCTCTGTTAGCAGTTTTTCCTTGGAATTCGACAGTGCCGGTGACTATGCTAGTAACAGTGACTGAGATACCGACAATGGTTCCAACCCTGATACACTTACATATCCACCTATACACACATATACGTGCACTTACACCTACCTACACACAAACTTACACTTACACTTACACTTACACTTACACTTACACTTACACTTACACTTACACTTACACTTACACTTACACTTCACACTTACACTTACACTTACACTTACACACTTACACTTACACTTACACTTACACTTACACTACTACACTTACACTTACACTTACACTTACACTTACACTTCTTACACTTACACTTACACTACAACACATACTACACTTACACTACACTTACACTTACACTTACACTACATCCTTACACTTACCACCTTAACACCACTTACACTTACACTTACACTTACCACTTACGCTACGCTTACACTTACACCACACTTACACTTACACTCACCTTACCATTACCTTACGCTTACGCTTATACTTATTCTTACACAGACTTACACCACACTTACACTACACTACTACACTACCTTCACACACTTACGCTTACGCTTACGCACCTTACTACTACAACATTACATTACATACACTTACACTTACACCTACACTTACCTTACCACGCTTACGCTTACGATTATACTTACTCACTAGACTACACTTACACTACACTTACACTTACACTTCACACTTACAACACTTACACTCTACCTACACCACACGCACCTACGCTTACGCTTACGCTTACGCTTACTAGACACACTTACACTTACTCTTACACCTTACCTACACTTACACCCTTAACACTACACTCACTCACTTACACCTTACACTTACATACACTACACTACACCTTCACTACACTACACTACTACTACACTTACTACTTACACTACACTTACACTTACACCTACACTACACTACACTTACACTCTACATATACACATTACACCTTACCCACTCCTACACTTACACTTACAACACTTACACTCACATCACACCACCTTAGCCGCTTACGCTACGCTTACGCTACACTCACTACCACTACACTTACACCTCACACACACTACACTTACAACTTACACTTACCACTACCTTACACTTACACTTACCACCTACACTCACACTTACACTTACACTTACACTTACACACACCTTACACTACACTTACACTACACTTCACACACTTACACTTACACTTACACTTACCACTTACACTTACACTTAACTTACCTACACTTCACACCACACTTACACTTACGCACCTTCACACTTACTTACACTTACACCTTACACCTTACACCCACACACTTAACACCTACCTTACGCACTTACATACACTTACACTTACACTACACTACACTACACATTACCACTTACACTACACTACTACTACCACTACACTTACACCCACACACACTTACCACGCTTACACGCTTCACAGCTTACCCCACACTTACACTTACACTTACACTTACACTTACACTTACACGTACACTTACACTTACACTTACACTTACACTTACACTTACACTTACACTTACACTTACACTTACACTTACACTTACACTCACACTCACACGCACACTCACACGCACACTCACACTCACGGTCACACTCACACTCACACTTACACTTAGAATTACACTCATACTTGTACCAGTATGATGGATTACATTTCTTTAACATCATCGTTTGGTTCCTTTAAGTGCTCCATGATTGAAATGATAGTTTAGGTAGCTATTATTAAGTACTAATATGTCAGTATATTAATGGTAAACACACATTGTTTATTGGTTTATTGTCAACGGAAAAAGTAATACTTGTTGGAGAACCTTGTGATGTTTTTACTTTACCGTGACAAATGACGGTTCAAACATTCATAGTGACAGTGATAGTAACAGTGACAATTCCAGTAGTAGTAATGGTAACAGTAAATGTCCATATTTCCCACAAAAATGTGATTTTTGCTCCTTATAGCATTATCTCATGTAATTTTATACTAACTTGCTTTATTTAAGCTGCCCATGGGCTTACTATTATGAAGTTCAATAGAGTTTCATAATGCACCTATTATTTATAAACGTAGAATAGAAACACGATTTTTTTGTATTCATTAAATTGGCCAGCCCTTCAGTAGTAGGTTCCTTAACCTGACTTTTTATAACAATAAGGAAAACTAAACTGCAAAAAAGGTATGGTATATGGATTTGGTGGTAAAATGTTTAAAAAGTAAAACACAATCAAATAATGAGAAACATGAATACTGAAATAATACAAGAGATTAAAGGACCAGAAGAATAAAAGGCATATTATGGTGCTGATTTAAGTATGATGTCTGATTTGGGTTGAATGAAAAACTCAAGGAAAACGTCGCAAAAATTATGACAGAGGAGAAGTTCCGAATTGAATGAATGTTTATGTAGTTTATGTAATAAAATATACGTAACCGGCGAATAGTTCCAAGTTTATGAGGAGAGACAATCCAAATTTGGCTAACGATATTGGATATATGGTTCACAAGTGTTAAGGAAGAGACCAGAGAGGATTTTTTTTTATGGACTGGAGGGACACTATAAGTCTATTTAGAAAAAGCTAATGCGGATTTTAAAGGACAGGGAGATAGACACGTGTTACAGAAGGTTGTGGGTAATAAGATGATATTTGGGGAGGAGTTAGGCAGCACTGCTATTTATTCCGATCTCTGTTTAATTTGTATATAGAGAAGATTGTTAAAGATGTTTAAGGTATACTTTGGTGGGATACATGTTTGTCTGTCTGGTTTACTGAGAACAAGAGAGAGCTAAATGTTATAATAAAACATTAATCAGTATATCGAGGAGAAGAATTCCTATATTGGTGCCTAGTTTTCGAGACACGAGGGTTGAAGAAATGCTTATTTTATGCATTTGTCTTCTACTTGTTACATGAAATGATATAACGCTGTATCGTTTAGTTTTGCAATAAAATAACTAAATGAAGCTTAAATCTCAAATCCCTATTTGCCATATGGAACTATCTCCATTAATTAACAAATAATTTCTACGCCCGTGGATTAAACAGCAATTTACTTTTTCAAATTTTGCTAGACGTCTTGCATTTTGTTACTATAAAGAAATAACATTTCAATACTTTGCGAGAAAGAAGAAAAAACAATCTAAAAAAATAATTACAGTAACTAACGGACGCAACTAAACCCAACCCCATAATTGAAATAACGTTTTTGCTATTTTCCAAATAACTAAAACCGGGTGGAATAAAAAAAAATTTAATGGACAAAAATTGAATGACGATTATTTACACTTCCGATTCAAAAAGTTCAGAGGGGTGGTACAATAAAATTAAAATCATGAAAAAAAAGTTACACCTTGTTACGATTAAGCCAATTCGTAAATAATAATGAGCTTATTACACTGTGTTCCACTACGTTTGGTCAGCGGCATCATCTGTAATAATAGATTATCGCGGAGCAAAAAAATAAATTTTCCTCTATAGCACAGAAGGAATGCATGTCATCATTTAAATGTCTATAAATGAACCAACAATCTCTTTCCTTAAAATCCAACACCAAATGGGTACAGCTGTTGGTAGTGTTTCAGGTAATGAGTGCAAATAAAGGGATCCGGTTTTCGCAATACCGTGCTTTCGAAGGAATGATTCCACCTTTATAATTGTCATGGTCAAACTCGCATTTGAGATATAGGAGAAAACAATTTTTTTTTTAGATTTTCCTGTGTCTTGAATATTTTAAAGGCTACCAAAATATAAAAATTGTTGCAATCTCAACCGTGTAATTAGTTAGTCATCCAAGCTTTCTTTGGTGAGACACTTTGTATATTTTCATTTGCAGTTCATTGAATGAATGCTGAGATATCACGAAAACTATAAAAATAGGACACACTACTATTCTGATGATGGTGCGTCCAGTGTGGATTATTTGCTGACGAGTTCAAATTTCTGTCACTAGTAAATAATATCATTAACCCGTGCTAGATTAGAGTGGTGTTCTTGAATAAAGAATGGATAGCACTTTGGTAAAGATTTAATCAAAATTTGTATTATTGCATGGAAGCTGAAGGCAGGCACTTCAAACATTTATTAAACTAAGGTTGAATTTGCATAAACTTGTTTTTTTTAATTAGCACAAGAAAAAATCAACCCTTGTTTTTATTTAAAAATTTAAGGGTTGTTTGCCCTGTACCTAAGGGGTGAAACAATGTTGTCAAATGGCAGTAAAAGTACCTAGCTTCTCTAAAAAAAATTGACCTGCCCGCGCTTTTTTTAGTTTTTAAATGCCTCAAACTACTTTCTCATTTTCCATCTTTCCAAATTCAATTTTTTTGTTAAAAATAAAAAAAAAATAGTGCACTGAAATCAGAAATGAAAGACCTTTGAAATGACGCATCACTTGCCACATCATGCTTATTTAAATTTTAGGGGTTGTTCTCATAGCGCTAAGGGGTGAAATAATTTCAGGTTGAAAATTATGGCAAAAGTTGATATAAAAATTGATGTGTTTTTGCGTTTCTCAAAAAAAAATTTGTTATAGCCAGAAACCCGTGTTACCTTTTCGTTGGCTCACCCTGTATGTGACGTAACATTTCTCACATAAAATTTATAAAACCCGATATATCAAATGTAACTGCTAGACTTTATATTTTAAAAACTCGTTTTGGTAAGTCTCTATATGTGTACTATAATAGATATTGATTTTAAATGTTTCAAATCCTTCAGCAAACAAAAATATTATAATTTATCAAGCTGTTCGTTTAACGTATAACAATAATTGAGAATGATTTATGTGAGCATATCAATTTTTTAATAATAACCAAGCTTTAATTACCATAAAATAAATAACCACTGAAAATTAGAACTGTGTAACAAAGAATCCACAAAAACGCATTGTCTACAACCCTGCTTCCTGTTTATAGAATCACCCTGCACAACGTTTCATTATCCGAACTATCTCAAAAATAAGAATAATCGATTATTTATTAGTCATAATAAAACAATATCATCAAAATCTATGTACTCAAGGCATTGATAACAAAAATTTTGCAAAATCAACAATTTTATCTACAACTAGTACCATACACGAATAATCTAACCTAAGATAACGAATTTCACATATGGAATATGACGTAACATTACGATTTACAAAAGCGAGGTTTATCTACCCATTTTTTTATAAATTGGAGCATTCTTGCTCAAAATTATGTTTAAGGGTTATGGTGGTTTTATATGTGTGCACATTTACTACGAAAGCTGCATTAAGAGTAAATGAGCTTTCAGCTCTTAAGGAAAACTATAAAAAGCTTAAGACGTAACTGTTAATGTATCTAGAGAGAATGAAGTTATAATCTTACGATTCAGTTGTATTAAAGTGGTCCATTCATTACGTACTCACTAAAAAAAGTTTTAGTAGAAAAAATTGAAGTATCATCATCCGTTTTAACACAGCTTGCACATCTGTAAGCGGTTGCAAAATATTTGGATCAAAACATGTTTATTCGACATTTTAAATTCCTTTTGTTAGAAGGGGGTAACGTGAAGCTGCAGTTGAAAGAGTTAAGAAAAATATCTTTTCCTAGGTCAAAGACCTTTCATCCTTTTATTTTCATTCAGGTAAAGAAAGGTTTTTAAGAAACAGGCAAGTTTACCTAACACATAATTTTTAACTTAGTTAAAGGGTGAGTTATGTTTACATGCAGGAATACATCTGCTTTTTGCATCTGCTCACCCTTTCTATGCAAAATTACTCGTTTAAATCTTAAGAAAATTGTGAGAAACAAGACTGTTTAACGTAATTTAAAAAAGACATCTGGGAAAGTTGTAAACATTTGTTAAACAAGGTACTAATTCACCACCTATTTTTAGTAAGTCAGTTGTCAGTTGGCCAGTAAATCACCTATTCAGTACAAATTCTAGTGGTCTTTTACCTAGCTAAAGTACCAATTAAGAATATCTTTAGGTAATAGTGTATTAAAAGACCGGAAGTTGTAGAAGAGAACAAGGAAGTTTTGGCAAATTTAGCTGTAAGGACAGGTGGGTTTTCTTAAGAATTGATAATTGTAAATGTAACATGCCATGGATGATTGTTGAAGTGGTTTATGGGAGTTTTGAAATTAAGAAGAGTAAAACCAGGTGGTAGGCGTGATGTTTGATCTTAAAAATGAAAGAAACTTGTGCTTTTGTTGTAAGAAAATGTTTTCGGTTTGAAAAACGTGAATGTGTTTTAGCTTGTTAAATTTATTACAAGGAATCATCTTGTAAGTTTTAGCAAGCGAAAATAGACCAAGGCTGCAATGCGGTCGAAGAATTTTTATTAAATTGCCATAGATCATCATTACAGGAAAACAAACTATTGCGAAACAGTGAAAATCTATAATTTTAACGCGAAGTAAATGGTCATTAGGTGTGTTAAAAATGTTTTCGCTATGAAGAACAGTTTCGTTAGGCATTATAATAATGTTGATGCGAGTAATATCACCTCTACGTATATTATAAAGCAATTTGCGTGTGGAATATTATATGTCAACGAACATATAGAATAAATGACATTATAAAGCAAAACACATACATGGAAAACGCAGAAAATAAATGCAAATATTTGCATTCAAGTACACTGTCCCTATAAAATTACCGAGAATAACAAACCAAAATGAAAAATCAACAAATCGCTCTCAAAAACACCTATGTTGATAAATGAAACGTAGCAGAAAAACGTTCGCGATCAATCCCTTTTTTCTATATGAATGTATATATCGATATTGGATGTATTTAAGTGAGACGAAATATTTTCCGGTAATGTGCATTATGAAAGGATGGAGGATTTTTCTACAGCCTGCTGAAAATTAATGCCGGTCGAGAATGAGGAAAATGCAATGCAAGCGCATGTGCCACGCTGGATTTAAAAGCGGCAATGAGGGAAAATCAAAGAGCGCACTTTTGAAACGATGACCGCTCGTTCGATCGATGTTTTATACCGGCTAAGCCCTGGCCACACCCAGGCTAATTGAATGATGACTGCACCAGACTCCTGAACTCACATTCTGTTAATTTTTTCCTATAACTAAATAACAAAACGCTCTAAAGCTTTGTCACTTTCATAGTAGTAACGTTGTAAAACTATCATGTAAAAATTCCAATCCAACAACATGTTCCAACATTCATTTACGCCAAATTCAAACTGGAAATGCAATTGTCTTCGTTTTAATTCCATCAAATGCGATTTCAAGTACACTTAGGTGCTTAGAGTTCGGCATAGTTTTCCGAGTCCTTGTTTTGTTTGTTTAGAGTAGGTGGACCATTATAATTTACATACCAATTTTATAAGCTTCATTGTGTAAGAAAATATTTAAAAATGCGCCAGGAACAGTATACACAATCTAGCTAATTATTTCTGGACCAATATTTGTATCTACAATCGATACTGCAAAACAACCAAAAAAAAGCATTAAAAAGTTATTTAGCTGTTTTCGTTCTGCCTACAATTCACATTTCAAACGAGTGAAACCCTATATTACATTATTAAAGATGCATCAGATGCTATCTGTCCGGAAAACTCACCCTAAATTAAGGATCAAAAAATTTTGTGAAGTGCCTGAACTAGTTGGACATGAGGGGTAAATTGCATAAAATTATAAAACGTACAATTTTTTCCACCTCTCTTAACTGCATAATGTATATGACCAGCTTACTCTAAAAGCGTATTTTAACATTGTTTCGGTCGTTCAAATTTTGATTAAGTTATATATCTTAAACAAAATAAAACGTTTTCCAATAGAAATGCTAGGAGTAATATAAAAATGAAATACGTTGTTGTATTTTCTGAAAATAGATAATAACTGTCTGGCAACAAAAAATTTCTATTTCCTCTCTGTAGAGACAGATATTCTTATTATCACACATATTATTATGCTTTCGCAGTAGAATTAGACCAAATATACAGTTACGGAATAATATTATCGCGGGTCTGACTTATAATAAGTCAAAAAAGACAGTGTAATCAGTTCACGTGCTAAGTGAGATAGAATACACAACAAACTAAAAGCAATAATGCCGTACATGCGTCTTTAGAGTAAGCTAGTATCAATGACACATTTAATTGCTAATGTCAACAAGAATTGAAAATCAGTGTTTTTGCAAGTCCGACACAATACTCATGTATTCCACTGAAGAAAAATGACCATTATGTGGTATTATTCAGGAAGCACTGCACAAGAAATAATGAGCAGGTTTGCTTTTTCTTTTGAAAACAGGCCAATTCCATTAGAAAGTATGATTACACGTCTGTTTGTAAATTTGAAAGGATTCGTAATGATGGTGAGCATCCTGGTCGTAACTTCAACGAAGAGCGCGAACTTCAAGAAATTGCAGTGCGTAGTTTAGCAGAAACTAATTTCCCGTGCAATAGTACAAAAATTGCTGAAGAAATGAATATTGAACCAAGAGCAGTTCGCAATATCTTGAAAAGGAATAAATACCGTTACTATAAGTTGCAAACTACACAAGAAATTTTTCCAGATCTTCAAAAGCCTATGGAATCGGGCTAATGAAAACGGAAGATTGATTGAGAATATTTTATTCACCGACGAGTGTTCTTTCAACTTACATTGCCATCACAATCCGTCAGTCGCTGTTGGTTACTCTCGGGAAAACAAACACATTAGTATTCCTTACCGGACTCAATACCCCCAAAACGGAAACTTGAATGCGGACAAATATTTAGAACTGTTGAGAAACCAGATAGTTCCAGCTGTTTAACGCCCCAACATAAATTTTCATGACATTTGCTATCAAGAAGATGGCTGCCCTGTTCATACTGCAATAAAAGTTCTACAGTTTTTGGAAATTACGTTCCCTAACCCTATTATTAGTGGAAAAGGTACTATTAAATATCCTCCTCGCTCACCTGATATCGCTCCGAACGACTTTTTGGTTTGGGCACATGCATGAACGTGGTAACAATTTGGACGAACTTCGTGTCAAAATTACAGACTCGTTAAACAGCATCACCCAAGAAATGTTAGAAAACATCCGAACTGAATTTTATCACAGATTGGGTTACTGCCTTGCGCTAGGTGGAGGTCTTTTCGAAAATCTTATAAAGTAGAGTTTTGAAAAAAAGTGTATTCTGTTCATTTTTGAAAATAGTTGGTTTTTCAATAAGAATTATAATGCTAAAGTTAAACCTTAAACTTAAGTTATACTATCAATGTAAATGTTAATGTTCTTGTTTGTAGCTCTCTTAAGTTTCTTCTTGGTTCTTCTAACGAGTAGTAAGCGAACCATGTCATAAATTCGCAATTACAATAAACTTCGGTGTTTGAGGTATCATCATTTAATGTTCAAGTGTAAATTATTTACTCAATAGCTTCAAAGAACACGCGACTTTTCAACATCATCGTAATTGCTTTGGTTTCGTTAAAAATGTTGAAGCTAGATTGAAGGAGACTTAAGTAGTTCATATTTTGTGCCTACATGCAAGTATGTACAAGTGGCAATAACAGTAAAGTTATGTCTCTCTCACACTCATATAATGCTTATTGGGTTTCTTTCCAGCTTATTACCAGACCCGCAATAAAGTTTTTCATACCTGTATATATATATATATATATATATATATATATATGTATATATATATACGATTTCAGTATGCTTGTGTTAAGAAATCACGAGCTACTTGACTAAAGTGGGCTGGTGCGCCATCGTGCATATACCACATTGCATCTCTAATTGCTAATGGTACGCCCTCCAGAAATCCAGGGAGCGTGTTTTCCAAAAACTTGCGATACGCCTCTCCGGTAAGTCTCCCGGGTAGAAATACCGGTCCAATTAGGCAGGCACCCACAATCCCAATCCAAACGTTCAAAGAAAATTGATGTTGAAAACGATCTTCAAAAATTTCATTTGGATTTTCTTCACACCATACATGGTTATTATGGAAATTCCGTATTGCATTTCTTGAAAAACTCGCTTCATCGGTGAACTGAATCAACATCAGGAGTTGAGGAATTTGAACCATTTTGTGCAAAAGCCATTGACAGAATGCAGCGAGGAGGAAAATCAGCAGGAAGAAGTGCTTGAACGCGTTGTATATGGAATGGATACAATAAATTTTCCTTAAGAATGTGCCAAATAGTCCCATTACTTACACCCAAAGCGTCAGCAATTTTTCGAGTAGAAGTACCTCGATCTTCTTCAATCATGTCTAGCACATCCCTTCCAATTCTAATGTTCTTGCTGTCCTTGGCCTTCCTGCTCCTCCATTTCGTCTTAATGTACCTGTTTCATAAAGACGCCAATAAATACATTCGAAAGTTTTTCTATCAGGAGCTATACGGCCCGGAAATCTTTCAGTATACAACCGCCTAGCTTCTAATGCATTCCCATCAGCAAGTCCATAAATGTAGTGCATGTCGGTCATCTCGGCATTCGTATAGCGATTCATGATAAGGAACTTCAACAAATTCGACACATACAAAATTATTAATCACGAGACTCATTCAATATGTCAGTGATATGTCAGTGAATAATACAGGAATGTTTAAAAATATTTTTGTACGCATGATAAATGGACATGCACTAAAATGTTTTTTTTTACTCAAAAACGGTACGTCGTACGATAAAAAGTCAAGAGCTTTTTTCTTCACAATTGAGCAAAGAATTCTTATTTTTAGAGAAATCAACGGCATCCTACTTTTTTCTTGAAAAATATCCTGTGACGTGCCAATACGCGCGCCAATGGTACGGCTGAAACATCGTGTTGTATTGCAAAGTATGCGTCTCCCACAGCTATTGACACGCGTAAAATTTCATTATGATATCTCAAGCCGTTTTGGAAAAATCTAATTTTGACTGTTTTTTTAAATTAAACTTCAACACGCTGTAGATCGGTAACGAAGCGTTTGCGGACCTATGTTTATAGGAACTTTGTTGTATAAAATGACCTGGGCAATCACCCGCTTTAACATTGCCGAATCTTTTTTAAACACCCTGATATATATATATATATATATATATATATATATATATATATATATATATATATATATATATATATTATATATATACATATACACATATACATACAGGGTGCCCCATAATGAATTGTACACAGAACCATGGTAGAATCCTAACCTAAATTATGACGATTATCAAATATGACCTAAAAAATCACAGGGTGTTAAGTTAAAAATTGTTAAATTGTTAATGGCTCTCTCTTAATACCCTTTTGTACTAAATTTAGTAGAAAGTTTTACTGACCTAGGCGCATCCAACCGTAGAAATATGTGAAATCGCTTTTCACAGTGGCGTAGAACATAAATAATAAAACCCTTCACCCCTCCTAAATACTACGCCACTCTTCGAACATCAATTTCAAGGTCTTGTACGTAAAATATGTACTCTTGTTAAGAACCCATAAAGTGGAGAATTGTCGAGATATAAACCATTAAAGAGGTAAAAACACAGCATTTATAATTTATTTTTCTGCCTATCCACAGTACATTTTCACAAGAGTGCACAATCTTAATGTCAAAATAATGAATTGTAAACCGAGCAATCCTGACTTACTACCAAATGTACATAGACATTGGAAAATATGAATTTATAATTGAAATTGGTATTTGCACAGTGGCGTGGAGTGAAGAGGTTTATCGTTCATGTTGTACACCACTAACAAAAGCGATTTAACGTATTGTTCTATGGTCACAGTAAAACTTTCCATTAAATTTAGCACAAAAATACAGGGTATTAAAAAAGTTAGAGCCATTAACATTTTAACATTTGTCAACTTTAACACTCTGTAACTTGTTAAATATCAACATTTTACTAAAGTCATGTTTTGCAAATCGTCTTAATTTTAGTTCAGGTTTCCACCATGGTTCTGTGTACAAATTCATTTTGGGATACCTATATATATATATATATATATATATATATATATATATATATACATACATATATAAACGTTAATTGACTTTTTATTTAAAATTACTAATAAAATATTGGGTTAAAAGTCAAACACTACATAAATTTTATAGTTTCCTATATTTCAATTCCGGTTAGAATATTCATCAGGGCTATATACAACATTGTCAGATAAAGTAAATATATATATATATATATATATATATATATATATATATATATATATATATATATATATATATAAATTAAGGCCTGGTGGAGATTCCAACCGGAATTGAAATATAGGAAACCTTATAGAATTTGTGTAGTGACTTTTAAACCAACATTGTATTATTAGGAATTATATATACAGAGTGGACCAAAAGTCTCAAAACTGGCAATTATCTCGTAAATTTTATAAAATTTGGGATAAGCCTGTTTTGGGATACGGAGATTCCAGATTTGACATTCAAATGTTGCCAGATTTGCCCTTTCTGTGATATTACTAGTCACTTTGGTTTTTTAAATACATCACACTGTATATGTAGTCATGTAACACATGTAACACTTACGATTTGATGCAGTCTAGAAGGTCTTAAATACATAAAACAGAAGTCTGGCAAAGCCTAATTGTCTCAATAAATTTTTTAATACAAACTATTTCCAACTACATTAAAACGTAACAATTGAAAGATTACAACATTTTTAACATAATGATTACTTACTCAAGTGTTCAATACGTGCTTCATTTGTGAGTTGACAGTACCCTAATCGATTGGAGAGTGCGTCTACCGCATTTCTCCATGATTGTCTAGAAATTAATCGAGATTCATCGATAATTAGTTGCCTTAGCTCTGCAAGACTTGCTGGTTTGGTTTTGTAAACTGAATTTTTCAAGTTTCGAGTGGATTCCAGTACCTTAAATTATATCGATTTTCACTCCCACCTAGTGTAAAGTTTGCTTCGTCGGAAAACCATATGTTAACGAAATTTCCATCATTTTCAATTTTATCCATCATTACCTCAGTAAACTCTAATCGACGGTCGAAGTCATCTTCACTTAATTCTTGCGATAAATGAAATTATTGAAATGGTGGAAATGTATTCTTATGTAATACACGTAAGACTGAAGAATGACCTATATCATGTAATTGTGCAAACCTGCGTGAGGATGTTTGTGGATCTTCAACGCAACTCTGCATTATATATAAAGTTTTGTTGTCATTTATATTTATATCAGAGTCCTCAAAGCGCTTTACAGTTTTTTGTACCGTCGCGCGTCGCCTTATGGATAGAAGAATGGTTTGGGAAAGTATTGTTGAACCAGTTGGCTACTTCATCATTAGAATAGTAATTCGATCTTTTTCATTAAGAACCATTTTAGAGAAACAATTTACTTTGCAGAACTTTTTAAAACACATCAAACTACTGTTAGTTTTATGTAATAATGTAAATGGTGAACAAATGTCAAAATCACAGCATTCTATATTAAAACATTTAAATTTCTTCAAATCTACATATTTTGCACTGTTTTATGTATTTAAGACCTTCTAGACTACATAAAATCATGTTTTGCATATGGTTGAACCGTACTAAAGAGGAGATACCAAAAATGCATATACAGGGTGATAAATAATGTGGCATCAAAATTATATTTACAAAATTTTCCTGAAAGGCAGACAATTAAACATATTTTTGAACGGTACAGTTAATAGAAATTAAAAGTTTTGCTAGCTCAAAACAATATCTTAATTAATTTTAGGTTACAGAAAAATTTAATTGAATTCGGTTCTTTTAAAAACCCCAAGGCCAAAAACTTACCTTAATCGAAATTCTGAAGAAAATTCAATGGTCATCTTAGGACAAGTCGAAGCAGAGTCAACAACTTCATCTAGACAAATGGTTAATCTAGGCGTGTCTCGAAGCAAAGCCTTTCGAATTTTAAAGAAACCCAAATACCATTGCTATAGATTTCGGAAAGAACATTTTTTGACTATAGACGACAGAAGGCGGCGTACTGAGTTTTGTAACTGGTATATAAGTCAGTGCCAAAATATACCTAATTCTTCAAACTCTATTGCATGGTCAGACGAGGTGCATACTGATGGTATTTTTAATAATCACAATTGACCTTACTGGGCAGATACTAATGCTCATATCCGTGATGTCCGCAGGAGGTAAGGGAAATTTGAAATAAATGTGTGGTGCTGCATTAAAACGAGAGTTTTTATTATCACATGTATGAAGGAACATTAAACACAATGAAATATCTCGATATTCTACGAATTCATTTGGAGGGATTTCTAGAGAGTCTTCCTTTAGCACAATATTGCAATGTCATATTCCAGCAAGACGGAGCTTCCGCACATAATTCCCGTGTAGTTAGTGACTGCTTAAATTTACGTTTTCCTAATAGCTAAATGGGAACAACAGCACCCATTTTATGGCCTGCTCGTTCACCCGATCTTTCGCCTCTAAATTTCTTTTTATGGGGTTTTTTGAAAAACATTATTTACAAAAAACTAATAATACTGTGAATGAGTTAAAAGAAACTGTTCGTGTGGCTTTACACAATTAACACCATTATCTATATATAACTCTATAAATTCAATTCCAAAAAGAGGACGCACAGTTTGAAAAATATTTGTAGTTTTAGGTGTTTCTTATATTGATATTTTGTGTTCCTATTTTTGATCGTTTATAGAATTAAATGTTTACATACGTATAAAAATTGATTTGCTGGTAGCTTTTCATAATTTCTGATAATGTTGTATTGTTTATTTTCATTTCATTTCAATTTGCATTTGAGGTTTTTTGATAATTTTATATTCAATCTTTAGATTTTATAATTTGTTACCACTCCACAAAATGTCTCTAAAATATTTTACTGGAAGTGAAATTTCTTTTTTGAGTAGCATATCTTCATTCAATTTCATATCTGGTTTTGTAAGCCAACTGTTATCTTTAATAAATATACCAATTAAGAAAAAGTGAAAAAATCAAATAATTATTAAAATAGCAGAGAGGTGTTATATATTTTTAAAAAGCACAAAAAAATGTCATAGCTAACTATGGTTTCCATATAAAAAAATACAGCTTTATGTCATATCTTTTTAAATTAAGAAGGTATTAAAAATATGAGTGCACTATCGGATTCTACTTAAAAAAGTTGCTTAAACATGTTTTTACAGTTTGTCGATACATTTAGAAATAAAAAAGTTATTCAAGTTTTTCAAAATCGCCATTTTTTCAATTTTGGCTAATTGCGCAATAACGGTCGGAGATATCTTGATTATGACTATTGGATCTTAATTAACATCAAAATCGAGCACAGGACCCCATATTACTTTTTGTCTATCTGTAATAGAAAGGGTACTTCCCATAAGAAAACATCGAAAATGAACCACCCTGTACGCAGTTCCACATTATCAACTTCCATATTTGGAAACTTTAAAGCAGTTTCACGTTTTTTGTCTTTACCGAAAAGCATAAGAACCGATTTGTTAGGATTCACTAATAAAGAATGTTTCGTACTAGTATCAATTAACGATTTTAAGTCGCCGTTTATTTAAGAATTTAAATGTTATCAAACCTGTACTACAACTGTGTATCGTCGACAAACATATTACACTGACAATATTTTAAGAAGCTGTTAAATTAAAGGGTGTAAATGATGAATAGAAGCGGATCCAATGCAGAGCCTTGCGGTACTCCCGAGTCAACCGATAAAGGATCCGTTCGTTTGTCTTTCAAATAGACAGTTTGAGACATACTTGCAGATGTGACTCGTAATTAACTGCAATAATGTCGAACAGCTATACCCAGAACGAAACCTTAATAGTGTACCGGGTAATGTGCTATTTCCTGATTTGAGACTCCATTATTCTTTCTAAAATTTTTGTGAAGGCCGAGAGACTTATCGCTCAAATCACTAATATAATCAGGGTTCCGCATTTTGGGCAACGGAATACTAAAGTAGTTTTGCATGCTGTAGGATGAACACTATAAACAAAATTGAAATATGGTGTTGTCAACACCAATAGTATTAGATTTAATTGTTTTCAATGTACACACCGTACCTAGATGAAATTCAAATTGCTGAAAATCAGTAGGAAATAAATTACAGTACAGTGTCTATAATCCGGCCGTTCGCCTTACCGGCACTTCCAGTAATCCGGCGCTCTGCTGGCATCGGCGGATGTGCATTTTTTTTTGCGTCGGTGTAAGCGTGATGCACGTATCTTCCACGTGCCTGTGGGAGCGTGATACAGTGATCGATGTCACAAGAACGTAAACATGTAACCTTCACATCAGAAAAAATATGAGATTTTGAAACGTGCAACAATTCATGACATAAAGATGAAAAAGGAACAATTTGAATATTTCTTTAAGAGTAAGGAATCTTGCAGCCTAAGAAAACAGATGAGTTTCCATAAGTGAAAGACGCACTTTGTGTTTGGTTCATGCAAGAAAAAAACCGGCACACGCTTATTTCAGGTTAACTTCTCATGGAAAAAGCTAAAATATTTTGTACAAAAATTATGAAAAAAGACTACTTTCGTGCAAGTGGCTATTCGGAATTATATTGCTAAACTTAACTTGGAAAAAACTGTCTTGTAATGTAGAACATGTCGAGCCCTATGTTAAAAAATAAAAAAAAACTGTTGTCGAAATGGGCTTAGGCCCAGATGAGGCCTATAACGCAGACGAGAGTGGTTTATTCTGGCGCCTTTTGACGAAAAAAACGTTGGTTCATCGGACACATAAATTACCAATGCTTGTTATTGGGAAATCGAAAAATCCCAGAGCTTTCAAGAACGTAAATTTGCCGGTTTCATATACGAATAAAACCTAGGGATGGACGACTAAAACGCTTTTCAAGGAATGGTTTGATAAAAACATTTATTCCATCTGTCAAACGGTTTTTGAAAAAACAAAAATTACTCCAAAAAGTCCTCTTGAGCCTTGACAATTGTCCCAGTCATCTTGACGAACAGGAATTAAAATTTCAGGATTATCAAATCGTCACTTTATTTTGCCCCCAAATGTAACGCCGTTACTGCAATGGACCAAAACGTTATTCAAACGATTAAAACCAGTTACAAAAAAGCCTGTTGCAAAGTGTTTTGTTAAAAGAGGACATGTTGTCAAAGCTTTGAATGAAACTAACCTCAAAGATGTCGTTCATTGGCAAAGTTGTGGCCTTCTCTGGACTTATTACAGGATTACAAAAAAAATGTTGCACGTGATTCACATTCACAAAAGGGCACAGATGATGAGCTAAATAACCTAAGGGGAGCATTGATTTAACAGCGCGTGGATGACCCTAACGATTTGACTACAGCGGTCGTAAACACCTAGTTGGAAGGAGCAGAAGAGGAACAGATGCAGATCATGACATACGATGAGATCATGAGTGACGCACTGGACAACAGTGAGGAGGAGGGATCTGCAGCTGCCCCTATACTGACACGACCTTGAGCGCCTACGCCACTGCAATAATTTGGGCTGTAGAAAATGGCGCTTCCACCTCATTTTAACATTAAAAAAAATCCAAGAAAACGTGGTTAGACTTTCTTTTAATATGAAAAAGCAAAAGAGCATTTAACACTTTTTCAAAATTTTATAAATCATTCATAGCTACAAATTATATTGTTTGCTTATTACTTTGTTTCAATTTCATACCTCTACCAATCCGGAAATTTCGGTAATTCGGCACTACCAATCCGGATATAGGGCCGGAATAGGGAGATCCTACTGCACTTGAATAATGCCCTGGGTTTAATTTTGGTGAATTTTACTACTGTTGATAAAATATTCGTTTATTTTGTTGCTATACTATATATTCGAATACAATTTTTCCCCATTTGATATTTTAACGTAGATAATGATTTTCCCAGAAATGTAAGTCTCAAAAATATGTACGTTCAGGTTAGCCAGTTTTTCTCGCTTTCATCAATAAGACATTTTTTAATTATTCTGTAATCTTATAATGGAGCTTACGTGTAATGATTACTCTTTTTCTCATTTAAATTGGTCTATAGACAACCTGTTCAACCAAATTCAAAACTCTATAAAGTAAAAAAAAAATTAATCTAATGTTTGCCCACCATAACTGCATGATCTTCTTTTTACTAAAGACAGTGGGGGATTTTATATTAAACCTCTTGTAAAGAGGAAGAGAGGTAGTTATAGTAACGCATCTCCCCCTTCATACCATACCCCTTCTCTTCAACTTCAGCCCTTTTTATTATTCCGGGAGGTATAGGAGATTTAGGCGAATCTGGAGAAAAACGAAATCCCACTCTTTTCTTCTACTCCGACTCTTCGTTCTGGATATACTACCTATCGCAAACAATGTTCTCGGAGTCTGCGCATTCCTCCAGTAGCACGTCTTATGTCGCAAATCGCTTTTTCGTGTTCTTCGGGGCACCTCTCGTCTATTGACCAAATTTAATTAAGATCGGACAAGGGGTCTCGATAACGTGCTTCTCCGCGTCTGACGAGAAGCACTCATCATGTAGATCAAATGAAAAAATCGGATCTTAGACATTTTGAACCGTTTTTGATTATGCCACCAACCGTCGGATAGGGCCCGCCGAAATATCAGGTTTGAACAAAATAGTATCAAACATACAGGACGTCGGAACAGTAGTGTTAGAGAGCTGATTTAAAACCTGAATCGATTTTGTTTTTTTTAATTTATGCGTCACAGTGCCCAACTTTTCCAACGCCCAACCGTGTACGTTACAAAACATGACAGCGTCAAAAAGTCTTATCGTCGAGAACTCATGTACCGAACCGGTGACGTTGAACTGGCCAAAATTGATTTTATGATGTGTTTAGAATATGCTCTTGATAAAATTTTTTACTAAACTAACATTAAGCTAATCAAAGTTTGTATTACAAAAAAAAAATAAAGTAGAATATATAGGTTATATCTTAATGCTACGTTGACCTTTCAGTAAGTATACAATCGTCGTACATTAGCAACGAAGAACTATATAGCTATAATCATATCTAACATAGTACCTACTCAAGCAGTCCAGCCATAAAAAAGTTATATTAATTTAAAGATATATCATCCAATTTGTATATCCTGTAAACGAATAAAGTTAGTATTACTTTTTTTTATCATTATAACGATTACAGTACAAAACCTTGATTTCAACTAAAAAGAAAAAAAATGTCGATTTCGTTACAGAACGGAAACGCCAAGATTAGAATACACGTGGGCTGTTTTGCATAATTAACCAAAAATATTATTTCAAAACTTAGATTAAAGAAACGATTCAAGGTTACGATAAAGATTACATTGTGAGCACATCTTTTTCCTCAATTCATAACTATATTTATGCTTAAAATTACATTTATACGAGGCATGCTTAATTGTTCAACACGAGTAGGAAAATCGGTAAGCGGTGATCTCCAGAGAATGAAATAGAAACAGAAGCTTCAGTAGAAGGAAATAATAGGGTGAGCTAGGTTATTATATGGGCAGGTATTTCCAAATCTCTCTTGCCAACTTTTAAAGTTTGGAAAATAACTAAATTAGTAAAAAATTGTTTTTTTTTATTTGAGTTCATCATCAGTACTAATGTTCACTTACATCTTGAAGAGAAGGGTAAAAAGTAGTGAGGTAAATTAGACAACGTATATTAACTAGTTTCAGAAAGAATGGTGATTAATAAAGTGCAAATAAAAAAAAATTATACTACAACCTAGACAATGGGGTCAAATTTTTATAACACCTGCACGTTATAACATAATTTTACCTCAAATAGTAAGATAATAATATATTTATGCTTATGTTGCTTACATACGTTACAAGAAAGAGTTAAATTTACAAAATCAAGATTGAAGTTACATTTCTAACATTTCAAACAGCAGTCGACCTTTCCAACCTGCAAAGTGTAAATTAAAAGAAATAAAATAAAATTTTTATTTTGTGTAATTATAGACAGGCAGACAATGACACTATTGTATAATCCATAAACATATATTCGCCGTTTAGAAAGTAGTATTTATAGTGGGAAAAACGTGTATTAAGATAATATTTACGACTTAGCTTTATGTACAACTCCCCTATTTTACAATTTGAAATTGTTAATAAATTACAAATAATTTAAGCGATTGACAAATTTATGCCAAGTACTGTTATGAGATAGTTGAAACAAAAAATCTATCTTAAGCCAAATGGCAGAAAATTATAGTCGGTAATAGGTTATGAAATACGAGTGTGAAACAGCAAAAAAAAGCGTTTAAGAAATGGATATATTTCTATCAAAGAGATATTCAATTATCTTATACAATTCCGTTACCATGGACAACGGACACAAACTAGATACCTGTCCGTTGCCATGGGCAGCGGACGAAAAATATCTTTCTGACCTAAATTAATATTTTTTTGGAATTTTCCGAATTTTAATTATTATGTAAATTGGATTGCAGTCCATTTCTTGCAATTTCCTAAATATATATTTTTGTTTAATTTAAAATTTGCAATTTCCATTTAATAAAATAAATTCTTTGAAATTTGTCAATTATTTAAACATCTCGTTTTTTTTTGCAGTTTCACACCTGTATTTTAAATACTATTTTATTTTACGTATTTTACGTCCAAAATATTACTTTCCAAAGCGCAGAAATATATCTACAGTTTATAAAATATTGACATTATCTTCCAGTCTATTTTCATAGTACAACCATAATATTATACAACCATTTTTGTAATACGTTCATAATGAAAATTGACAATATTATAAAAACAACAATAATAATTTATGTCAGATAGAGATTTAAACCTTCATGACAGATAGAGGCTAATGGACACTAGATGCAACTCGTAAGGGTAAAGAGATTTCAATGGTTATTTTTAAACGCCTTAATTTTGCTGTCCTATTTAAAAGAAAGATGGATATATTATGAATAATGCCTATTTTCGAACAAAAGCGTTTGCAACTTTACATAATGACAAGTAGAATCAGATGCAGGTAGAATAGAAATTAATAGGTATAATAAAATGCCAGTGGTTCTAACCTGCTTAACATTATATAATTTTGAAGAAATGCAACTTTTTATAAAAAATAATAATCGATTACTAATTACCTATAAGTAATTTCAATTGACACCTTTCTTATACTTATAACAACAATAACAAATAATTTTATTATAGTTAGTAAATATTAATTAAATTACAAAGATATACTTTTATAATTAAATGTAAAATTATAATTGTCATTCGGCTTCAGATTCATCACTTCCTGAGTCATCAAATCTTGGAAAAGATCATCGTCATCACTTTCTTCAGTGTTAACGAAAATAAGAGGTCTTACTTCATCCACAATCTCTTCATTAACAAAAGTATCTTTAATTATTTTATCCGTATGATCAATACATTTTGCCATATTTCCGACTAACTGTTTTTAATGTCGTTCCACGTATTAAGAACATCTTCGTCTTTCCGGATGTCGCAACGATACTTTTGTCGTATTTGTTCTTAGTAATGCATACCAACTCAACTTTCTCAGAAAAACGTTTCTTTTGGCGACAATGTGGCTTTGTTCACACAAACCGCGTCTATTGTTGGATTTTGGAATTTAAAGCCCATATTTTTAACACTAGAGCCAAACTGGTTTTTCCTATTTCATACGCGGTTCTCAATTTTAAAGTTTAATAATGAATTTAACGTTACGTGTTCCTTCTTCGCGTACATCTCGTATATTAATTGCACGAATTGTTTGTTTTCCATTTTCTGGAAAATCTGAGTAAAGTTTGACACGCTGTTTTTTCACTGGAGGTTCCAACTCGCCGCCATTTTTTTAAAGCACAGATTTTCCCCACCGTCGAAACCGAAAGTTTTAACGCGTTTGCTGTTCTTTGTTGAACAGAAAATGTAGATAATAGTGGACCACCATTTTCTTTTCTTCTTTAAAATAATCGACTGTATTTAAAACTAATTCGCGAATTTCTTTACTCAACTTTTCGGCATTATATTAATGGTTAGTTTATATAAACGCTTACTCAAAGAATAATGATAATATAGATATTGCAGTTGTTTTATTTATACCTATATGTACCTACTAAATGGTATAATAATCTATTATTAATTACTTATTGTTACAGTATTGCATATTTATTTGGATTCTTTTGTAATTGAGTACACTAAAACGTCATTACCATACTTAGGTATACAATGAACTTTCTAAATGTAAATTGAAATACCTATACTTAATCGAATATTCATTATTATGAATGGCTTTTATAAATGTTTATTATAAAACTTGCATTCTTCCATAAATTTTAAATGTAATGTTAAAGCAGTGTTGAGAACCACTGGCATTTTATTATACCTATTGAATTTCTATTCTACCTGCATCTGATTCTTATTGCCTTGTCATTATTGTGAAAGTTGCAAACGCTTTTGTTCGGCAGAAATAGAGGCATTATTCATAATATATCCATCTTTCTTTGTCACGTACATAAGTAAGACAGCAAAGCATAAGGCGGTTTCAAGCACAATAGAACCATATATTGACAATCCTCCTTGTTAATCCGATACCCGTTCAGTTCTACGGACAGCTATAACTTGAAATAAAATTTTCAATATTGCTTAATTAATTTTTAAGCTTATTTGGCTTGGAATCCAGAATCTTTATAAAGAAAATTTATGTAACATAAAATTATCTTTAAAAAATATGTGTGTTACTGTGAAAATCCGAAATCCGGTGAAAGTCGAGATACACTGGTGAATATCAACATTAACCAAGTTGCTTGGCGCATGTCCGAAATATCATTATTTCTAACTGACACCGGCGAAATCTTATTTATTACAACAACTTGCACAAAAGCTCCTTACTTTTACAACTACGCATAGTCGTGGAACACTTCCTTTTGCAGTCACAACGTGTATAGCTTTGCCCTCCAGAAGCTTCTCTTAGCGACATTTCGTGAGTTGAAATATCATCCATAGAAAGTAACTTTTCTTCACAGATTGCGAATTGATTACAGGTGAAAAGCTGCTTCAAGGTACCGTGTTTGTTTGTTAATTTATAAAAGTCTGAATCCTCTATTCCAACAACAGCTGATAACACATTTTAGGAGTTTGTACGACCACGGTCGGCATCAAGGGTTTTAATTGTTACGGCACTACCAATTTAGGCCGGTGAAAACTTTCTTTTTGTTGCTTGAAGTAGAAGATTCTCCTTTGCACCGACTCCTTTGAAGAAATTAGGTCGTATTGTTCAGTCAGTGCTTCAGATGAAGACGTGATAGGTTGCAGATCAGTTAGTACTTGAGACAAAGACGTGCTATGTTGCGTATCAGTCAGTGCTTGAGATGAAGACGTGCCAGGTTGCGGATTAGCTCCAATGGAATTTTGGGCATCCACTTCGCTTTCACCTAAAATATGGACATCAATACGATCACTACCCAAATTTTCTTGTTCCTCAGTTTCAATATTTGCAATTCGGCCGCAAGGGAGGGGTGACTATGCAACGCTCCTTTTTGGTTTAACGGCAAACAGGCCTTTATATGGAGTCTGGCGTATTCCTTCCTGATAACTTGTGTTTTTGGCGAATTGGACAAATGACAAACCTTCTGACCATTTATTTGAAGCATTACCCTGCATACATGCAGTTAACATATTCTGTACGTACTAAATGACTCTTTCGACTGAGCCTTGGGTTTGACCATGACGAGGCTTTCCGTGCACTATTTTAACATATTTCCACATTGCGCATATTTCAGATGTGGTTCGGTTACTGAACTCTCTACCATTATCCGAAAGCAATCTAGCGGGAGCACCAAATAAAAAAAAATTGAAGAAGATGATATGCTACTTCTTCCGTTTTCTTGGTTTTTAATGGTCGTAACCGGACAAACTTGGGTAAATGACCTTGGCATACCATTATAAATTTGTAATCGTCATCGCTGCGTGATTGCAGAGTTCAATTTGGAACTTACCATTGGTTTCACAACAATACCTTTATAGGCGCACTGTGTTTCATTTGACATTGTTTACAGAAGTTTAAATGCAACATTATAACTTCATAAGTAATATTTTCGTATCTACCTTGCAATCCTTTAATCATTCGTGTTCTTCTTCCATGGTCTGTTTTTATAAGAGTTTCAGAAAGTATATCAAGCAGTTCTTCATTTGTAACATAATACTGAATATTCGTTTCTCCTAATTATAATGGCAAAATTTAGCTTTCTTCATCGCTAACTTCTCGTTTACTTCCAACTAAGGCATGTAACTTTTCAAAAACCTAATCACGTTTCCGTGCAGTAACCATTGAACACAAATTTTGATATTTAATATAAAAACAATTAAATTAGTAGGCTTGCACGCACGCTTTCAAACCTTACGTAGGACTGACGCGAAGCCAACACAGAAGCGAAGTCAAGTAATGAACCTGCAAAAAACCTGTTACAATTAGTCATTTCGGACATTCAGCAGAGCTCATTTGTCTTTGTCGACATACCCCGGTGAAAGTCCGAATTTATAATAAAATTATTAAATGTTCCGTCTTTCACCAAGGCGTTTTACTAATTTCGGACTTTCACACTAACATATACCCATTTTATTATAAAATGCTCGAATTTCACTTTAGGAATATTTTGCGGCCAAATTACGCATCGTATCAAAATATTGCATAGATTATAATTCAGTCGGCTGATGATGATAGCGTAGCTATTGAAACGCGTTCGGTCTTTTTTAATTTCGTGTGATACGTGGGTGTATTTCATTTGTTACAGATCCTGCCACAGTTCTAGTGTTCCAGATTTTTCAAGAATTAATTTATGGCTTTAAAATCTATATACTGGCATTTTTATCTTGATATATGCAGCTGTTTCATAAATATTTAATAAAAACCTAAAACTACTCCTAATAAACCTTTCCTCTTCGCCGCTGGATTTACATGCACACATACACACAGCACACAGGCACACACGCACACACGCACACACGCACACACGCACACACACACGCACTCACATACTCACACACTCACACACACACATACTCACACACTCACACACTCACACGCACACGCACATACACGGGCATACACACACGCACACGCACACGCACACGCAAACGCACACGAACACGCACACGCACACGCACCCACACACGCACACATACACACGCACACGCAAACGCACACACACACCCACACGCACAAGCACACGCACACGCACACGCACACGCACACGCACACGCACACGCACACGCACACGCACACGCACACGCACACGCACACGCACACGCACACGCACACGCATACGCAAACGCAGACTCACACGCATACGCACACACATACGCACACGAACAGGCACACGCACACGCACACGCACACGCACCCGCATACGCATACGCACACACACGCACACGCATACGCATACGCACACGCACGCGCACACGCACACGCACACGCACACGCACACGCACACGCACACGCACACGCACACGCACACGCACACGCACACGCACACGCACACGCACACGCACACGCGCACGTACACGCACACGCACACGCACACGCACACGCACACGCACACGTACACGCACACGTTCACGCACACGCACACTCACACGCACACGCGCACGCACACGCACACGCACACGCACTCTTACAGCCACACCCACACGCACACGCACATGCACACGCACACGTACACGCACAAGCACACGCGCACGCACGCACGTTCGCGCGCACGCATGCATCATTCACCGTCGCACACACGCACACACACACTCGTACACGCACACACACGCACACACACGCACACACGCACACACACGCACCCACACGCACACACGCACACATATACGTACATGCACAAGCACACGCATAAATACACGCACACGGTCGCACTCATACACTCACGCTCATACTTTTAAAAACTCTCAGATTCTAAGAGATGAATGGAATTCTGGTATTTCCTTTCCCTCTAGTACGGTGCTCATGAATTTCTGACTAATCGGTATAATTTTGGATATTCCTTTTACCGTAAGATAGGTTAATATAAACATTCCTGGTATATTCCAGACTTTTGAAGGGATTGAGGTAGTCCCTTTTGTAATCCAGATTCATAAATGCAAGCGCGGCATAATTCTTGAATACGCGTTTACAGCATTTACCTCATACGGTTATGGAGAAAGACAAACTGTAACACAGCAAAATGCGCAATTCGAAGGTCTCAGATAACATATGGTTGTACGACCAACGTAAGACTAATACATTAGTCTTTAAGGGCCAATCTCCTCATTGCTGATTGAATTGAAGGGAAGGTGTTTCAGGAATTTTTCTGGCAGCGAAATAGGTTTGGTATAGCTTTATTCAGACTCCATTTCTTTACGTTTGCACAATTTAACTTTAAAACAATTAAATATGCCAATATCGAACCTAAAAGATACGTACCTGAATTATGAATAATAATCGTGAAGGTTTGTATTTTCATATTAACCGTAATTGCTTAGCAAAATGATGATCAGCACTGCAAAACTTTAGTTTTTAACTTTCGAGGTAATATGATATAAATGCTTTAAAAAAATTGTAAATAAAGACTTCAAAGTACATTTGTGCCAAATAATGACTGTCGTGTAGTTCATTACTGAAATTGAAGTGTTTCTAACATTTTTCCATGCTAGCTTAAAAACTGTAGGGATCATGTTTTTTATAATTTATACATAACCAAACTATTTTGTATCGAAACGTTACAAACAACCAAACGTGTGTGTTTGGAAAAATAATAGTCCCAGAGACTTCAGTCGTTGAGAGGTTATGCGTCAAAATTTCGTACGCTGTGTACACTCATGCCAAAAGGACAGATTCCAATTTTTTTACAAATTGAGCTAATTAAAGTTTGGAATTAAAAAAGAATCAAGTAAGTATATATTCTGATTAGGTTTTAATGCCATTTTCATGATACAATGTTGCGTATCAATACATCGATGTACATTAACAACAAAATACAAACAAGTATATAGTTTAAATCATATCTATAAATAGTACGTGTTCAAACAGTCCATCCATAAAAAAGTAATATTAATTTAGAGATATCTCATGTACTGATCTACTTAGTATATCCTCTAAACTCGTAAAGTTAACATTACTATATTTTTATGATTATAATGCTTGGAATATAAAACATTGATTTAGACTAAAAAGAAATAAGTGCAACTAACGTCCATTTCGTTACAAAACGGAAACGCTAAGATTAGAATAAACGTGGGCTGTTTTGCATAATTAAAAAAAAAATTCCAGCACTTAGATTAAAGAAATTATTCAAGGTTACGCTAAAGATTACATTGTAAGCGCATCTTTTTCCAAAATTCTAAATATGTGCAATTACAATTTTTTTTCAAATTGTCAGTACTAAAAAAAGGAATAGTGTCTTAGTGTTTTCACTTCATAATCCAATAGAACAAATGATAATGGAGTAATAAAGATAATTACAACATTTAATTGGCTTCCTAAGTTTTATTAAGATGATTGATAAAGGATAATTATTCTTAGACGTGTGATAGGTTGACAGGATGGTTTCGCAACTATAAAAGGTACATGCAAGCTTACGTTTGTACATTATGACCTTTTACCCCTGCGATTATTAATTTTGTAAATCTATTTCTATCTGTAGTTTTTAGGGTGGTCATATAGTAAATTAATGACTTTTTGTTATTAACATCCCTAATCTAATTTGTGAACATATGGTAGATGAATGGTATAAGAAAAATAGTCATGCTCGTCTGTAATTTATTGGCAGTCCTTTAATACACACCACCTTCTTGAAGTTCAAGTTTTGTATTTCGCTATGCTTTTGAAACTTAGCACCCTTTTAAGTCTCCCTTGAGGAAATGCATTAAAAAGAAGCTGAATCATACTTTGACTATTTCTTTGATGACATATTCGTGACTTGCAATTCTTCAATGCTTATAGTTTGATCAAACCTAAAACATGTGTGAACTAATTTATAAAAAAATATCAACCCTACTCAACTATATGTAGTATTTTTATTTATATTTTATAATCTCTATGTATGGAATGTTACAATTTACAAATTAAAAGATTCGCTCTTTTAGATTTTTAACATTTTCTAGGGTGAGCTCGATTTTCTATAAATAAAAATGGAATGGAAGAGAAAATTTCCATCTATTTGGATTTCCCAACACATCAAACGCGAAGAGAACGAAACTTTTTTCCAGAGTTCACTGAATGAGTCGAACTGACCCTTGCCTTGTTTTATTTAAAAAGTAAAACTATGAATGCCCTTTTCGCTGCCAGCCATACATCCTATTCCTAATTAGAATACATGCGCAAAGTGAACTGAAAATTAGTTTTGATCGTTTACAAATACGTTTTTTTTTTCGTTCAAATTAATAAAATCTCGTTTCGAAATTATGATAATCAAAACATACTTTTGTTTAAATATGATTTTTAGCTCAATTTGTAATTAATTTCATTTTTGTGAGGACATGGAAAGTGATCCTGCTTTCATATTTGCTAACATTAATAAATATTTGTTTGTCATTACTAAATTAACCGAAAATTGTATGACTTGTTTATTTTATGATACAATTTTAGAATTTTTTTTTAAATATCAATTAATTTTGAGTAAACTAGACTGGGTATTTTTCGAAATGGGGTAAGGAATTTGCTGATTTGTGGATTTTATAATAATAACTCTAACTTAATAGTGGAAGGCCTGTTTACCTCATAAAACTACAAGAGCAGTACCGAGTTGATGCACTTGAAACAAGTATTCTGGATTGTTAATAACTAACAATCGATACCTTGAGAGCTCATATAAGCTGTGGTATGTAAGCAAATATCGAAAGCTTTTTTTGTCTACACGTACGCTTTAAATTTTCTAAATCGAAACGGTTAAGCATAAGGTTGGAAGGAGAATAAGCTAATGAAATGGCAAAGGCCAATTCGTACTATCGGCACGAGAAATTCTTTTCAGAATGCTCAATTAATAAAGATTTATTAGCTCATTTTATTTTTTCAGAATAAATGCTAATGGGTTTTTTTCATATTTGAGAAACACAAAGGTGATTAAGATATTGTGAGTAGAAGGAAATTGACATTGCGGTGAGTTTATATGTAGTACATCCCAGTATTTAAAGTGCACTTAACCTAAATATATTCATAAACAGGAAAATTAAGAAATAGAAAAATATAAGTAACAAAGGGGAAAACGCAAGTTATTGCGTAAATAATCGTATCCACTCCAGGTAATTACACATTTTCCGGATTTTCACGAGCAATTCCTGCAAGACCAAACACAATAGTCGCGTATATACGTGTAACTCGCTTACTCTGCATCAATGTAAAGATGAAGAAATCATATTTTCCAGTACACGTGCCGTCTCCTGCTCCCGTCGCCCCTAAGACCACTCACAACCCTTCATCGCAGTCTTAACTATGCGATATAAAGAATAAAATGCAATGAGAATCCCTAGGCACGTATTATACGTCGCTTTAAAAATTAAATCAGACTTGCAAAGATTCTTTGCGACTTTTGACGTGCATATAAAATTATTTTCACCTCGATCGCAATGCAATCGTGTCTTAATCATCATCCTTTAAAACCAACACTACGACTTCCGTCGCCTTCCTTCTGTCTATTAATTATCTTAAAAGCTAGAAAGAAACGCGAAGGCAACTCGAGTTATTCGCAAGAAATTTGCATGAATATTAACCCAACGACTTGAGACCATTGATTCACCGGCTCACGGAAGGGAACGCGAGATCAATACAAACTGTGAAACCCTTGTGGTGTGAGGCAGGTTAGGGAAGGTTTGCACTCGCTGCAGTCTTTACTTCCTTCACTTCCCCTTTAACCCTAAAGCTTCTGTCTTAACTCACTGCACTAGATTTATATAATTATGAAAAGAGTAAAGGAAATCATTTTGGTATTTCAAACACTTAAGTCAGAATTTCAAAAGGACGTCATTAAGAGCAACAAATTTGTGTAATTTTCAACTAAATTAGATTTATTAAAATAAGATATACCTACATGTATACATTTAAATATCTCAATAGAAAAGAGGAAGACACTTTTCATTCATATGAAATATCGATCTGAAAAGACCCTAAAAATAAGAAAAACATGTCTCAGACAACCCCTACGTTGAGGGTTAAGACAAAAAGTATTTACTCAACCTAACTCTGTACTTGTATACGAAAAAAAAAAAAGATTTAAAACGGAACCGGAAACTGGACAACAATCACTGAGCCCATCTCCGGCAGCAATCACACCTTTTGACGTCACCTGGGCCTTCCGGTAGCTCATCATAGCCTACTTAATATAGAGATTTTTTTATTTATATAGGAATCGAGCTGCGATCGGAAGTAAAAAAATGTATTTTTTAGATCACCGTTACGGTTCTTACTACCACATTTAGTTAATTTGCGTGAAAGCATGTGTTCGTAATACGTTGTAAAACGTAGGGAGGAAATGATTATTAGGCTCGTGCTAAGATAGTGCAATATAAATAAGACAACAAATTAAGGGTAATTTAAACGCTTAACATCCTAAGCGTGAACAGCAGGACATTGACTTTTTAATTTCTTGAGATGGTGTATAAAATTTCATTTTAAGGAAGTGAATATTTAAAGTGTTCTCAAGCCTCAACCGATCTGCGTGAGATATCTTCTTGGTACTCATCTTTGGATTGCTTTTTCAACCACCATGTCTCCGAAACGAGGATAGGGTTTCCTTCCTTCCGTATCCGTGCTATTCACTTGAAACAGTAGCATTTACATACCTTATACAATAATCTTAAGTGACAACGGTGGTTGAAACGTAACCCTTAACTGTTGTTGAAACTACAATTAATAACAACTAATAAACCGCAAACGAGCTTTTTTATCATTAACTCTGTAAAATTTTTACTTTGATCTTGTAAATACAATGCAATTTTATATTTTTAAATTAATCGATTCAGACTGATTAAAAACAGCAAAAGAGTATCTGTTATTTTATAGACAGTAAAGACAAGTAAGGTACTTAAAAGAATATATTATCACGGTATAATATGCAAGAACGAGACAAGTACGTATTCGTCTCCCCATTGCAATACATCTTAGAGGGTGAAGACAAAGCGAGAATGCTCAAGTGTCTGTCTGCTTGGGTTTTTCCTACCCCAGTTATTAATATCAAAATATATGTCATTACTGTCTCAAACGCTTGGTTTAAATTTTAGAAAATCGGAAAAGATTTAATAAATGAAAAACAAATGGCAAGTACGCTATACATCTTGTAATTCAGGCAGTGTATTTCGTTTTTATTGGATTGAAGGTGTCATTTTTATTGAGGGGTTATATAAACCTGACTCTAGGGATGAAATGACTTTTTGAAAGAAACGCTAAACATTTTCAACTTTATTATGTTCTTTGGTGGTTACAGACGTGGTGTAATGTTGAAATTTATGTTTCTTTCGACGATAAGATTTTTTATAGTTAATTTTCATATAAGGTATATTGCAAGACGAAGCTTCTTTTATACCTCTTAAAAATACAACAATCTAAAATGTGATCTTTTTTTTTTAATAACTCGCGTGACTTCTAATTTACGAGTCTAAGTTGAAAAGTTACCAAACTTTACCTTTTTCTTTATTCACGATAGTTATAAGATCAGGTTTGAAATTACACCTTATTCGTGTGGAAATATATGAGTTATGTGACCATCTTAACCGATAAAACATCAAAAAAATATTAAATCGTTACCTTTATAACGTATAATTTGTTCTGCATGACATTTCACTTAACTAAAGCGCTTGTCAAATATTCAAAACGAATTTTATTTGATATCCTATCATTTTCGACTATACTTACCCTTAAAATGTGTAATTCAATCGTCTTTCAAGTTTGTAAATTAGTGTGTATCTAGTTAAAAATTAGGGTGACGATATATTGTTACATCAAGAACAATTTTATAATGTTGAAATAAAAAGTACAAACCGCAGTACATAAAAAATTTAAGTGATGTAACAATTTCATATCAATTTCAAAAGTAAAGGTTTATTCTTTGTTTATTATTCATCCATTTTTCTTTATACATTTTGCAATTTAACCAGCTAATAGCCAAAATTAATTATTTACGCTGAAACTATTCGGTAATATACTGAAAGACTAATAATTTAACAATTTAAGAAGGCATGGTATGAATTTTTATATTCGGGAAAAAATTTAGAATTTATGAGGTATTTCATATAGAACGGTTCTGAATTTTTGGTCCTGTTTGCAAAATCCTCAAAAGTTGTCATATAAATCCAACTTTATAGCGAACAAGTGAGGGCCTTAAATTCTACATTAAGTTGAAGTGAGCTTTTTAAATAACATATAACTTCTAAAAATACTGTGATATTGGAAAACTGGCCCCTGTTTACCTCCCTAGCTTCTGGTAGATTCATACATTGTCTCTGACATGCCCTTTTATCATTAAAACTCTTTATCTTTCTTTCGTTTGTGACACATTATATTGCATTTAGTCAAGTTTTACGCAGCCTGCCAGGCCCGGCATTACCTCTAACTTCACCCACATAAATCTTTCGATGTGACCAAACCAACGTAGTGTCCTACCTTTACACTTATCTATCATCGTCTTTTTTTCGCCACACTTCTTCATTATACACTCATTCTTCACCTTATCTCTTTTCGTTTTAACGCAAGCACTTCTCAGGAAACTATATGCCCGCGGCATTTTACTTTCGTGCTTTTTTTGACATACCCATGTCTCACTTCCATACAGTATTGACGGGACAAACACGCCATTATAGATTGCTCGTCATTTTTCATTATCGTCCATATACTTCCAATCGCTTTCCTTCCAGCATTGATCCGTCGTTTAGTCTCGCCATCCATTGTACCATCTGCAGTGAACGTTCTACCCAGATACACCAAACTAGTCCACTTGTCCCACAATTTCGCCATGCAGAGTAAATATTCTATTCTCCTCTTCACCTTCCCGATTGAACACCAGAATCTTAGTTTTGTTCACGTGCTCTCACAGACTATATCAAACTTCTTCAGAACACTTTGTATATAATCCGCATTTTCACTTAATAAGACTGTCACATGCATACACCAGAACTCGTATATTTACGTCACCAACCATTACACCATTTGTATCGGTATATGCTTGCCCAACGCATTTATCCATGTATACATTGAACAACCACAGTGACATCACACCGCCTTGTCGCACTCCTGGCTCGACATTAAAGTATTCAGTCACACCTCCCCTCACTCTAACATATGCCCGCCTGCCGTTATACACTGCCCTTATTCCGTTTACTAGACCTTTACTAACGCCATATTCATTTAATCTTTCCCACAGCTTCTCCCTATTCACACGGTCATATGATTTCTCCTGATCTACAAACGCACAGTACTGCTTATTCTTTACACTTAAGCATTTTTCGATCACCTACTGGAGAGCAATCATATGATCCCAAACCTTAGTTTGGTACTTTTCCACAGTTAAGCCATACGTTGAGTAATTCACACAATCTTCGTGTAAGCTTCGCACCTCCAGATTTTGGTATTTCACCAGTGACTTCATTCATGCCCACTCCTTTACCGTTTTCAACTTTCCTGCCGGTTTGTCTATCTCATTTAACCCAATATCCTTCTCAGTGTCATTCACTATTCCTTCTAAATTCTCCTTATTAAAGTGTTCAGTTTTATTGTCCTCACTAATATACAGCTTTCCGCAATATTCTGGCGAGCATTTCCTCACTTCACAATCGTCCCATACTATTTCGTTACTCGTACTCATCACTCCTGCAGGGTTCTGTTTTGGGCCACGCTTTGTATTTGTGGCAAATTTCCAGAAGAGTTTTTTGTTTCCCTCAAAAATATTCTGGATGTTCTCTCTTTCTACAGCTATCACTTCCTATCTACTTATTCTCACTGCCTCCTTTTCTTCCTTGTTTCTTAATCCGTACATCTCATGCCATCGTTCTTCCTCAATCTCATTTTTTGCAGAAGTCATTGCCATGTACGCATCTTTTTTCTTACATACTACCTCTTTTATTCAACTCTTTATACAGCATCTGCATATTTCATTCTCGCACCATTATCTACCATTGTATCTACCCTAATTCTGGACGTTCGCACTACGCTTGCCTTCATTCTCCAGACCAATTTTTGCCCTAAACACACTCTCGATACAACCCAAAAGTGGTCCGATCCACTCTCCGATCCGCGTATTACTTTTGTGTGACTCGCCAGGTCGTTTATCATACACTACCAAGCCAATCATACTTTTAGATTCAGCCTTTTTCCATGTATACATATGCACATTTTATACTTAAACCACGTATTGATACAAACAGGTCTCTCTCCAGACTGATGTTCACCAGGCTTTCACAATCTCATTGACTCTTATTAGGTCTAGGCCGCGTTCAGTATGTTCGCTCTGTACACCCACCCACCGATTCATATCTCCCAATATCACTACTCTTCAACACGTTCTGTACATCATTCCAGAGCTTCTCACACTCTTGATCTCTTTCTGCATTCACCGGTGAATAGCATGCAATGAGAAATTTTTTTTGAAATTCCGCTTTCATTCTAATCCAAATTACCTGGGGGGATATCAATTCGTACTGTTTAACACAGCTTTTCGCTCTTTCACTTACGATCACTCCAACTCCTTTAGCGCCATGCATTTCAGTCTCAGCTCCTGACCATAGCGCTAAACTACCATCCTCCATCTCCACAATATCCTTTCCTTTGCGCTTTGTCTCCGATACACACATCAAGCTGCCTTTCATTCATTACATTCGCAATTTCAAATTCTTTACCATGCATACCTCTAACATACCACGTACCAACTCGCCATTCTTACCTTACACTCCCGTCAGCAACGGGACCTGTTTTATTCGTCCTTGACCGCCCCTTTTAGACAAGTCGATCCGTGGAATTCGAATTGTTATTATTAATAAGTAAATTAGCAGCCAGATCGGTTACTAGCCAAATTGTGACCCAGCCGATGTACCATTCCCTACTAAAGGTGTCGTCCTGCTACCGGGCAGTGCTGCCACTTATTTGCTTACCGTCCGGACAAGAAAGGAAGTAAGAAGTAGAAAATAGAGAGAGACAAAAAAGATTATTTCAACTTTTTTATTAATAATTATTGGGCTATTTGGCATTAAAGAATTACTTCTGTTTTTTGTGGATATTTCATTCACTATTTCTTTAGGACAAAAAATTAAGAACAAATATGAAAAAGGTAGCAAAATTTTGAATTTAAAATGACAACGACATCTGTATCTGAACGATGATAATACTATTTAAATAATGACTTAAATCACAAAAATTTTGATTGAAATAATTCTAAAAGATTAGCTTCTGTTTAAATTATTGGTGTCGGACTTGAAATTTATAGAGTCTGAAAATGAATGAATATAAATCATTTGTAATCAATTTTGTAGTCTGAAGAATTTGAGTGAACTGTCAAAGCACAACTGTTTCTATTTAATTTACAATCACTTTTATGGAATGATATTCTGGTTTTAAGCCAATTTGAAGTTTGTTCAGTAATAATATAATAATAATAATAACTATAATTGCATGAAAAACAATATATATTTTTAATACAAAGGATGGTTAGAATAGTAATTTATAAAACGACCAGAATTTGTAGGTTTAGGGCACCCATCTAAATATTGTTCGATACGCGAATTTTGGTTCTCGTGCTTCATACCGGACTTGCTGTTATTTATTTGAGAAAAAAAAATGATTTAATGATTTTTAATTTAGATTTTTGATTACGGATTAAGGCTAGCTATTTGTTTATTTAATTTATATTTATTTGCATTTAAGCTAATAAAATGAATTCTTACGTCCAAACGTGTATAACTACAAGTCCACGTGTCAACTGCAGCCATCATTTTATCATCTGATCGAAAATAGGTTCCAGCTAGATGTTTCTTGAGCTTAAGGCAAAAATTAAAGTCAGAGAGGACCAAATCGGATGACTAATGTGGGTGCCGAGGCACAGGACTCAATGACAGACATCGCAATAGCGGATGTGTGCACGACCTCATTGACCTCATGCAATTGCACTTGTTTAGTCAACATCCCGACATCTTTCACTTTCAGCAGTGCAACGCTCTGCCACACGCCGGTCTGCTATGATGATATCCTAGATGCAGTGACGTTTTCTCCCATACTGGCCGTTAACGGTCGTCCACTCCGAGGTCCATCTTGAACAAAGGCGTTGCCCCGCTTCAATTCTGCCACCCATTTTTTTACAGTATTTCTATCATGTCATTATGGATCCCCTGTGCACTCATGGCTTTTTTCAGCAGGTATAGTCCAACCGCACCCTTCCTCTATTTTCGCATTTTTCACTTTGGACACTGTAAACTACAATATCTGAAACAACAAAGAAGATATTAATGAACAATTCGATATGTATTCTAGCTGAGAACTTTTCATTCTCTTCTCATATAACTATTTTGTCGGCCGTGCCTAAAACACTGAATATCCGAAATACCGGCGCAAGTATTTGACCAATTGACCAATTGTAATTAAAAATGGTATTCCACAAAGGCTGTGACAATAAAATACTTATTGTGTGTGAAATCGACTGAAATCAAATTGGGGGGTAAAGATTTATAATTAATAATATACGAGTAAGACGATAAAGCGAAATATATGTATTCCGTAACATTTGTTTTATTTGAATAATTTCTGTACGGATTATGTGAAGTATGCATTAGATATGTTTAAATTCAGCCATTCGTTTTACCGCTGCTTCACTAACCTATCAAGAAACTAAATTTCATCAAACTGTATCGATGTTTGCAATCGTTAGCGTTTTGCCCGTGGTCAGTGAAACAGCCCTTGATGTTTTGGTTGGTGTGACAAAATGACAGTATTTAGCCAAATGATAATTAATGGTTTTGAACCACGTTTCGACATTTTGGTGACCAATTCAAGTCATGGCATGTACATTCTATTTCACAAAAGTGCAAACATATACTGACCTTAAATAGTATTACTATACTGCAAGCTGATACAACAAACAAAGAAAATAAATTCCTACGGTACATGACAAATTACACAAAAATCTGCCCATCGAATGGGGCAATTAATTCAAGGCTCCATAACGTTATAAAATTAATACTACACATCGTTACTTTGCTCTAGTTAGCTGCACTAGTATCTACTATATTTAGGGACCTACAAAAATTAACTCATACACGTCATACTATATGTTGTTAATACATACATACATACAACGTTTATCAACGGTAATAAATTAACCTAAACTAAAAATATCCAAGTTTGAGCATTGTTATTTTTTTTGTTTTAGTCTAGCCGTTGAGAAAAATTAGAGAAGTGGTCTGAGGACTATTACTTAAAAATAAACAAATAAACTATGGGAAACAAACCTTATTACCTTATTAACCTTATTAATTGAACAATTGTAACCTTATTAATTGAAGAAAATTGATCACTTGATGTTAAAGCCATCCCAAGTTTTGTCTAAAAAAGGTTGGGTTTTTGTTAAATAACTGTGTCACTTCTTTAAGGGCACAAAGAATAAAAATATCAGGTAACCAAAAAAGTTCGTATGTACTGTATTCGGAAATGATGCCGTAGTGATCGAACAGTATCGAAGTAGTTCAACAAATTTTCTTCGGGAGATTTCCATTGACAGATGAAGCACGCTCTGGGAGACCGAAGATCATAAACCACAAGGATCTTCAACAGGTTGTGTGGACAAATTCCGGTATAACGTGCCTAGAACTTGCAGAAAAGGTTGAATGTGAGTGATGAAACCATTAGCTTTCACCTTCATTAGCTAGGAAAGACGTGGAAGTGAAGCAAATGGGTTCCTCATGAATTATCAAACGATAACAAATCAAATGGTCTTACTGTTTGCTCGCAAAACATTTTACGCAACAATAATGAACCATTTTTTGATCGGTTGTTAACCTTCGATGAAAAGTGGATATTATACTCCAATTTTAAGCGTTCGTATTATTGGTTATTGCCTACTGATTCGGTACCACTAACTAACTCTAACTCCTAAGGTTTCCTTGCAACCAAACAAGATTTTATTGTGTGTTTGGTGGACAGCGACCGAAATAGTCCATTACGAATTTTTGGAAACGGGTCAAACCATCACGCGCATATACTGTGAACATCTTCAGCGAGTACAATCATCACTCATTCAAAAACAGCCTTCTTCAATCAACCGGAAGAAAATGCTATTCTTAAAGGAACGCCAGACCGCATACCGTAAGATTAACCCGGGAAAAAATTTCTAAACCTTACCCCACCCTCTATATTCTCTTGACATTTCACCAAGTGATTGCCACCTTTTTTTGTCTTTCGACAACTATATGAGACATAGACAGTTCAAAACAAGACTTGATGTTATAAATGCAGTCCGTCAATTTTTTATTCAAGATCTATATAGTTTTACAAGAGCGACCTACAAAAATTAGTGTTACGCTGGCAAAAGGTCATTAATTGTGATGGTGGCTATTTCGATGAGTAATAATGTAGTAATGTTAATAAATATTCTACTAGTACAGTTTAAGTTAAACGGTTCAAAACAAGTTATGATCAGAATAAATTAATAATTTTCCTTTTAGTACTGTTCAAAGTAAACCTTAACATCTATTCCGGCACATACATAAAAAAATACTGTGCATTTTATATTTTAAGTTTAATTGGGTTTATCTCTTGGCTAATTTAGGTGACTCTCCACTAATTTTTTCGTTAATTTATAAACCAGAATTTCTTCTTCTGGCTTTATGTCAGCTAAAGATATAAATTTTGGTTTGAATGGTTTAATATTATTTTTCTTCAAAACTCTTTGATGGTGACTCTTACACTAATGCCATGACACTATATTGTCTGCGAAATATCTTAGCATCTTTTATTTTGGCCAACATTTTTTTTTTGTTTTGTCATTTTTATAAAGTGGTTATAATGGAAACATGAATTTAAGTGGAAAAATTTTTTGGAAGTTAATTTTGTTTATTTCTATTGATACTTGTTTTCAAAAGTATGGATCAATTATACTTGTTTTCAAAAGTATGGATCAATTATGGATCAAAAGTAGAAGAAATGTTATCAATATCAAAAACAAAAAGGGATGTGGGCTAAGTATAAAAAAGTAAATGAAACCACGAAACTATTTTTTTGCAAAACAATATAACTGTGGAACAGTCCTATAAAAACTACATAACGTTTTTAGATGAACAACAAAGACTAATAAATTAGGAAAAGAATGAATGATGTTTTAGCCTGTATAGTTGTTTTGCACTTCTTTATGTTAGAATTTAAATAAAATGGCGAGAGAATTGGGAAGAACGTGTGAATGAGGCTGGTGCGAACAATTGAACACCAAAACATTTTTTATGGGTAACAATGCAAAAAAACCAGAACAACCCCAAGACAAAATTAAACGTTGATAACACACCGCCTGCTGCGTTTTCGATCGTCCTTTGTTTATTTTGTCTTTTTATATGGAACTTTATGAGGTACTTTTACTGTGAATTCGGAGAAGGTCGTGCCATGTCTCTTAATTTTTCGCAGATGAAAGATTCATACCATTTTGTTTCGGGTAATGCCTCCTACGCTTTAGTATTCGAATAATAATCAAAGTTTTGGTGGACCCATGTGATTTACCACTTCCTCCACATCCCATTAATAATTTTATGGATATGTTATTTTTCAATATTTAAAATCAGTTTTCCGGTGCCATTTTGATTTGTTTCATATTTATAAAAGTATGTTCAAAATAAATAATTTATCGTTTTCTAATGATTTTTAGATCATTTTTTCCCTCGGAAAAGCCATTTTCCAGGCGCCATGTTGAATTTTCACTTTTCTTGACATCAGATTCGTAATCAGCCTTCGATACTCCCCTTTATTGTTTTTTAAAAATTTTCAATCTAGTGTGTTACCCCACTTGCTCCAAAGGGGGGTTATATTGGGACAAGGGGGCATCTCCCGCGAACCAAACCTTTCTAATTCTTAAATATAGGTCTAAATAAGAAAATTGCAAAAGGTTTCACCAAAATCCCTGCTGGTTAAAAAATTCCCTAACAAATAGCGATTTTCGGCCTATTATGCAACCTAAACCTAAATCCGACTTCACGCAACCCTCCTCCTACAGATCTATATTTTCCTCAGTTGTATGGGCAAATGCATTTAAGCAATCCTAGAGCACTGATTAAGAGGCCACCTCGAAGTCAACAATCTTATCCCTGATAGTACGAATTCAGACCTTGTGCCCTTTTATTCCGTCATACCTGATGGGCAGGTCTGTGAAGGCAAAAGTAGGCGATACTAGACTATTTTTACCGTCAGCGGGTGTTCCCCAAGGTTCCAAATTAGCTATACCTAATATACTCACACTACATTTCTAGAAGCACCAACCCTAAGGTTTCGGTACCTCAGTTTCCTGATGACGCTGCCTCCAAGGCGGTTAATCGGAGAAGCGGGATTGCCAGCTGAATACTATCTCAATAACTCCAACATTTCACTAACTAAGAAAACCAATCGAGAATTACTGTTGATACTAACCAAATTCAGACTATGCTGCTCCATTTACCAAATCTGAATAAATCACCGACGATATTAACTTACACCTCCAAGTCTAACTGTAATTACAAGACGAAGTAACATACCTAGGAGTGACATTTAATAAAACCTTTAACTGGAACCCAATCGAAAATGAAACCCTAGACAAAGCACGTAATTGTGCCCACATGTTGAAAGCCCTTCGCGAAAACGTGAGACCAACGCCTACAAGACTAATCTTAGATAACCGAACTCCATTATACGCAACCCTTACAAATACACAATTTCAACCCGCAAACGCAAAGAGTACTAAGCGACAGACACCACAATAACTGACAATGGACGTGGAAAACGTACCACCAATCACAGATAGACCCAAAACATTATTGACAAAATACACTGTCCGCAAGATTCACAGAAACACCAACGTCATCAAAAACATCCTGTTCCAGACATAGATCTGATTACAGTCCAGGAAATCCCAAACAAACTTTCAAGCAATCCTAACCCAACTATTGAACGAGTTCTCATAATCCCTTGAAAATACTGCAGTCCTCATAAGATTGACCCCCAAAGGCTAAATGATGACCACTACCGCTCTTGAAAAAGAAAATTCCACAACATCCACATAACTTCGTTGCAGTAACACTATTAGTAACATTATAATGATATATAACATACACAATACACCAAAATTACAACACAAAATTCAACTAACTAGGACTGAAGATGGAGTAGATCCAAAACTGCCTGCAGTTGAAGCAACTACTAAACTATAGGCATGAGTACTAACGTAATAAGCTAATAAACGTCTTAAAAAGAAAAAGGTCCCTTTAAAGAATATCGTTCTATGATCTTTTGATATTGTTAACAAAAATGTTGCTAAAGAACTTGCGAAAGCTGTATTATATTGATACGTTAGACCATGGTGTTTATTAATGGTGTAGTGTTAAACAAAGTTTAAATTATTTTGAAATCTTTTGGGAAAACTGTGGTGCGAAATGCTTTGCTGTTAAGGCATTTTAATAAATTTCTTTTTTTTTCTAGAGAGCTGATTTTCTACCTTAAGTTTTACTTATGGTACGTTTATGTCAGTGTAAATTAATCGCTGTAATGCAAGAATTAACATTTCAGTATAAAAACAATGTACTGTATTGTAAACAAACTATAAGTATTTTATAGAATATAAATGTCTAAATGTCATTATTATCATTAATGAAGGAATAGAAATAAAAGCTTTTAATCGGACTTTTTACTTAGTTCGCTTAACAAATGTGATTCGATGATGTGTTTGTATCCATATATAACATAATTAACTTTCAAAGGTGTATTCAGTTCCAAGTAATTTAATGCCATATAATAAAACATGAAAAGTTTGTACTGCATATACACCAGTTAAGTGCAAAGTTTTGCGCACCTGGAAAGAAATGCATTTATTGATTAAACAAATTGACGTTTTCCGGTATAAGGTAAAGTTCAAATTACTTTTCCCTTAATTATGTTCCGACTTTCCACCACATAATTAAAGTTAGCATAATCTTAAATACGATTAAGCTTTTAAGGCGCCTGCTTTTATACATTAAGGTTAGTAGTAGTATCTATAAGCGAAAGTTTGTTAATCTTATTATAAAACGTATGTGAAAGGAAGAAATCACGATGCACCCCTTGATGAGAAAGATATGGTACGAAGGAAGTGATGGTAATGAGGAAACAGTGCAAGAGAAAAATAAAAATTTAATGATGCAAGGATGGAAATAGTTTGATATACGAGTGAGGATAAGATACCGGACAAGTTAATAACAAAAAAAGGGGTATTGCTAATTGTCATTTAAATACAGTGACTTGTTAGGATTTAAATGGCTCATAAGAGAGTAAATCGGTTGACGCAAAGTCATGTGAGGGGGACTGTCCAGATTTTTATTTGCGTTTCCTCAGGAAAGTAAATAAACACTATCTTTTCCTATTGTTTATTTTAAATATCACGAGGATAGTTTGCTTTTCTTCTATTGCGGTAATCGTGCGGTTTTATTTATATCTATATTTGTCATTACCATCTAATAATCCCGCAATAAAAAAGCAACAGATTGTTGAACTGGTAGTGGAATAAAAGCAGGTGGTCACCTTTAATTATGTAAAAAAGGTGGATAGCACCCTCGAATTATCTAAATATGTAAACAACGTGGCATATGGGCTAATAGTATAGTCAAGATAGAGATATGCTTCCGGTTTTTATTAGCGACTCTTCTACTTACTTGCAGATCGTGAGTAAGGGCATTTCCTGTTGGTCATGCGATGTGAACACCCCCAAATAATAATTTTCCCATTTGTACATTTCAAAACCAGTAACTTACAACACACTAAAGTAGCCTTTATCCTTGAACCATCTTACAGATGTGGTTTTCCTCCTTGGTTTGGGTAAATAAAAATCGGCGCCTTTGACAATAGTCTAAGACAGTGACTAACTTGCACATGTATTTTCCCAAGTTTATCGCGTATTAAAATAATCGCATTTAATGCGGTCGCGGTTACATATTCTTATTATAGTTTTAAGTGATGACTTCGCGTCATACTCGTTTTAACTGTGCACATCCGGCTTCTGGAATTAAAGAAAAACGGAAGAAGCATTTAAATGAAATTTGAGTATATTTGTGGTACCGTGCTTAAATATTCTCATAAGGTTACATATGTAAACATGTGTTAATTATTTAATTGTTCTAATTACAAACGTTAACCTCTATGCCAATTTAATGTGTGAATTTTAAGAGGCGCTATCGTTACAAATTTAGGTTAAAGTAAATTAAGACATTCTGCTCACAAATTTCAATTTGTTAATACTAGAAGTAAAATTATTAGATTAAAGGAATGTCAGTTAGTATTTAAGAAAGAACTTATCAGTGCCAACTAAAAGGTGATGAATGTTTCCCACATTCCGGTCACGCATATAGAGAGAGTTGAATGAATTAAGACGCGGCGAAGTTGTCTTATCAAATTAAAACACAGATTCTGTTTCCGTTTAAATTACTGCTACTTAAGATAATAACGCCTTCAGACAATGGAATAAACTTCCATAAGACTTGAAACTTTGATTTGGTATTTAAAATAAAAATATTTAAAAGATTAGAATGGCTTTTCCCGCAAGTAAATCACAATTTATTGATAAGGTGCTTCCTTTCTAAAATAGAACTACGGGGAAAAATGTTTTTCACATTTGTATCATTATGCAAGAAGCATACCCCGAATTAATTTTTTTTAACTGCCGTAATTCGTTTTGATAAATTTGGTAATAAGTTAAGGTACAACAGTATAACTATTGTATTCCCTTTTTAGTACTCTTTACGTTAAGAGCAGAAATACACACTTCCTATGCGCTAAAAATATTCTGGGATCGTCTTCTTAACGTATTATAGAATGCATGGGTTATAATATTTTTTTCCGTTCTTTTAGACTTCATCATAACACTACACTTAGGTGTAGTCGATGTAAGAAACAGTTTAATTGTATATTCAATCACTATTATATAATTTGTGAAGGAAAATGTTACCTAAATCATTTCCTTTGCCTTTATCCTCGAATCATTTTTTCGTTATGTTTGATCATATTTGATGTTAGTTCAGTGTCGAGTGAGAACGCTTACGTATTCGGTTGCATGTTACGAATTATACCTTGAATTGCGCAGTTTATTATTTTTTCCCATATTTTGACATAACTGTAAAGGTAAGTGTAATGTTATTAACTAAACGAACAGAAATAGTTATTACAGCTTCAATATTATCAAATATGTACCTATTATATTGCCAACAAAAACGTAATTAAATCAATGATCAACACTATTTACACCATGGTCAAAAAGGCCGGGAATTAGTAAATAAAAGAACTTTTTGGTAATTTTCGGGTACATTTATTTTATCGCCTTCCATCGATCCCATATCGATAGTGTAAATCGCAAAGTGCGTAACTCAAAGTGCGTAACTCAATTTAACAAAATTTTACAGGAGAGTTAAAAAACTTATTTATATCCAAAAACTAAAATGGATTGTAAGAAAATGTGTTTCTATGGTGTCCTAGTCAACTCAGGTGGGATATGGAAGTGATATTTTTGATCTTGAAGTCTATTACTCACTTTTTTTTAGAAATACGCTCTTTGCGTAATAATATTTTGATAATAAATTGGACTTAAGCTATTTTATTTATTTATCAGAACAGTAACTTTACTAGGAGTACAAAATACTAACATAAAATAAAAACATGTCAAATCTGTTTCATTATAAAAATAATTATTATAATATTGCGCGCGACACGAGGTGAGGCCAGGAATTATGAGGCAATAGGCAACTGATCATAAAAAACATGGTAGTCCTCTTCTAAAGTTTTTTTCAGTTGTTGCAAATGTTAAAATTTTTCTTTTTTTATGGGAATCGATACAATGCAGGCAAGGTGTCAAAATCTACATACAGGGTGGCGCATTAGTGTGACAAAGTCCCATATCTCCTTTATTTAAAGAGATACAAAAAAAATTAAATACAAAAGTTGTAAGATATGTTCTGGTGCATATTCCAAAAATATTTTTAATTATACAGGGTAGATCATAAAAGCTTAGAAGTAATTTTAATTTTTTTAAATAGAAAACCCTATATATTATTACATATTTAGATTCTACATAGAATTTTAGACACATTTTATGTATAATGTCTATACCTAAGTCTAACTGTTTTTGACAAATTTCAAATTTTTGTCAAAATGACGTTTGCAGGCCAAAACGTAGGTGGAAATCTTTTCTAAACGAAGCCTTTATCAATTAGTTATGGTTGGTTTCCTTGGAAATGGGACCTATTCTAATGGGCTGTATGATATTTTTGTAATGCATTCATACAGAGTGATCAAAAATAGACAATAAAAAGTAGATTCAAAAAAACCTTTAAAGTCATTTTTTTAAATGGAAACCCCTATTTTTTAATTCTATCTTATTTAGCATTAAAAATAAGGGTGACTTTGTATAAGAGTGTATATTCCAAAAATTGTAGTTTTGAAATAATGACAATTTAACATTTTTTATTGTAAAAGGCTATACGGCTTTCAAGTTTTGTTGTTAGTTGGCCGTGACGGCGGGCGCGCGAAACAAAAAATCGAGCACTTCAGATCGAAATATTACAATTTATTGAACCCCATATAAATAATTATTTTATTAAACGAACTTAAAGTAAAGACAATATTTTTTGATTCAACAAATTATGTAGACTTAACACCTCTAATGTAACTAAACCTGTAACTAATTATACAGATAAAAGTACTAGAAACACGTCAAATACGTATTACCTAAGTTCGAAATGTCCGCCTCTTTCTTGAATACACAATGCAATACGTCTCTCAAATTCGCTGCTTAAATTTCTACACATTTCAATACTAATGTTTTGAAAACAGTTTCTAATCCTAATCTTCATGTCTTCCTTTGTTGTAGGCGGTATTTTATAAACCTGCTCTTTGACGTACCCCATATGCTAAAGTCCATTTTAGTAAGATCTGGGGATCTAGCAGGCCAAGCAACAGGCCCTCCTCCCAATCCAACATTCTGGATATCTAAGCATTTAAAAAGTTATTATCGGACCTGTATGATGAACTGGGGCCCCATCATGAAGAAACCACATTTCTTGTTGCGTATCCTGTGGCACTTGACGCAACAAATTAGGTAGATGGTTTTGCAAGTCTAAGTATACTTCCCCTGTTACTCGTTGATCAAAAAAATATGGTCCAATTACATGATTACCGACAACATCTCCCCAAACATTTAAAGACCATCTAGTTTGAGCAGTATATCTTACACAATGTGGATTTTCGGTAGAATAGTAAATTGTGTCTGTTTACACTTCCGTTTCTGTGAAATGTGGCCTCATCTGTAAATAAAATCAAATGAACAAAATTTGTTTGTTGATTTATTTTGTTTTGAGCCCACTGACAAAATTCCAGTCGTCTTTGATAATCTTCAGGAACCAACTCTTGAAGTAGTTGAATGTGATAGAGAGTGCATTTTTTGAGACTTCAATATCCGCTGTACCGTATGTCGTTCAACACCAACCTGCTGAGAAATGGGTCGTTGTCCAAATATATGGATTTTCGGTAACTGTTAATAGTACATTTAATTGATTTTCCTCAGTCTGTTCTTTCAAAACGTTCCAAAAGCTTTTCAAATGCCCTTCTTTCAGGTTGCCGTCTCTCTGGAAATCGTTGTTGATACAGTCTTCTTGCTAAGAGCGTGTTCTTATCACTAGTTCCCAAAACAAAAATCATATCAACCATCTCGGCTTGCGAAAACTTCATTATTTACAATTTTATAATGATAATGACGTTTCTGATGATCTCTATTATTTTTATGTGCCACCCTCGCCGTCACGGCCAACTAACAACAAACTTGAAAGCCGTATAGCCTTTTTACAATAAAAAATGTTAAATTGTCATTATTTCAAAACTACAATTTTTGGAATATACACTCTTATACAAGTCGCCCTTATTTTTAATGCTAAATAAGATAGAATTAAAAAATAGGGGTTTCCATTTAAAAAAATGACTTTATAGGTTTTTGAATCTACTTTTATTGTCCATTTTGATCACCCTGTATGAATGTATTACAAAAATATCAATACAGCCCATTAAAGTAGGTCTCCATTTCCAAGGAAACCAACCATAACTAATTGATAAAGGCTTCGTTTAGAAAAGATTTCCACCTATGTTTTGGCCTGTAAACGTCAAAAAAATTTGAAATTTGTCAAAAACGGTTAGACTTAGGTATAGGACATTATACATAAAATGTGTCTAAATTGTATGTAGAATCTAAATATGTAATAATATATAGGGTTTTCTATTTAAAAAATGTACAACTTTTGTATTTAATTTTTTTGTATCTGTTTAAATAAAGGAGATATTTTGTCACACTAATGCACCACCCTGTATTTAACCATTACGGGCAATCTGACCGGGAAAGCTTTCCAACCCAATTCGGTAAGTCTTAGTTTAAAAAAAATATTTCCTTTAGTATACTTAATGGCCTTTAAGTCAACTACATGAGGATCTCCCACTCTATTTACCGGTATTATTGAACAAATCAAATTTATATTACCCTAAACTTTCTTAAAGTAATCGTGTGATAAATACTGCACATTATAGGGATTTTTCAAACATGCCTTTCCACATATCCAAACGTAATCAGCAGGTACATTAATCTTAATCTACCAATCATTCTTTCTATTGTAGCATGCATGCTGTCAGTCTCCATTTGACTATGGCCTTTTTGAAGATATTTTTGAATAATGGTAACATCTTTTTCAATTGCCAGATTAACAAGAGCATTTGAAAGAACAGCGTTTCGATTTTGAGCTGCGCAGCCATATCTATATAAAATGAAGCCAGTTTTCTAATCATTCGGATTTTCTTCAATTTTCTTTTTCAGGAAATTTACTATTATTGATGCAAATTCATTAGCTGTTACTTTCCCCTCTGTTTCGTTCCACAAAAAGCACTCACCCTGTTGACGCTACAGGCCATATATCGTGAAATTGTGAACAATTAATTTCGTTTTAAAATAAAGGGAGCTTACGTTGGACTTAGGGCAGAGTGACACAGATTGTAAATCCATAGCAAATACTTCATTGTCGGATTCCTTGTCAATTTATTTTGCTTGACGTGCTTCATCTTTCATAATAAGATGCAAATCGTAGTCTTCTTGCAAAATATTTTTGGATCCAACGCAAATATCGCATCTATCCTTTTTAGGCTGGTATAAAGATCAATTTAGTTTAAAAGGTGTCTCGAGGCATAGGTTGAATATTAATTGCATCGCAAAAATTTTTGGAATAAGCTCTATACAGTTGTAATTTTTAGTACCGTACTGTTTCTAAATAGAGTTTAGCAGTGCTTTTCATACAGTAGTAGGACTCCAGTTTGGCTAAATTATCGAGAAAGTCAATCAGTTTATTCACTCCTGGGCCATTTAAAGTCTGTTTCGGAATTTGCTTATTACTATCTATTCTTTAGCCCATTTCTTTATAGCAATTTCGCCAATAGATAGTGTGTTCAAAAATATATTTTTGCATACACGAATTCGCTGGTGTGCAACGTTTAAATAAAACTCAGTAGATGTTTGTCTTCTAGAAACTTCTTCTTGACCCCGTCGCCTTTTTATAGGCTTCACTAATACTAGGGTGTTGATATAAGTTTTTTTTCCTAAAACTTTCGAATATATCTTTTCAAGCACTTTCGGTATTGGAACGACATTTTAATTCGGTGCTGTTGTCCCCACCTAACTTGCAGCTACAACGAAGTTTCAATTTTTTGGCGGACTTTGCTATATTATAATTCCATTTACCATTTTCTTCTTTCTTTCCTTTATAGTTTAAGCCGTTTTCTCTAGTCTTGTAGTTGACTTGTTTCTTCCATTTATTCATGTCTGTTTTACTTCTTTTAGATCTTGAACGCTTTGGCTCTTCCGCAATGGTCTCTTCAGGCATCTCCTTAGTATCAGATTCTGGGCCAAAATTACTTACAACTTCTTCCTCAGCTTCTTAGGTAATTATGTAATCAGGGTCTTCATTTGTTTCTGCTTCATTGTCTTCAGCTCTATTTATTCATGTTCTATCTCTTCCTGTACTGGATCAGTTATATTTTTATCTTGTTCTATCTCTTCTTGTCCTAGATCAGATCTATTTATATCTTGTTCTATCTTTTCTTGTCCTGGATCAGCTATATTTATATCTTGTTCTATCTCTTCCTGTACTGGATCAGCTATATTTATATCTTGTTCTGTCTCGTCCTGTACTGGATCGGCTATATTTTTATCTTGCTCTATCTCTTCCTGTCCTGGATCAGCTATATTTATATCTTGTTCTATCTCTTCCTATACTGGATCAGCTATATTTATATCTTGTTCTATCTCTTCCTGTACTGGATCAGCTATATTCTTATCTTGTTCTGTCTCTTCTGGTTCTCCATCAGATCTATTTATATCTTATTCTATCTCTTCCTGTCCTGGATCAGCTAAACTTATATTATCTTGTTCTGTCGCTTCCTGTCCTAGATCAGCTCGTTGTGCCTTTACTAATAACTTTTGACATTTTTTTTTCTTGTCTGCAAATATTAATCAAGATGGGACTTGATCAACTGCAAAATATATGTTGCTTAAGTAGGAAACGTGGCACAATCTTTATTGGCCGGTCGGTGCCAAATTTTACCTCTTTTTATGTAGACAAATTTGTATACCACTACAGAAAATAAGTGTGTTGGTCTACTCGTGGGCAAAATAAGTTGTAATGAAGTATAGGTAAATAATTGTTTTGAAAATCGGTAACCCTCGCTGTTCTTTGAGATTGTTCGAAATAACGCCAACTTTGTACCAATTGCCAGCAAGTGTGACACTCTAAAAAAAGCAAAGGACGGTGGCACATAAATAATCCATTCTTACACATCAGTAACATGTCTAAAAATAATTGGGCATTTGAAGAATTTTGGTGTACCGGAAGCCACTCCGAAGACGCGTAAACCTAATGGTTTAGAAATATGCCTATTAACACACCAATGGACCCATTAATTGTTTAAAAAAGTTTACAGATTCTAACAGATGACTTGAAATTAATTTGCGTTTATTGTTAAAAAAAACATGTCATTTTATGGAGATGATTACTGTAATGTTATCGAAGCATATAAGGTTCGTACAATTTATATTAAAGTACACGATCTAAAAAACGCAAAAGATGAGTATTTATTATTATGAATTTAAATGACTCAGAAAGCGATTGGTAGAACGAACACGTGTTTTTGAATGGCGTGCTTACTTCATAGATAACACAGACATGGGCGTACAGAAAAATATCGCTGAAATTCTGCCAGCCGATTCAAAACATTCTTATAAAATTTATTCTACATCTGTTAACATCTGACCAAAATTACCAGGTAACCTGTTTAAGACGAAAAGAATGTTTTGTGTTTTGGTATTATAGCTGACGTCGATGGCTGCCGTTCCCCATCCAATATACCCGTGTAACATCAAACGCTTCCGAGCAGTGGAAAATACGGAGGAACCCCGCAGAATTATATATTTGCTAAGAACCGCAACGAGCTAAATTTTATTTTCAAAATGGTATTCAGATTTTTTCTACTAAGAATCCTATTTTGGGAAAAACTTGACCATCTTCAGACGTGACATCTAACCCTAATTTTTTAATTTTATTATACTATTTTCATGAACCAAGTCACTTTCAATTTGGACAGGTTTTTTTGTGGAGTTGTGTCACAAGAAATCATTCCAATAATTTTGCAGGGTGTTACGACTACCATTATTTTGTTTTGTTTTAATTTATTTTCGAACAAGTGAACCAGATGAGTTAAAATTCGGACAGCTGTAGTAATGAAGACAATAAAGCATCGCACAAGTTTTAGGGATTACCCCGGCCATAATTTTTTGTTTTTTTTATACCTATTATTAAACACGTACACAATTCGTAACACATTAAAACCTACGAAAACAATTTGATTGGCAATGAAGCATTGGCGCTTATTCAATTTGGTAAAAGAAAATAAATGACTTCTTATGTTCTACTAATTGTTTGTAGAATGAAATATTTGACTAATAGTTTTCACATTCGCCACAGCTTTGATGCTCCATGTCGCTTAACATCTTGTGGGTTGTTTTGATTTTCATTGTAGGAACAAGGCCTACTACTACTTGATTTAATTTGCTAAAGGTTTCAGCAATATTAGTAAGAAGGAAATAAAAAACGGATTTGGTTCTTTTTTATATTGAACCCTGTAACATGTAATTCTCCAAAATTTGCAAGATGATTTATTCCCCCCAAAGTACTATTGATAGCAACACTTCAACTCAATTAATCTTGTTGTTCGAAAACGTATACCCTGCGCTATCGAACCATTTTCAAATGCAATGTGGCCATTTAATATGGCCTCAATCGGTTAAAACTGTATTAATTATATACAAAATGTTTCAAACAAAAGTTGTAGACATTGTATCGTGTACATTTTACATTTTAAATAGCAAGGTATTACGTAATATCAGGGTTTTTTTTTATGATTGTTGACCTGAACAGGCTAAATTTGGCCTATCGTGCTAAAGCACTCAGGAACACTTAGGGGGTACTAAATTTGTAATTTTTTAAATGGTACATCTTGCATTATAATTTTGGAATTCTTTTCACCTTTTGTGCCCCCACAACTGAAGGGTTTAGGGTCATTTTTTGGTAATATTTTTTTGTGACTTTGAAACCCTGTAACCGTAAATTTTGGGAAATTGCTAATATGTTCTCTCGTGTACAGGGTAGGTCAAAGCATGATCGTTACATTTTCTCAATTTTTTTGAAATGGAACAACCTATATATTATAACCTCATTCGATTCTTTTTATGTTATTCTGTCATTTTTATTTATATTTCTCTGTCCCTAAATGCAATACTGTTCTAAATATTAGCGTATTCAACCCCAAAATACTTTTTACATTCATTACCGCGTTGTCAGTAGAATTACTTTTCCAATTTTTGACTTTCGCAGACACACTTTCAAAATGTTATGCTTTCGTCATTTACTTACATTTTAAGAATAATTTTTCTTTGCTAAAACTACAATACCGCAACAGAATTATTAATTTAATTTACTCAAAATTTACCTAGACTTTAAAAAATGGTCAGTTGCAGAAGTATCGCTGAAAAGAAATATGTACAATCGCTTCAAGAGCTGAGCGAAAATGATTAAAACAAGAGTTGGTTTTGCTAATGGCCTCAGGCCAGTATCATCATTGAGTAAATATGATTTTTTACTCAATGGTATCGATAAGTCTATACTTTTTCAACTGTGTACCTTATAGTGACGAATTTAATTTTATAAACTGACGCAATTACCAACAAAATCTCCACGTCTTTCATTTCTGGAATTTTCAATGTAAGTGGTCGTGTAATGTTTGAGGAGGTATAATTATCAAATATGTCTGTTCTATCTCTTTCGAACGATGAGTTCCTGTTTGCAGTATGAATTGCCAGACCTGTTAGAGAATGCGCCTGACGAAGTGAAAGGAAATATGACCGGGGAATTTTCGTATCGAACCTAGAACCGTACAAAATAATAGGTTCGGTTTGTTTAGGTTCATCTTGAAAGATAATTTGTTAAACTTTTTAAGCAGTGAAGATGAAATTAAAAGCATTCCATGAAGCTAGCTCAATAGAGAACACCGTTGACTACCTACCGAGATTATGCATTTTTAGTTTCTTCACAGCTAAATTAATTTCGAAATTTCTTAAGGTTGGCATTAAAGTGGATATTATTTTTTGTTTTTCCAATTTTAGCTAAAACAAGGCCAAACTTTAATTTTTCATTGGATCCCACACATATTTTTCGTTTTCAGTTCCGTTAGACGTCATCGACTTTTTTGGCACACCAGCAAGTAATTAAAAGTGCTCTAGTGCAAATGAAGGAAAACTTTAATGAACCGGAAAGTTAAAAAATCGTAATGAAATAATGCAAGAAGATAAGCATTTATTCGGGTTTAGTAAGGTTAATAACAAAGTAAAATACCCAATAACAAAATAACCTTTCGAACAAAAAATTTTAAATTCACCTGTTTTCTCAGTGTTCGAAATACTCTACACTCACTACTTAGTAATGGGCAATGAAGCTTTCAAACACGCAGATAACGTTTTCACTTTGGTTAGGTGTTATGTTATGGATCGTTTTTGTAATATGTTGTTTTATAACTGCAATATTGTCGGACCGGTTTATGTAATTCTTGTTTTTTTAAACAAGCCCACAGAAAATAATCTAAATGGGTTAAAATTTGAGAACATCCAATTGATTCACCTCTGCCTATTTACTCGTTTGGAAATATTTCATTGAGATAGTGTCGCACAGCAAGTGTAAAGTTTGGAGGTGCTTCATCTTGCTGGAACTAAATGTCATCCGCAACGACGTCTGTATTATTATTTAGAAAAGCCAAAGCTGGATCTCGCATCAAACTGCCATAAATAAAAATATTAGGATCCCGTTACGTTGTCTTTGCAAAAGTCACTAACTAGGTAAGTAGTGCTTGTTTGCCAATCAACACCCCCTAAACATTAAACATCTATAGCCCTTGAATTGTTTTTCCTGTATCGAGTGTGGATTTTCCAAACTCCAAAATTGAAAATTTTCTCTGTTAGCCGTACTACCGCTCAAACAGAATGTAGCGCTGTTGGTAAGATTGATACGTACCATAGTTACTGGACGATGATTACCTTATAAGAGTGCTATTTCTCTTTTTAGCTTTTTGGGACAACGACCTGGTTAAACCCAATTTGGTTGGAAAGTTTCTAATTAAAACGTAGTTAATCCGAGTGACAGTCAGCGTGACATTTTGATGATCACTTTTCGATAGTGTTCGTGATTTGTTTGTTTGGGAAAATCATCCAATCACGATTAAAAGTTTCAATTCCTTGTTCGTTTAAGGAGCACCATGTTTTAACACACAATTATACTTCAACTTCACTCTCATAATTACCATTATGACAACAATTAAGACAAGGCGTAAGGATTGCTGTGATAACCCATGATTATGGAACACTTGGTGGTATGTTTCCCAACTCTGGCCAATCTTGGACAAACTAAGTATTTACTAGCATGGGGTGTACGTACTTCGTTTGGCCAGAATTATGTTAAATGTTAAGAACTATAGGCAAACATTGTGAGGGAGATAAGGTTCAAATGTTTCGCTTCCAAAAATTTCCAGCAGTGTCATGTGTTTTGCCTGACTCACGTGTTTATGGAAATGTATATCACCTTCTTATCGAATTATTAACTCAATTTAGATCCTGGTTATCATCCAATTGTTCTGGAGCAACACTGGGTTTATGAGGTTGGAAGTATTCTTTTTTCACAACTGCTTGATGCTTATTTAAAATCATATTGTCTAGTAATTGCCTACAAAAGCCATAATTGTTTACAGTATAGGGTCCCTAATACGCTTAAATACGCCACAGTTACTTTTGATACCATTACATAAAGCAAGTCTTCAACATTCTCCACTAGCATAGTGCAATGAGATTTTTTTAGGTAGCTTCAGATACAATAATCTAGACAATTTAATCTAGGAATGGACGTGGCCAAAATTGAGGCGGTTTTCATCTGGATTATTTAAGTACGTGTGCACATTTAAACTGACATGAGCTAGGGCACCATCATGCATACTTCTAGTTTTAAGTAACCCATTTTCAAGCAAAGCAGATAGGTTTTTGAAAAGGTAGAAAATGTGGCTCAACTAAATGTTCAGCAATAATTCCCATCCATACGTTTGCCGAAAGCTGTTATTGTTTAAATTCCTTTAATGACTGCAGATTGTTTCCAGCGCATTATGGAAGTTCTAAATTCCATCTATTGATAACGGATGGATCAATGTTTACTTCCTTTGCAATGATTAAATAATATTTAAGAGTACTACTTGAACATCCCCGTTCTGATCGGTGTCAGAATTTCTTTTGCCATATGTTTCAGATTAATGTAGTTTTTGATAAAATGTAGTAAATACACTATAATGAGGAATTCTTCTATTAGGATACGTTTGTGCATAAAAACCACAATCTTGCAAGGGATTCGTTTTTATGACCATACGTAGAGTGCAAGTCTACCACTTCTTGAAACATTTTTGAAACAGGATACCTTCCAAATGGTTAACTTTTGGCCCGATCTGTACCTATATAATAAAGCGACCTTTTATTTTCAATAAAGAATCACTCCCTAAAGTTTTTCCCACTTGCTTTAAAACATACTGTATAATAGTGACATGATAACATGAGGTCGTGGGTTCGAGTCCCATTGTATTTATATACATAAATAAAAAATACTGTATAATATATCTCCACACTTCTGAACACTTCCTGTAACAAAGTTAGTATGAGTATTTTACAAATTTTTTAGTTAGCAATAGTCAGGCTATCAGTAGTAAATTAATTTTGGTTTTTTAACAAATTAAACATTAAAGAATCAAGCAACAAAAAGGCAAAAAGGTTAATTTTACATATCATTAATTATGCTACCTATCATTATCATTTGAATTGATGGTTATATTACATATTTTATTGTTATACATTTCAAAACTGAACAACACCGTTATTATATCCTAATTCTAGGAGTGTTAAAAACAACTCTGTATTTTTGAGCAATTGTTCGGAATAAATATTAATTTGATGAAACATTAACTACTATAATTGAATTGGATCACAAAAATTATTAACCTTGACTGCTAGTGTTAACAAATGGGTTGCATTTTATTTGTTCACACTTAATCACAAGGGGAATTTTCTTACTTTTGGATTTACCGGGTTTAATTCAAAAATTATTGCAATTAGATGTCAATAAGAGTTAAAAAATATAACCAAATTTAGGTTAGATCATCTAATACTGCTTAAAGCTTAAAGAATTGATTAGTTATTTCCGTTAAAATGTTTAGAATGTCAAGTACAAAAAATAATGGTACAGTGAGTGTTCTTAATCAACCGCTCTGTCTATGCTTGTGGTCAAGCATTTTTTAACGAAAAAAATTAAAGCATTCAGAATAGTTAGAGACGAGAGGTAAGGCTACCTTAGAGACAAAAAAAAAGCGATTGAGGCTGAAGTAGCAATGAATGAGTAGTCAAGCGATTAGGCTCATAAAGTTACCAGTGACTGTGATGTTCCCATATTACCCAATTTCGTTACTAACAATTGTTTTAACATTCGACGGCTTCATAAAGTTTTAATTTCATGTCTGATATCAATCTCGGTAACACTTCCTAACTCTGAAGATGAAATCCGTAATATGGAAACGTTACTTTCAAATAAAAATGTTTTTTTGCCGCTTTAAGTTATACTATAGTAAGGTATAATTATAACATTATAGTATAAAGGTAATAGTATCGTTATTCCAATAAATAAATATTGATGAGATAGAACAAAAATTATTTACAAATATACTTACTTTTTAAATTAATACATATATTCTTTGATTAAAAGAATGATGGAGTGATGTTACATTTTATTAAAAAAAACAATGTAAAAATGAAGTACATTATTGTATAGAAAGAAACGATCTGAGATGTCACCTAGAAGACTTACAAAGAGAACTGGAAAAATGGGGTTTTCAAATGGCACGGTACAACTAATTAACTTAAAAACTCAATCGTAAACGTATATACTTTTGAAAGACGAGTTGTTATGTAAAACTCGGAAAAACTTTATTAATTAGTGTTGTCTGTAAGACTTGCCACATAAAGCTTCTTTATTTCTGATCCCATTGTTGAGTTTTAAAAAATTATTTTTATTATATAATGTAAAAAAGTTTCTTTAAATATGATTATGTATACGAATTGTATTAGGTATCACCCCCTACTTCTATAGTTATCTATCCTTATAGGTGATGCCATATGGTATTGAAGTGTACTTTACTGGAAATTCTCACAATACACAACCATCTGTTGCGAAAATTGTTTGTCTTATCTATGTTTGTTGCATGTTATCTACAATAATTACGCTTACAGTTTCTCTATTTTTTTTATAAGTTGTTAATTATAAGGATTTTGTGATCTAAATTATCCTTGACGATTTATTGATTATAATAGATATGATACGAAAACATAATCAATATGTAAAGTAAATGTACAACTAACTGCATACTATCTTAATTACTTTACTAGGATTACAATTCCATACAAACATTTTATTTGGTAAGAGGGGAAAATATATAGCCTATACTGAATTGCGCGAACTTAACAAACAAAAACCTTTAATTTTATTTCAGAATTTGTGAATATTTCAGGTTCAAGTTTTATATTATACGACCGACGCCACGGAGTTCTTCGGCGAAGCGACATATAACCGTTAATTTCTAATACAGTGATATTATGTAAGTCAATATGAGCAACATTTTAAAAATATTTTTAAATATACAGGGTGCTCCAAAAAAAGTGACATATCAAAGTTATGTTTTTTGTAATGACACACCCCGTATATTATTGCATTTTCGAATTTTAAATAAAAAATAAGTACCGCTTTCATAAGGGTTCGCTATACATACAGAGTGTTTCAAGATATATCAATTTTTTCCGAAAATGTAGAGTTTTAGGAAAAATTAACTCCAATAAATAAATTAAGTAAAACGCTATGTAGAGTAAACTAAAAATCGCAATAGATTTGTTATACCCTTATCTTTACTCTGGATAACCGTAACAACAAATTGTCACCTTTCAAAGGTCTGACGATGCTTCAATTTTAAAAAATAAAGTGAAACATTAAAAATCTACTGCGGTTTTTTGTTTAATCTAGATAATGCAACAGTTTCACAGAGTAAGGATAGAAAACAAGTATACAATGGAAACTAATATTTTATTTGTATGGTGTGATAATTTGCTCAAAAAATGAAAACAAAAATTACAATACATGTATAATGTCCATCTTCTTGGATACACAGTGTTATTTTTTTTCCAACCAACATCTTACGTTTTGCAAATCAGGAGTAACCGTCTCAAAAGCATTTCTGATTCTTCTTTTCATATCATCTGCAGTGGTAGGAGGTGTAATGTAAACTAAACTTTTGATATAGCCCCAAAAGAAAAAATCCATGGATGTTACTTCAGGAGATCTAGGTGGCCAGGTAATTGGGCCAATAAGATGATTGCCAACAATTCCCCCAGACACATTAACACTCCATCGATTTTGACGACCAACAGTATTAAATAAAAGTTTATTTTCGGTGTCGTAATAATAGAAATTGTGCCAATTCACTAATCCATTATTATGGAATATTGACTCGTCGGTAAATAATACATTTTCAAAAAAATGTTCATTGTCACTAACTTGATCAAGGACCCATAAGGAATAATCAATACGTTTTTGATGTATTTGTATATGAAAAGAGTGGTATTTAGTTTCTTTAAGATCGTCCACACACTAGGCTGACTAATTACTGTTTCTCTCTAAATACTAGTATTAATATTTTGGTTGTCAACAACGGAACCTAATACCAAAAACTCATTATCACCATCATTTGTAACGGGCTTCACTTTTAGTTGTTTTGGATAAGCTACACTTCCTGTATAATGTTTGAAGTAACCCTTCAAAACCTTTTTCTTAGGAGCATCTACTCAGGTTATTTTTCTGAATACATTCTTGAAGCAAGTAAACAACTTTCATAGCATTCACCAATGGTAAATCATATGAATTCTTTCTTGTTGTGAATAAACCATTATTAAATTGAAAATATTTCAACAACCTTCAACAGACTCGGAAAAATAACAATACGCAATGACAAGACACGCCCATTGTGAGAATTTTAACATTAACAAATCCTTTTCCAGCAATTCCACAGCACACTACAAAGGAGTTTTGGGTGGATATTTCAATCTACAAATCACACAGGAACAGACAAATTCCAAAAATTATTAAATAAGTTGAAAATTTTAAGGTTTAGGTATAGGAAACTCTTATAGAAGTTGAAAGGTAATTAAGTAAGCTAAACGATAAGCGTATAAAATACAGGGTGTTCCATTTAAAATAAGCCGAATATTTCAGTATGAATGTTCTACTAATTTAACTAAAAAAAATGAACACCCTGTAAATAGGTGTTTACTATTCTGTCAATAAATAAATTAAGGGAACAGTATTTTACTTAAACGTAAGAGTAAATTTTATTATGAGATATTTAGTTTTTCCTAAAACTCCACATTTTCAGAAAAATTTATATAACCTGAAACACTCTGTATATAGGTATAGGGAACCCTTATGACAGTGCTACTTATTTTTTATGTAAAATTCTAATATACAATAATATACGGGATGTGCCATTTAAAGAAACATAACTTTGATATGCAACTTTTTGAACACCCTGTATATGTAAAAATATTTTTAAAATGTTGCTCATATTGACCTACATAATATCACTGTATTAGAAATTAGCGACTATATGCCGCATGACCGTAGAGCTCCGTGGCGTCGGTCGTGTCTATCATACTTTTTTAATTGGCACCGTTCGTACATTACAAAAAATGAAGTTGAAGCGTTTTGTTGCTCACTGTCATTAGAACAACTGCTTTATCTGTTTTAACATTAACCAATTAAGAAGAAAGGTGTAATTTAGTGGTGTGCCTCAAGGCTCCATTCTTGGCGCACTTTCTTTTCTGCATATATTTCATAATTCAACGATTATATTACATACCGCTCACCTACCCATTTTTATGCAGACATCACACAATTATATCTGTAGTTTCACTCTTGCGAGATACAAAACGCCAATAGATGCGTGAATCGCGAGATGTTGCGGCTTTATGTTGTATTGCTTAAAATTAATGCCTCTAAATCGTCGTTAATTGTGTTTGGTCCTAATAAAGCGCAGAAGTTGGCAACTTCTTGGTTAACTTTTAAAGTCAATGGTGAGAGCATTAATCCTGTGGACGAAGTTTGCAACTTAAGACTTATAATAGACTCTAAATTGCGCTTCGAGCTCATATTAATAAATGCATAGGTGTTACATATTTGGGATTAACCGAGATGTACAAAAAATGCTCTGCGCATTACTTGTATTGTCCAACCTCAACTACTGCGATATAATTTATGGTCCATCCATTACTGTATTCGGATTTAATTGTTACTAATAGTAGGGTTCTACATTACATGTTACATAAAATTGTCTTTAGTTTCTTTAAATGATTATTAGTGCACTTCAAGCGTAAAGCCTTTGTAGTGTTCTTGAATAATTTCCGCGCTCTGCTATCATTTTTCTGTCTTGAACCATAAACTCTCACTAACACAATAACAATTTTTTCCCACCTTGTTTGTTTGTCCCTTTGTACTCTTAACTGTTTATTGAAGGTAATTCGTTTTTTGGCAGACATGGAATAGTAAACTTTCACGATTATTACACATAATTAAAATACTTATCTTATGGATATTTAAAATCGTATATTTTTCTATTATTCTATTACACAGATCAGTTGCTCTAAATTCCTTTATTTATATACATAATTATGTTATAATCATTAAACTGTCATACTATATAATAACCATTTCCATTATTCTCCTGGCCAAACAGTTCTAAAGGCCATAATGAACAAAGAAGATACTTTGTCTTATCCACACACTTTTAATTCAAAATGAGCTATATTTTGGTAACCTACTCATACATGTTTCGACTATAACAAACAAGTAATTACTTCTTTGCCATATTGTTAAAACTTAAGTTATATTTAAACCTGAAGATGACTACTTATTCTTTGCAGTCGAAACATGTATGTTCCCCATGATCCAGCTCACTTTGAATAAAAAATTTGTGGATAAATAAGCTTCATCTTTAAGTATTGATTGTTTTGACCACAATGATTTTAAAAACATTAGATTTGTACACATTGTTGTATTTCATTTCTTTTAGATCAAAAAGAGACATTAATTTCTTAGTACCTTATGTAGGAAATGGATTTCGTAATTTACTATCAAAGTACTAATTTAGGGAGCAAGAGCATTGAATGCATTAATAACATTAGAAAAATTGGCACCTTTTACTGGAAAATATTAATACTTGTTTCTTTGTTCTTTTTTGTTAAGAACAATGGCTATGATCGTTTAAATACATTACAAAACATAATTAAAAATACACGACTTTAGTCAAAAAGATAAGTATTTTAATCATGAGTAAAAATTTATTCATACCTAATCAACTTTCTGGAATCCGATGAGGCGGAGTTCGAACTAGCCCTTTTTTAGAATACCTTGAATATGATCGTGGGTACAGTTACAGTCAACCCATCATTTACAACCGCATAAAGTATTTTCTCCCAAAAAGTTCCCATAATCAGCTGTTTATTTGGAATTAGAACTCAGAAATGGATTCTCAGAAACTAGCTTTGAAGTACGGCGTTGAAAACATCTGAAAAAAATGGAATCTCAAATATGAAGGAACAGTTTATTTAAATAACAATATAATAAAACTGAAGAATAAAATTCAATCATACATGAGAAGAAAACGATGGTCAGAAAACAGTCAGAATAAGTTATTGAATGCACTTAAACAGAGCTAAGGAAGACCTTGCTTAGCGGAGGCTAACCATAAAGAAAAAAAAGACTAGACCACAGAGATGGAGAAATATATGATGCACAAAACCAAAGAAAAGCCAAAAGATAATACTGAATCAAAAAGTATTAATGCAGACGTAAATAAAGGTAGAATGTGAACGCTATATAGTACTCGAGCTCATAATAACATCTACCTAGGCAAGGCGCAAATCTAACTGAAGAGGAACAAGGCAGGGCAAAAAATGGTCACCGAAAAAGATGCTTATGGAAATAGAAGAATCAAAAGAAGATGAAGAGATAAACATCTGTAACACATTTGGAGAATAAAGGAAATAACACAAAGAGCATGGCGCAATAAATCAACTGAATAAAGATCATAGATGAAAAAATCTAAAAGAAAAAGCAGAAATGTGGAGAAACGTCTAAAATTCTGGAAAGAGAGAGAGACCGGGAAACCGTGCAGGCAGTAAATCATAACGTAGAAAAGAGTTGGGCGAGGAAAATAACAGAAGACAAAGATGCATTAAAGACCTTAATAAATGGCAAGTCTTTAAGCGCCTACTGGATAATGTACAAAATATTAGAAAAGTGAGTCAGTGTTAAAGAGAACACTGAATGGTATTGGGAAAGCTAAGTGACGACTAGATAAAGGAAATCGAAAAGTGTTGTATACGATGCGTAAAAAATTAAAACAAGAAAAATGGCAAAAAGTTAACTGTACAAAAGGATGTTGAAGAAACCAAAGAGATACGAAGAAGCATGTAAAATTTTGGAAGGAGGAACATTGGGCAAGTGTGTACAAAATTAACCAGTCAGGAGAAGGTGACTAAAATTAGAAAACTATACCGAGTGTACCTTCACATAGGAAGTGGAAATTTTGTAGAAATACGTGCAATAAAACTGGAAATGTGTATGCAAACACAATGAACAAAAAAAACTTTCTGACGAACCCGACGGTAATTCAATGTTTTGCGTAATCTTCGAATCTTATTTATAAACGTAGATAATGAAACATTAGGAGCAGTGAAATTAAATAATGTAGTGGTGGTGCCCAAAAAACTGCTAACAACAATAATAAAAGAACTGATAGTAGGCCACTTTTGGATACCATAAGTCATAGGTTTTCACATGAAAATATATAAGTTATTTTCAAACATGGTCTGCCGGAGAAGAAAAGATAGAGGGCAAAAGAGAAACACAGAATTGCTGAATCCTCCAAATAAAATAGCTGTCTATGAGCTTTCCTAGCTCCTTCAGCCACAATCTTCGACATGTATACGTTTAATGCATTTAGCATGGTGACCCCATAAAACAGCCCCGAAAAACAGCCCCCTATATTTGGCAAAGGTTAACACAATAATTAATAATGATTATAAAATGTAAAAGCAATTTATTAAGTCAGATTGTTGGCAATTCCACGGAGAGTGACAATCATATTTTTTCTTTTTACTATACATTCTATATCAACCATTACGTTTTACACGTCAAATGTATGTGTGTGGTATAACCCGAATACCATTAAAACTGGATCTATTGGAGGCTGTTTTGTTGGGGGCTGTTTTGTCGGGGCTGTTTTGTCCGGGGCTATTTTGACGGGGTACCATTTAGCATGTCTATAAATTAGGATTCAAAATGGGTGTGATAAAGATAGAATGAGCAGAAACGGGCCAAGGATTCTGAGGTGGAAATCGATGTCTCAGTATTAGTCTACATGTCAGCACATGATGTACACATACTATCCGCTGTATATGTATGATAAAAATTAATAATAGAGCTACAGCGCCAAATAAATTGCACAATAAAGTAAGGAGTTATTAATCTTTTCAATGCTTACTGTCTAGTTCTTGCAATACTTTTTCTACTCCGATTCATCATCAGGCTTAGACTTATTTCAGTATCCTATAATTGTCTTAGAAAACCACTTTCTACACTAATCAATTCAATACAGCACAATAAATTTTGATATGTACAACGCTCTTGTGACAAATTGGAAAAACTATTGTGTTTCTCATTTATTGTGTATGAGAAGGAGCACTATCACGTGCGTAAATCTTTCCCCAAATTTTTAAGCATTGGTTTACGTTTAAGCATTGCCAATATGTATAGAATATCTTCTAGTTAAAGTGGTTAGAAAAGTTCAAAGAAGAGCCTGGTTTTATTACTCGGACAAACTGAGAAAACATGCATTATTTAGATTTGAACCTTTGGTTTAAAAGCAGAAAACCGGAAAACACTACTTTATTCTGCAGGAGTACCATCATGCATGAAAATCTTTTCCAAAACATTTAAGCATTCATCTTCTCAAATCTTCAGATGACCAATTGAAAAAAAATTATGTTTTTATTAGACATGAGTTAATCATGACCTAACCCTGCTTTTCTAAAAGCTCACCATTGGGCATAAATACCACCATGCATAACGGTCTTGTGGCTCATGATAAATAATCACCAACTTTTCCCAAACATTACAGTAAGGTAAAATTATTGTTTACTTATCCTTCTATTATGCTTGTGTGTTCCGCCATCTTGTTTATATGTTCCGCCATTTTGTTTAAATATGCCTTTTTGAATTACATACCACAATTGTCTTCTTTGGGGCGGTTTTTTTATCCCCTTTATTCACCCTTTCTTTCTGCACCCCAGTGAATTTTTGGCTTGTTCCCTTGTTCCACCGTACCCCTGTGCCTTTTTCGCTTAAGACCCTTGTGGTTGAATTCGTCTTAGACCGACATGTTGAGTTTTGTTTCTTCATCTAAATGAAATCAATCCAAGAATTCAACATCTTGAAACAGGTTTCAACATCTCTCTCTCTCTCTCTCTCTCTCTCTCTCTCTCTCTCTCTCTCTCTCTCTCTCTCTCTCTACGCAATCTTAATGCGTCAGTTCGCTGCCTTTAGGAGGAAGTGTAACGCCGTCTTGCAGATGTATTTTTAAAGTGATTAGCACTATCTGGTGGTATACCTAAAGTTAGCACACAATTTGCAACGCTACCTTCTAGTATAATTTAAAATCTCTCTCTCTCTCGTTGCATTAGGTAATGCTTTTTAATTACATAAAAGATAAAATCACATTTCAATTTTAAGCCATTAACGAACCTTCATATGGAAAAGCCCATACGCCAACGCTGCATAAGGATTAAAATCGCATTTCGCACTTAAGTCATAACTTATGGCTCCTTATTTCAGTAACTGATACTCCGTCCGCGTCCCCATTTGCAACAACTCGAGGTCTGATACGGTCCCCATTTTCATCAGTTAAAGTGATTTACAGGAAACAGTTATCATGTTTTGATTCTGCACATGCCGCTAATATTAGGATGCTGGACTAAGACACCTTTGTTTTTTTATGAAATGAGCGTCAACCACCACTGGATCACGTTTGTGTGACCCAACGATGAACTACACCTTTTTTTTAAAGCGTGAACCACCTGAAGGAACTACTTGTGTTTTTAACGACATAAGTTTTTTGTGCACACCGGTGGGTCAACTGTGTTTTCCTTGTTCCATACTTGCATAATTCCCGAGGCAGAATATGGGTGTGCATTCAAGCAATTTGAAAATCTTGACATATGCCAAAAACTTTTATCAGCTTCTATTCATTATTTTTACATGGTTAGTAGGTTAAACTTACTAGCTTTTTCCAAAACACAAGAATCAAGTAAAATTATAGAACACATGTTTATATAAAGCAATGAAGCCAGTTGAAAGTGGAATATGGTATGGGCTATAGGCAACGTGAAAATCTTGAAATTCGATCAAAATTGAAAAACCTACGATTTTTATTAATTTGACATTAGTTAACTAATGTTATTTAAAATTAGTGCTCTGAAACTCAATTTAAACGAACTATTTAAGTATTCTGCCGCGTTTAAATGCCTACATAAAATTTCTTTTGGTATGAACAGCTAGTTTAAATGGTTAAGCTTACAGAAAAATGTGGTATGATAGTCCAACACATTGTGAGTGTTGAAATGTTTTTATTGGTAAAGCTTTTTGAAGACCCAAATACAAAACCTAAACACCATGTTATTCTGAGATATGAGCAAGAGCGCCATTACCCATGAAAATATGAACATATTTAACCATTCATCTACGTTTAGACAATCAAAATTGTACAAAAATGTACAAAGCGTTCTTAACATTGAAATCCTCTGCTGTGAGTAGAAGTACTATAGTGCATAAAAATCATGTGGTAAATAGCCACTAGCTTGCTCCAAAATATTAGAAACAAGTTATAAACCATCAAATCATAACATTGAAGTACTAGATGAATTGATTGGGCTGGTTTCAAGAAGAACACGTTTTTGAAATACCGTGACTAATTGGAACTTTTATTATTTTTATATGGCGATGGTGTTTGAAAACGCAAATGGGTAGAATCTGACCACTACGTTATCAGCAGGAGGGCTAGATCATCAAGAATTTTTAAAAACATTTAAGCATTTTTCTACGCTTAAACAAATATGTACAGAAAATCTCCATCGGTGTTCATTTGGTGTTAACCAGAAATAAGAGGTATTGAAAATTACAGCAGCTCTTCTATCTTTTCCAGCAACCCTTTTTCTTGGCCTATTTTCAATTTCTGGGCAAAAATTCCAGACGTCGTTTTAAATGGCATTTAAATATTCTTTATTCCTAATGCGATTTCCACCAATCCCTTGAAGAACGTCTTCCTTGACGTGGTCAGTAGGTGTTATGGATACATCAATATCGTGTGATCAAGACTGCATACTATGTTTCTGATGCGACTGTGTTCTCATTGCAAAAGGAAAAGCATTTTGATTAATCGTGTTTTTTGTTATATATAAGAATAGGATAAACTCAGAGTAAAAAAGGTTTAGTACTCTATGCCCCTTTTTTAAATTCAATCCATCAGTTTTCGGATTAATTTCTTTACAAATTTCTATATAGGGTGTATTTTAAAATCACTGATAAACGAAAATAGGAGATTCTATGATTCAAAATAAGACAAAAATTATCATGAACGCTTTTCCGAAAATGCTTCCTAACCGAGATATAGGTTGATTAAAAAATAATTTTTTTAAGATTTTTTTAAGATTCCCCAAAAACTACAAAAGATATTACACTGAGATTTGGTACACCTAAATATCTAATTAAGTACAATTAATCAGGAGAGTTTGAGTCAACTGGCTCCATCCAGTGGCGTAGAATATGTTAAGATAATCACTTTAACTAAAAAAAAAACGCACGCCCTGCTTTTTTTGAAGAAATATTTTTTTTGTTAAATTCAACATTTAATTATACAAATAAAATCATACTTAGTATTTTTTTGATTCGGCACCCGTTTTTGAAATAGTTTGCATTAACATACGACTACATTATTCAGTAATAACCAAATTATCATTGTTTGTGTCTAATTACAGTGAAAAAATGAATTATTCCAAACGAGAACTGGTCGATATGCATTTATGTTATGGTGACACTAATTGCAATGCTCGTGCAGCTGCTCCACTTTATGAACAAAGATTTCCAAATAGAAGACATCCACATCATACTACGTTTAGAACCGTTCATCGTAACTTGTTAGAGTATGGAAGTTTAAAAGGAAAGAAAAATTCCGGACGAAATGCTCGTGTACCAGTTGAAATTGAGGAACAAATTTTAGATAGAGTTTATGAAAATTCATCAATAAGTACGCGTGAGTTAAGTTTAGAATTTGGTGTGTGGCATAACAAGTCTTGGAAAGTTTTACGAGAACAAAATTTACATCCCTTTCACCTACAAAAAGTGCATGCATTATTGCCTGCTGGCCATCCTCGTCGAATGAATTTTTGCGAATGGTTTTTAAATAAAAATGCTGAAGATGTACAATTTGTTAGGAGCTTATTGACCACTGATGAGTGTATTTTTTCCCGAAATGGAATAATAAACTTGTATAATTCCCACAAATGATTAGATGAAAATCAGCATCCAACTGTAGTTATAGCTCACCAACGTAGATTTAGCGAAAATATTTGGATAGGTCACCTAATCGGACCTATCCGTTTTCCTCAAAGCCTTACTGGTGAATTCTATTTAAATTTTTTGAGAGAAGATTTGCCAGAATTATTTGACGACGTACCCTTAGATGTTAGAATGAACATGTATTTCCTGCATGATGGTGCACCACCACATTCTACACGAAACGTCGGAGAATTTTTAAATGCATGGTTCCCTGGACGATGGATTGGACGAGGAAGTGAAGTACCGTGGCCGGCACTATCGCCAGATTTAATCCCATTGGATTTTTTTGTGTGGGGGTATCTAAAAACTCGTATCTATTCTGTTCAAATTGATAATCGAGAGCAACGTTGGATTAGGGCTATGCTACAAATTTTTCAGCGTGTTAGGTTTCATTTGCTAAGAAGAATACAAGCTTGCATTCAAAGGAAGGAGGACATTTTGAACAATATGTATAAAAATAATTATTATTTTGTTTTTGATTCCTTCAATATCTCTTTAATAATGTACCTAATAGTTAACTGCGTTATTTTTTTGTAAAATAAAACAAATTTTGATTTTTATTGAATAATGTGGTCGTTTATGTTAATGCAAAATATTTCAAAAACGGGGCGTCGAATCGAAAAAATACTAAGTATGATTTTATTTGCAGAATTAAATGTTGAATCTGTTAAAAAAATATTTCTTCAAAAAAACCAGGGGGGTGCGTTTTTTTTTACTTAAACTGATTAACTTAAAACATTCCACTGGATGGAGTGAGTTGACTCAAATTCGCCTGATTAATTGTATGTACCAAATCTCAGTGTAATATCTTTTGTAGTTTTTGAGGAATCTTAAAAAAACCTTAAAAAAAGTATTTTTTAATCAACCTGTATCTCGGTCAGGAAGCATTTTCGGAAAAGCATTTATGATCATTTTTGTCTTATTGCGAATCATAGAATCTCCAGTTTTGTGTCATGAAAAGCTTTTTGTTTTTCATAAAGATAATATCCTTAGTATGTATTCTTAAATAGGAAGTTTAAAAAAAATCTTAGGTAATTAAAAGAAAATTCGGTTTAGAGTGTTTAATCACTTATTTCAAATAATATAATTCCGTTGAGGTTCTATTTATTTTACTTTGGTGTAGATTATTCTTATTACCACTTTTATTTTATCATCCGCGTTTACATGTTGCAATTGAAGAAAAATACAAATTATTAAAATGGAATGAATAAACACACAAAAAAGTAAAGTTATTCAAAATGCTTGTAGCACAATTTATTCATTAGAATAAACTTTTCTTTTTTTTAATAATGATTGGATTTCAAAAAAATGTCACGAGTAGCTATAATTTTCTTTGTTACATACACACATTTCTTATTTAAAAAATTCATTTCAGTAAATTACAGAATTACTTATTCACCATCATAGAAGTAAACAATTTATTGTAATTTTGAAATGACTTTCATAATAAAAAGGATGCACGTAAAGTGATTAAGCTTAAATATTTTTTTGACAAAATTTATGTTGCGTACTGTAAAGGGGTATTTAGTTCTATTTTTACATATTAATGAAATGATACGGGATATTTATAATTTTGTGTATGTTTTCAACTGAAAGCTAAACGATAACTTTTTTATCAAGTTTCATTGTGATTTGCGTGAGAATATTAAAATTTATTCATGTAAATGTTGAAGGTCGCTTTAATTAAGCTAATTCCAAACCGTGTACAAGTAACTCTTTAATTGGTGTTATTATTATGCAAAATAATTAATTTTTTTTTGAGGTAACAGTTTAACGATTAGCTTTTTCGACGCTTTCTAAACTTAATTGTTTTTATATTTATTTTTATGCGGTGTATATACAAGTCTCTCGATCAACAGTTGCGAACGAGTTTCAGGTGTTTGTAGCGCTTGCAGTCCTCGCGAGCTTTCAAGCGGCTCGCAGGACTTTCAATGCTAATATAAAAAGTTTAATAGTTCCGTCTGTTACAGGAATTGACATGGGCGACTATTCTTAAAGTGGGGACTTATCATCTGGAGGGGGAAAAGGACGACCAATAACGCTGTAACTTATGATGTCATCGGAGGAGGAGACAGAGTTCGGTTTGTACACAGATAAACTTCTGAAGAAATCTAAAAGAACTAGACAACGCGTGGACGCCGGCGAGCCTCGTAACAGTTATTCTTCGATCCCGAACTTCAGTTCGAGACCGAGTTTCTTAGGTGGTAGTAATAATTTATACGGCGCGATTTTTACTCAACAGCAACATTTCGGTCTTTTTGGACCGGGGTTTGCACCCACTAAAATGCTAAACGAGTTGTTAGGTCGACAGAAAACGGAAAGTGGTGCGGACGGTGAAGAAGTGACAAAGTTCGACGCGGTGATACGGTGCGACGGCAGTCCTCCATCGGGAGAACAGTTAGCGCATCATATGTTACGTGATATATTACAGGGACGTAAACACGAGCTCCTTATAAATCACGAACATATTATTAATAATAATAATAACGAAACGAAAGGAGACGTGGAGCGAGTTGACGTCGAAGCTGCTGCTGCTATGCAAGAGTGTCTTGCGGAAGCCAGTGTTGGTGAACGACAAGTCGATCTTATGGAAGACGCTCTTAATGGAATGGAAACCGATTCGTTACCATCTCCGAAGGTAGAACCTAGAAGTCCGGCTAAACCCGAGGACGCTAAGAAAGCACGTGTTGAAAATATCGTCTCAGGGATGCGCTCAAGTCCCGCACCGCCTCAGGTAAATGGCTGTAAGAAGCGTAAATTATATCAACCGCAACAACACGATAGCACGGCAGATCGATATATTGATGACGAAGAGGAAGAAACGGAGCCTTTAAGACAAAAGCAGGTAGAAAAAAATGCACTTAAAACGCAATTAAGGACTATGCAAGAGCAATTAGCTGAAATGCAACAAAAATACGTGCAGTTGTGTACGCGAATGGAACAAAGCAGCGAAGATAGTAGAGAAGTCGAGGAAATACCTAGTGATAGTGAACAAAGTAAACGATCCCCCATAGCTTCGCCCGTACGGTCGATAGCGACACCGAATCAACCTCAACCGACACTTTCCCAGCAAGTTAGTAAACTTAAAATAAGTCCTCAGGGTCCACCATTTCACAACGGCCTCTTACACGAGCATCATCATTTAAGTAATGCAGCTGCGATGTATTTAGGGGTGAGTCAAAAATTTTTATTAGAACAAGAAGCGCGAATGGCTAAGGAGGCGGCGGTCGCAGCCGCTGTCTCTGAAGCACAACATCATGCAAATCAACAAGTTCCTTCTAAAAGTGAACATATAGCAGAAAGACTTAATATGATTAAAAGTAATATAGCACCTACAGGGACTGATCTTGAAGGCCTCGCCGATGTGCTTAAAACTGAAATTACAGCATCATTATCTAACCTCATTGATTCAATTGTAACTCGATTTGTACATCAAAGAAAATTTAGAAATAACGAAGGCACAGCGGCAGCCGAACAGTTAAATAAAGATTTAATGATGGCTTCGCATCTCTTAGATAGGAAATCACCTAAACAAAAACCAATTGAAAGGCCGCACGCACCGCCACCGCCACCAACTAATCCGATGGTTAACGGTCACGGTAACTACCATCCTATAATGTCAACACACCACTTAAATAATCATCATAAATCGTCAGATCTTCCGGTGCGACCACCAATGTTTCAACCACCAAAACCTCCAGGTATTAATCAGGTGCCTCTTTATGGAATGAATCACCCGTTTTGCATTACGAAGCAAGAAACTGAGCAGAACGAAGCGCTGAGTTTAGTTGTAACCCCTAAAAAGAAACGACACAAGGTTACAGATACGAGGATAACACCTAGAACTGTTAGTAGAATTCTCGGGCAGGACGGCATGGGAATGTCGCCGGCATCGATGGAACCTACACCGTGTACATCACCGAGACCTCCGCCTTATCCTCAACCACATCCGCCGATGTTACCTGTGTCATTACCCACCTCCGTAGCTATTCCAAATCCAGGACTACACGAATCTCAGGTTTTTTCACCGTACAGCCCTTTTTTTCACGGACCTAGCCACGGACACCACATGGCGATGCAGGTAAACTTAATTATTATTTTATTCTTAATGTGAATTAATAATATTTACTTTTGTAGACACCGTCGTCACCACCTCGGATGCACAAAATGGAACGAGAATCACCACCAATACACCATCCGCCCACCCTATTACATCCTGCACTGTTAGCGGCAGCTCAACATGGGGGTTCACCCGACTACGGCCATATTAGAGCTCCTTCAGGAGGTTTAAATATGGATAATGGTGATAGAAATTCAGATTGCAACTCAGGTGGTGACATATCCTACGACGGAATGCAGCCTACAATATCCTTTTTATGCAGAATTGTTAGTATCGCTGATTTTTCAATTGTTTGTTGTTTAAAAATATTCGATTTTTTAATTGCTTGGGGGAAACTATATATAAAAGTTTATAAAAGTTACGTGCTATTGTTGTTTCTATTTAATGCACTCGTAAAGCGAATAATTACAAATCAAAGCTCTTAATGGTTAGGATTCAATTCATTTTTTTTTTCATTTAAAATGCAAATCGCTACAAAAGCTCGGAACAATAATAAAAACGTAGAACGTTGGAATGCAATGCCTGCATTTTTATTGAAACCAGATTAAAACTTAGAAGTCTTCCTTTAGACCCATTACTTAAAGTTAAGTTTTCAATAAGGCTTGCTTATCTAGTATCTGATTGTATTCAATCTGAATAAGAAACCTTAAAAGAATACCAAATCCGTTCTATCTATAGGAAAAAAATCTATATCATATAGGAAAACAATAAGTACAGAATTCCCTTTAATTGAAATAAAGTTGTTATAGACATGCAATTTAAAGTTTCAATAAGAATTACAGGTTTGGCGTTGTTATAACAAGGATGTTACAAGCCAACTTTAATATTTTATCGTGAGAACCTGTAGTTATCAGAAAATTGTGTGATATCGCATGTGTTTATTTTATAAGAAATGCAATTAATAGGTAAAAGTTTTTATTACGTAGTTTGTTATTAATTTCTAAATTTGCAATAGAAGTACCCTAACGGCTTTATAAAAAATTAATGAAAGAAGAAAAAACGAAATATGTCCTATTACAGTTTTCTTATTCATACTTTAGCCAGAAGTTTCCTTAACTTCAGAGCACTCGTCAACATTGACACCTATGCATCTCAGGAAAGCCAAATTAATGTTCTTCTGGGTCCGGTATCCGAGCTCAGCAGTTCTAAAAATGTACTTCCCCGATATCAAATTCAACAAAAATAATACTGCGCAGCTGGTCAAGTGGTTCTCAAATTTTAGGTAAGTAAATTAGAATTGTTTATAAAAGCCTACTTAGAAATATGCAATGTACCTGTAAATTATTTAGTGACACTGTTAATTCATATATGAACTGCTCATTTTGCCCAAAGGCCTACGTACACATAGCGGTTCAAGCAACAAAGAATTCCCGTTTCATTTGCTAGTTTCCATGTATTCATTCGTTACTGGCTTTCAAATGAAAACTGCCGGAAAAGTTTTTACATACATTCCCTTGAATATCCCTGAAAAATTTTATGAGAGAACAAGAGATAGAAACTATGACTCAATGCCCGGCCTATCAATCGAATACATTTAAACCCCTGATCTACCCCAACCATAAAATTTGCACCCCACATTATAAGATTATATTTATATACAGTACGGTGAAAAGAGAATGATTACAAAATTTTTTCGCTTCCCCGCTTTTCATGTTTCTTATTGTAAAACGATAACTTCAACCAGTCAGTGGCTGCTTGTTACTATTGCAGCTTATAAAGTAGTTTTAATTACAGAATTTTACCTCGTTACAAAATATAATTGTTCTTGCGAAATTATTAATTTTTGCTGAAACTTCCAAGCACTAATTAAAAAACAGTTAATTGAACAAGCATTCGGCATCTAAGCCGTAACAAAAAATATACGTGGTACAATATTTTCATGCTTGGGTTATTCTTCTGAAAACTCTCTAACAAATACGCATAATTTCCTGAAAAATTTCTCAAAGATTCAAAACGCAGGCTCAAGCTTTATTTTAATCTTGCTGAAAGAATAGATACAAGTTTTAAGTTAGCGGATGAAAATTGTAAGGGTAGAATGATAAAATAGAAGGTCCAGAGCTCTGGAATTACCGGAAATGAACATTAGTCCAGTCGCGCTCTGACCACGAGCACTACACCACCCCGCCCTTTCCTGATGCACAAGTCAAATCCACCTTCTTAACCATGTTGTTACCTACAGTAATTAAGAGCTCGTGATTAACTTCAACGATTATTTCCAATAATGTAAATATACGTATTTGTAATTATACAATTTCTGCAGATTACCTATTGTTAGAGCTTTTCAAACAGGAGAACACAGTAAAAGTTCTTCAGATGCACATAATTTTATTCCACATATTCCTCAATTAAAAATAACTTAATTAAGGTCTTGAGACTAATTAGCGAAGTTGGCATTTTTCTTTTACATCGTTATCCTTGTTTGTACATGTGGACACAGTTAAATCTGTCCTTCTTTAGCTCATTAGCTTTGACGTAAAATTAGTCATTAAGAGTTAAAACGTGTACATTCATTCCTAGTCATTTTCTACTGAAATATGAGTTATAGTAAACAGGAAAATTAAAAAACTGTTCATCATTCTCTAAATGTGTGTATATAAAAAGTTTGTAAACAAAGACTTTAAGAAAATTGTAGGTGTTACTAACATCCTAATTGCATGGCTCCATCATAAAGAACCTTTTTTTTTCAAATCGTTTCAGTTGGTTTAACAGGTTACGGCTTTTGGTAAATAGTAATTTTTACTTACTTCAATTATAATTAAAAAAGACGACATTTTCTAGCAATGTAAACATTTGAGGGTAGAAAATGTAGAATTTTATTTCAACTAATTCTAAAAGCCGAGTTTGAGTAAAAATGTCCATTAAAATTATACCTTACTGGCATCACACTTTCCAAATGTTTAAGAAAGATGGAAATTGTCAAATCATAATTGTTTCATTTTTTTTGTGCAAGTGGTCAGACTGTTAAATATTTAAGCACTAAATGTGTCATAAAACTATGTCCCATTTAAACGATACAACCATCATATTTTCATTATAAATCCCAAAAGAAAATTTTGAGAAGAACTTTACTAAATGGGAATCATTAAGGTCATCAATAATCTTGGACCTATCCAAAAAGTAGTGGTTTACTGCAATTATTTTTTAAAAGGTAAAAAAAGGTGTGTTATCAACTCAATCGTCCCCTATAATTGTAATGAATCAAAACTCAGATAACAACATATCCCACTCAATCACATATGACACTTCTTATAGAGCTGATTCTTCATGAGTAGATTAATACACCTTCAGTACCATCAGATAAGACCATGTTCCAAAATGTATTGCAACTGCTAATGGGATGATTTTATTCCCATGACAACAGTGTATTCATGAAATTTCTTATAAAACAGCTTTAATGCCGTGAAAACTGTTGGTTGTTAAGCATGTTGTCTACAACAATACCACTCTAACAGTTGTTACACTGTAACAACTAAGTCGAACTCAGCTACAGTTCAATTTGGTTAGCTATTTGATGCCTTTTTCTAACCAAATCAGACAATTATTAACCAAACAAAAGGTTCGATTCGTATAGGTTTTGATGAACCTATTTGTTTTAAACATGAGGATAAATTTAGCTAAGTAAAAGATTTTGGGACTAAAATCCATTTTATGGAGCCATCACGATAAGAATATAGAAAATACCTACTTTTACTAGTTACACTGGCACTGTTACCAACATGCAGTCATAGCATTTTTTAATATAACTAAAATTACATTGTATTTGTTGCTAGGGAATTTATTATTTAGCAACTTACTGGTACTGGGGAAAAATGTTGATTGTCAGTTCGTTAATTGTCATCATTGACAGTTGGTTGTTTTTCAAGAATACGCAGACATAATTTTCGATAACGGATCTTGCAATGGCAGTACCACGACCTCAACTACAACACCCAAACCGCCGTCTTCCAGAAAAAACAAATGTGTTATAGATCCTCCACAACTCTTCGATTAACAGGTGCGTTTCCTAAACTGACTTGTGGAAGAGAACTTATGCGAAGAAACAGTGCTGAAGAAATACTTGAGATTGTTGAAAATGGTCCTGGTACTAGTACCCGAAGAATGGCTGTACTTGCTGAACAACCTAGGACAGCTGTGCAAAATACTTTGCAATAAAATCATTACCAAGTGGTACAAGCACTTCTCCCCACGGATCTTCCCCAAAGGGTTCATCTCTGGCAATGCAATCAGCTATGGCGTAGCTACATTTACAAGAGAGGAAATCAACAATTTTCATAGCGAATACTGAAACCCAAATGCTATTCGAGAAACCCATTTCCAAAGAAGACTCTCCGTAAACGTTTGGGCTTTTTTGAAAAACGATCTACTTCTGATATCTGAGGACATGCATCTTGAAATCAGAAGGACCCATTCCGCCCCATTATGGAAGAGGTGTCACTAATTTACTCAATAAACAGTATCCAAATTGATGAACAGGTCATGGTGGTCCCATTACTTGGCCACCGTGATCTACGGATCTCAACCCGCTACAAATTTTCATATGGTGAGATTTGAAGACACTTAGCTATTCAATAGCAAAACATAATAATAGGAAGCAACACATCCAAAAGATTCGTGCAGCGTTTTACGAGATGAAAAACAATATACAACTGGGAACGAGAGCTCCAATAGAGGACTAACTTGTGCATTGCACAAGACGGTGGCTACACTGCGTAACTTTGAAATTGCACTGTCGTTACGCTCTTATTAAAGTAAATAACATTTTTTTCCTAGGCTCTCTAGTAATTTACTTGAACCTCCAACCACGATATTTCAAGAACCGTTAGGGATTCGAGAAAAGTGAATAGAATCATTTTTGCTTAAAATTAGTTAATTCATATACGAAGTATCTCGAATACCTCGGCAGCCACCCTGTATATGCAGTAGAAAAATATTACAAAAAAAAAACCTTTTATGGTACACGCACTTTATAAAACTCGGCATCACGTTCATTTTCTCAACTTGGTCGAGTTAATTTTTGAGTACGTTATACAAATCTGTTCAAAAGTTGGAGAACAAAGAACTTCGTGTCTCGCGACGCCTTCTTAAAAAAAAACAAAATCTTAGGTTTTTTCCCAAATATCTGGCAAATTAGAGTCTGCCAGATAACATTATAGATTGCCTGTTATCGTAGGATGTTTGCTAAAAGATGAGAACAATCCGATTTTTCTATGTTCCACCCACACTTCCAATGGGTATACTGTGCATGTATTCCTGCGAAAAAATCGTTTGCTGGTTCTAAAGTACTACGACTTAGAAAATGAAGACCAAAGTTTTATGGGCACTTGCCAGTTGAGTGGTATAGAAGTAACCTCCAACCAGGTACACTAGTAAACTGCATTCCACCTAATTTAGGAGTGACTTATCACGATTAATTTAGTGGAACATTTTCCACCTAAAGCTAAGATTTAGATTAGACCCTACGAACTGTCTCCTGCGTTTTCAAGAAACTGTATTTAAAACCATATGCGTGTTAAAACTTGATAACCATCTGAAAATATTGTATTGGTTAATTCCTTGAAAATACGCCATCACTAGTCTTGACGTTTTAATCGTAGGAGAAATAGGATGTACACGAAGAAGTTGAAATTCGATTATTGGACATCATAAACACTGTGATAGCAGTGGGCAACGCCGTTGGAATTCTAGAAATCAACCGGCTAGACCTTTCTAACAGTCGTAAATGACCTTACAATTTTGAATTGTATATGATTCTATGATTGTCGCTAAAGTTATGAATATGAGATTGTTAATTTGTTTGGGAACCGTGATATCTTTCAAAACTTTATACCTCAAAATGAATTTGTTTGAACAAACCATTTGAAAGTCAAATTTCAAAAAAATTTAGCCAGTTTGAAAGTTGTTTTATGTTTTCTCCATGTAACTAATCATATATAACTTGGTGAAAACACGATGTTCACACATGGTTGTTTGTTAAACTTGGTCGAAAGCTCAACAACGATTAAACTCAAGCAGATTTCGTTTTTGATCAGATGCTAGTTAGGCAAAAACTAAAAAACAGTGATGTTTAGAAGGTAGTAGGGTCAGCGGCGAGAGATGCGAGCAAACCATTGTAAGTAATCCCTACATATTCTAAATTTTACTCTATCCTATTTAATGCGGCCATTTTGTATTAAATACTTTAAAGCAGAATATTTACATAACCAAAGGTAAGTATATTAAATACATTCAAGAAAACAAACACGGTTTTGCTACATTTCTTTCTGAATTGAACCTAAATAATTGTAATAATGATTTTGAGATTTGGTAACAAAATGCGTCAAACCCTTTATTGAATGCGTTTGAATGTTTTCTCTATGAGATTGACAACTCTGGTTAAAATAAACGATCACTGAAAATGCGTAAAATTTAGTTATTGGGCAACTCGTTTGATCAATTCTCAACGAAACTGCTTCATAAATAACGATTTCGGCATCTCTGGTCAAAATTCAGGTGGTCTCCGAAAATAAATTTGGAGGTAATGAGCTTGGACGTTTTGAAGATTTTGACATCGTTCGTCAAAATACATGTGACCACCGAAAATATTCATATTCACGTATTTGGCATTGGAGCATTACGTTGTCCATTATGCTAAGAACCCTGTATTTTTACGTAAATCTTCACGAGTTACATATGCATATTTACATTTTTAGAATTTCACATTGACACTTGACTTCCAGGTCAACCGTATTACTAACCGCTGAGGAGTATTTTAAAGAAAACCGTATCAGTCTATGTCAAACTGTCTGGCTTAAATTGTGTGTTCTTGACTTTGGCGTTTAACTCTCTTTAAGTTAAACCATATTACGTGGTTGCTTGAGAACTAAAATATGGAAACGAACTACGGTAGGTTTATTCTTTGTGCTTTAAGGTTTCAATGTTATATGAACAGCCTTAACAGTAAAAGGCAAAACAAAACAGAAGCTATTTTTCGAGTTTACAAAGTTAATTTTTTATTGCGTTGGAATGTTCAAAATATGTAGTTTGAGACATTTATCCATATAAAACGGATTTTTGTGAAAATTTCCGAATCGCAGGTACGTCCATGATGCAAAAGACTAGTAAATTTTTTGAAGCTACCAAGCGCCCTTCTATTAGAAAAATTATCCCGTTAAGAACAATCACCAAAGATGGTCTTCGAATAAATGAAATCTCATTATTACTCCTGGTGCGAATAGAAGAGACAGAGATGTTCACCGTGGCAACGTATGCAATAACACAGCTAAAAGTGTTCGGAGTTTGCCTATTTTATTAAACGTTTTTAGTATTCTGTCTCATAATTGATTTCTATTATTTAGAAATGTAGGATACATATTTTCTTTTATGGTTCCCCGCAGTCCACTGTTGTGATAACCAGTCCATCTACTAATAGCTTTATTTAAGATTATTCTAACTCGATTTGTAGTATGTGCGCTTTCATTTGATCGTCTGTAAAGGAAAATGTTCTAATAACTCTGCAGTCGTGTTTTAAAATATTTAAGTAGGAAACACCACTCAGCCATGAGGGTAGAGCAAAGGACTCAATAAAAATTTTTTTGTTTGGATTCTCGTTACTCCAAGTTGACTTGAATTACTCATCGGTGAAAGAATTTTTGTCTAAGAAGTTGTCTTCTTTAAATCTATTTACCAACAACGTATAGAATTATAATTCTTTTAATACTTCTTAGATGGGCTTTTAAAGTATACGTTATTCATTCTCCTAATATGACAGGAATATCGTAAAGAGGAATATTGAATAGAAACTCGCGATAAAAATCGATTTAAGTTAACGACGCCATACTTGACCATAATCTACTGTAAAATACGGATAACTAAACCGTGAAATGATAAATTTTACTCATTTTCAAATTTTCATGGTAACTCTGATCCATCTCCTTTATTTCTAAAAAACGTAATATATTCCTGAAGAAACTTAATGTATTCTAAAGAGGAACAAAATTATCTAATCGAGTAACGCTTTCATTTAGTAGTCTTTAATTGCAAAATTTTGTAACGTAAACCTTCTAAATATAGGCGACTTTCGAAACTCCTGTTGGGATTTGGCAATTTCGATGGCATTTAAACAAAAAGACATTTTTAAGTGGTTAAATTCGCATACCAAGGTTCCTCTCGGTTTGTAGAATTTCAAAGCAATTAAAAGGTGAAAAATACGCAATTAAACATAGTTTGTCCAACATTTTTCGAGAAACCATGGTCATTTTTGGACAGACCTTGTTTTGTACGTTTCGGTTTTCTTCAACCAGTACCAACTTCTTTTTCTTTTAGTCACCATATTAGATTTTGGTTTACGTTGGGTAACACTTTTCTCGCGTTTTCTTCCAGTATTTGCCTGGGAAAGAAACTGGACCACGGTTGGAGATTACTTTTTCTCTAAAAGTTGCTTGCACCAATTCTTGAAGGCTTTGGTATTATGAACAGGGTAACCATCTTGTTGGAACTTCTCTGCAACTGCTCTTCAGCAATGCTTACCTTTATGTCTGATACTATCTGTTTTCGTATCATTCACAAATATCAGTGCACAAAGTCTGTTAAAGAAATTTCATTTTTCAAGACTTATTTTTAGTACTGGCTGTCACAAAAATCTCCATCGTGTGGCTTGCAGATGTACAATGTGCTCTAAGTACATGCACCGAAGAAATTCAGTAATCAGTCTTTGAGAGTAACTTCGTCCGTGCGTAGTCATTGGAATCAAAATAGCGTTCAGTAACACCACTGACGCTAATTCTTTCAAAATTTTTGCTCACGAGGAGTTAGTAAAAATATGCTGAATCAAAAATACTGATAATGTACTGCTCTTGGTATAGTTAACAATTTTATTATATGTTGAATGTTTTATAGATAGGTGAACGACTTTCGCAGTTATCGCTCATGGTTAAAGATATTATACGCAGGTATTTATTTCTATTATTACGGTTACGTCAACAGCTCTCATGAAACTTTAGCATTATCGGCATACATCAGAGGACAATCTTTTTCCAGCACATCATCAAGAGGAATAACCCAGACCCCACAATAAAATGACTGATTCAGAATCATCTTTTCCTCAATATCAGTAAACACTGAGTGCCTTACAACTATTTTTTTATTACAATGTTAGGAGATTCAATAATAAGGAGCAATTTTTTGCCTATCAAAGTCATCCTATGACCCACATCAAAACCAAGCATATGTTAATAAAACGTATTTATAAACATTAATACTAAGCTGTAGATGTATGCTAAACTACTAATAATATACGATTTGGCGGCATTCAGATTTATATAAACCCACTATTTGAGAACCAACAGCCGCACTTGCCAATACCAAAACAATTTAATAGAAATGTTGTTCTAAAACATTTAAAATAGGCAGGGAATGAAGTAGGAATCACCTTTATAAACCAAGGAATAAAATTTACTCACAGTTCTAAATACAAGAACAGTTCTGAAAGAGGAAGTACAAGAAACATCATCCATATTTACCAGATTTATCGTTTTTGACTGCTAGAAACTAGGTTTAGCTTACTCGGATAGGGAAAGCTCGCATCTCGACAAATTCGGATACTTTCCAAAATACTGATAATGGCAGTGGAAACCTTATCTTCTTAGCACATCTGGAAATACGTGTTCTTTTGTTGTCAGAAAAATGTAGCACACCTCTACTTTAGCGATTTTCATCAAAAAAGGAAGTCAGATTGCAACAAACAGGTCCCAATTGTGCAGTTAAAATTTTCCCGTTAAATAAAAATTTTAAGGTAAAAAAGGAAATCAATTGCATTAACCAAAAAGGAAAAGCAATCATTTGTTGGAAATTATTAAGCTTACTCACTGCAAAGCGTTACTCAAAGTAAAGGTTTACCTTCTTGGAATAATTCAGAATGTGAAATGCGTTCGAAGCTACACCAGAGTGACGTTGCGGTAATAAATATCAATGCGTTAAGTAAATTTGCAACTCTTTCTGCGCTACTTTTCTTACTTGACATTCCATTTTTTATGCGTTTCAATAAATAGTCGTTTTTGTCAAGATCTGTAAGGTTTTAGGCGGCGCTTATATCACGAACTTACTAAAATAAACACAGTGAACTGAATTTTGAGCTTGTACAACTTACTTCGTTTTTTCAAGTAACACAATATAATGAGAAATTTTTGTAATTTTCAGAGAACCACATTTTTTAAATATTTCTTAATGAACGAATATTTCAGATGCACATTAAGAAGTGCAACTTTTTGGTATTTCCGAATATTTTACCTTTATTGTTAGTGTTCATTAATATAATGATGTGTTAGATCTCATTAAAATACGTATGATTAATAATGAATAATAACAATGAATCATAGCGCAAAATAAGTTATCGAAGTTAATTTATTATTCAAATTACAATTTAATAAATATTCTATTATACAAAGCAGGTTAAAGGAATAGCAAAATCGAAATATACACTTTGTCAGATACTAGAAACAAGAAGGGTGCATTCTTACAAGGGCTTTATCATAACGGTTTTCGGCAATTGCATTGAACATCTGCCCTTCTCGCCTATACCAGTATTGTTCAAACAGCATGTGCTTTTTCTATGATGGGATTCCTAATGTGTTCTATTTAGGGATGTACAATGTTATTATTATTGATTGAATTTTTTTTAAATATGTTTTATAGTGATATATAAAGAAAGTAATTTTTCTGGCTACTAATAAAGTAATAATAACATATACGTAATTTCTTCTATTTTGTACAGCCCTAAACGCACGTCTTAAGGTGGCACGAGTATTTCTTAAAAAGGGTCTCAAGAAAATCAAAGACGTTTTAACTTAGGGAGGGTAGATCAAAAAGCAGATGTTAAATCTTTTGTTATACTTCAACGTACTTTACCTTTAAGACGTTTGTGACCGCTAAAAGTAAACCGTTAAAACTTGCCTGTGGGAAAGTACAGATTTCTTATTCCTAGGGTCCCATGCGAATCTTTTTCTTATTCACAAAAAAAAAATTAAGGTTTCAAAACAAGAATTTTAATATACATACGACAGGTGTTTCTATTGTTAAAATAAGTAAATAAATTACTTTAAATTTGAATGTAATATAAGAAATGCGGGTATGAACCTTAAACGGGTCAAAGAAAATTGCCCGTAGATATGATTAATTTTATGCGTCTTGCAAAACTAATCATTTTACTGTGGCACTGTAACTTTTATGTTTTAATTTTCCGTTTAAAAAAAACCTAAAACATAGCAATAAATGACCTAGAAAAATGGAGTAAAATTAATCATATATATTTGGTTATTGATCTGACAGTATTCGTATGTTGATTAAATTAACTAGCAATTATAGACCAATTGAACCTACATAATTAATATGACAATAGTACCGACCTGTTAATTATTTACCCTCAGACAACTGTTGCTTTTCATTATTGATTGTAAATATTGAAAACGATCTAACGCCCTTCCAGTTTGTCCAAGTCATAATTTTCACTTTAAGGTTATAATTATTGTTCCTTTAATTTATGTAATTGAGTTAATTGTATCTAACTCATCTAAATCAGTATATACAATACGAAATATATTCAGGAGCATTTTATTTATGTATTATTTTTTTTTTATTTTACGCTTACTCGGTATTTTAGATTAAACTGAAATCAGTATTAGTTAGAGGGGACGTTTTAAGGTTTCAAATCAGCAACTTTTATGTTGTATTTACTGGTTATCCAGCATTATACTTAGATTTTTTTGTTGGTAAATAAATCTATTTAGCAATTGGAATTCTCTTGTTTGTAAGTGCTAGTAATTTAAATAGTAAAGCTTTTCAATTTCTGTTTAAATGTTCCATTCCTTGTATATAATTATAATTGCTCTAATAAAAGGTTATACGATTGTAAAGGAAGTAAACAAACTTTTTTAAATTGATTACAAAAAAAATTCGGAAATCTTAAAATTTTTTATAGTACTAACCACATAACCGCTTAGCAAAGCTTGAGATTACATAAAGGTCTTTTACTGTGAATTTTTTACATTATTTTTAGAAAACAATACGATTCTATCTTAATGAAAAGTATACGATATCAAAAAAAAAAATGTAGGTTTCATTACTAGAAACACTTGAGGTTGATCAAATATGCCAAATAGGTACTACATACAGGTGAAAGAAATACTTTTTCAATCTGCCAAGTGACAATGTTTAATTAAAATCACTGTGCAAGAAAGTCTCACCAAAATACGTTTGGTCAAAGAAGATAAGCGATCTCTTCGTTTGGTCGTTTTACACGTTCGTTCCGGAATTTTTTTTGCTTTGGTAGGAAACCTAACATACAGCTGTGAGTTTTATTATTCTGCTATATATATATATATATATATATATATATATATATATATATATATATATATATATATATATATAAGCGAAAATCACTCACTCACTGATAATCATCGCACAGCCGAAACGGCTCGACGGATCTACTTCAAATTTTGACAGGACCTTCCTTGCGTGCCTTAGGCGTCGTGCCCTTAATGCCAAAAAGTAAAAAAGGATTTTCTGACCAAAACGGCGCCCCGCGTCCGAAATATCAACTCGATCGAAAAATCTCGAACACGTCGATTTTATTTTCAGTCTGCCGTCGGTCCTAGAGACATGAAATTGGGAGGTGTGTTCTTTGTGAAGTGTAGGTATCCACTAAGAAAGGGTTTTCGAAATTCCACTTCTAAGAGGGTGAAATGGGGGGTTGAATATTTTGTGAAACTATAAAGTTGATATACATATTCTTCAATTAAAATTATGAGACGTCTATCACGTGTTCTATATAATTTAGCGGCCAAAAAATTCCTAAGGTATAATTCAAGTGTTGGTTCAAATTTTTTCAAAATCTGAATAACGATTCATTTTATTAGAAAAAGTGCAGACATACTTTTTAAAGAAAATTGTACATGACTTTTCTTTATAAACTTTCTTAATATAATGCAAGGTAACTCTAAAAAATAATTAAACATGAATGAAAATGGTTAAAATGTATTATTGATATTTTATAGAACTTCAATTTCAATTTCAACAAAGTTTATTAAAATTTTAGATATTAACAATTCATTTTGTATATACATATCACACTTAAAACTAAAATATAATAATAAATGTGTATATTGTTTGTTGGTGGTGCGCTGCTCAGGAATCTTCTTCCTCTTCAGCGCGTGGATTGTAGAGTTGTTGGGTTGTGGGTGTTGTGGATTGCCTGTTGACAGTGTTGTGCTTAGCATTGTTGGTCGTTCGTAAAAAAAGATGTGCTGTGGAGATGTGGTGTTGTTGGATGTTGGAGATGAGGACTGTCCTGTTGTCGCTCGGTTGTGGCTGGCTGCTGATGCCCTGCGTATCTGAAATAAATAGAAACATGTGTTAGTTGTGCGAAACATTGTCGGTTTTAACAGAACAGAATAAATTAAATTGTCGATCCTATATACTTATCTGGGGCACCAGACTTCGCTCCGGACCTTGTGTGATTACCCGAAAGGGCAACCACCTCTGAACCGTGCGTGAGGATCACTCCCCACAGGTCCACCGCAGTTTGCGCCTGAACGAGCGCCGCTGCCACCTTACGGATGACAGGTAGGGCCTTCTCCATATCGAGACCTCCGAGGAGGCCCAATATGGCGTCGAACCCTAAGGCGGGTTGGGCAGGCGGGTAACGACAGCGGCGGGAGTTCTTTGTGAAGTGTAGGTATCCAGTAAGAAGAGTTTTTCGAAATTCCACCCCTAAGAGGGTGAAATGGAGGGTTGAATTTTTTGTGAAACTTTTTATTCTATGGGTCGATTTAAAATTAAAATTATAAGATACGTGTATCACAAAATTCAAAGAACCCCCCCCCCCCCTCCTGATATCGCAGCAACGCTCGACGGATATGGTTCTTTATAAACCGTTTTTATTTATTTTGCATCTGTAATAAATGAATGCAATGAGCTTTATGGCGAAACAATATTTTTGTTCTTGAAGCTGAGGTATTCATAAAACATATCCTTTTTTAATTTTTACTTTCTCGTATACAACGTATACTAAGAAAAAGTATTGCAGTGGAAAAAAAATTTTTCGTGTTCCCTGTGTCGAAAAAAAATTGTGTACGTCTGTGAGTCTGTCTGTTTATCTGTGTGACACCCAGACTATTTGACCGATTTTAATGAGATTTGGCATTGGCCTCTATATCTAAAAGTTATGTACAAAACTGGCTTTTCATAAAAATAAATTAGTGGAGGACGAAATGAGGGTGGTTTTTTTTTGGGTGATTTCCAAAACTAGAGCAAGAAAGTCTATCTTTGATGAAAAGTTAGTAAACCTAAACCCCGATTGAACAAAAATGTTCGCACAATTTTAAGTTCAAAATGGCGGCCAATATGAAGATTTTAGCATTTTTCGGCGCTTGCGCTGTCACTAAGAAACTATTAAAGCTACTGGTAACTTGAAAAAGTACATGCTTTCGAACGATTCGTAAATATTTTTGAAAAGATAACATGGTGCCCCTAATGGCAGGGTTAAACTTGCCCTTTCTTTAAAAATTGATTTTCTCAAAAACGGCTGTGGTTATTTTTTTTTTAATTTACATATTTTACAGTAACATATAACGAAAATATAATGAGCAATATGATATTTCCGTAACTTATCCAGGACCGAAGTTAGGAATTTTTAAATTACAAAATTTCAATCCCCCATAACTATGCTTCTAATAAAAATGAAATCTTGACATTAAGGGATTATATAGTAGCATAGATAGCTACTAAACTGCTATATTAGATTATTTTTAGCCCTTCCGGTTTTGCTGGAAATAACAAAAAAATTATTTTTAAATTTTTTTTAAATATTTTATATCAAAGTTTTAAAGCTAATTTCTCATATTATCCAAATATGTAAAAATATACAGCGATTTGCAAAATACAGCGTGAATAAGAAAAAAATAATTTTTGTAGGTAAGTATATCTCATTTTATTGCAAGGGGTTTCAAATTAAAATTCTGCTACGCGATTATTGGCTCCCCAGATTATTAAGAAAAAATGTTTTAAGGTTTTTTTGTGTAGAAAAAGTGCGTCCATTAGCGGTACTAGTTTTCAATTTTTTTATTCTAATCAAAAAAATTAAGAACTAAAACCCGCACGTTTACAAATATCTATAATACATGATAAAAACAAAAACTTAGTTTTAATAAACAAAACTTTTCATAATTAAAAAAAACAACAACAGTACAACAATATATTTACATTAAATAAGGTGTACAATAGAAAACTCATTGAAAGGTTGTTATATTTCAGTGATGAAACTGCAAATTTAATTAAAGAAAATACCTAATTAAATACCTAGTGTGGAACGACACAATACCTTCCTGCCTACCAAGTGGAAATTAAATGAAAGAAATAATACCTTTTTTAGACATTATATGCCAACTTGAAGAAAACCTCCAAAGTCACCCGCCGTGTATCAAAACTATCGTAAATACAGTTTACGCGTTTTAAATCTTATTTAATTAATCAAATTAATTTTTAAGGTTTATTTGATTCTGTACCAAGGACTTTTATCAAGAAATGTTACGTAAAATTGGAGTATCTTTAAAAATGTGTCTACACATTTTGCTATAAAATTGATCGTTTTTCGGATATTGTAAAAATAAAGAACGACTACACTTAAATTCCGCGTCGCATCAAAATATTTTATAAAACATAGTTAATATATAGTTTTTATGCACGCTGTCATTTTTGTATTTTAAAATACGCGACTGTTTTAGAATTGTGTGGTAAGAACCAAACACTGCGCCTAGTAAACTCCTTCTCCCGCTTCGGGATTTATTCCAAAACCAGCTCGACGAAAAGGAAACACAAGCTTAAATACGAAATTTCATGTCTTCACGTCTTATGGTTTTGCAGCTATCGTGAATACTAACACACAGACATCATGACCAATCGCGACAAAACTTTGCCAAACGTGGTAAAATAAGGTGATCACTGGATTTACTGAGTGAAAAAACGATGGCATAACCCTCTGTACATACATGTATATGTAGGTTGAAGCGTAGAAATAAAAAAAAATATGGCAATAGGTAGTTTTTAGCAACTGCAGTAACAGCAGGAGCAATTGGTTTATAAAATTGTGGAAAACGTTCTCTTGTTCGAAGGTTGAACATTTGGTTTGTTATAACAACGCGTCTTCCACAACTTCCTTCACGTAGTTCCTGATGGCACTGGAATCTGTATAACCGAAATGTTTATGTTCGTATACAATCTTTAAAACACAGTTCGGTAAACATGCAAGGTATTTATATTTTCAATATTTTCACCGTTATTCTGAACGTCGACGTTACACTTATAATTTTCTGGATCTTGATAGGTATGGTTTTTTTTTCAATTTGTACAATTGAGCAACTGCATTTATAAAAAAATGTCCATGTCTGTAACGAGTTTTAAACCATGTTGTATATTAAACATTTTCTGTAAAAATAACAATGAAAAAAAAAATAATAACTCTCGACAGGCGCCTTCGATCTTTATGAATACCTAAAATATTTCACTACAAATTTACACATGGATAACAGGACAAGACAGAAATTTTAAGCTAAAAGTGTGTATAAAGTCGAGTAACTTTCAAAGTCGAACTACAATATAAATGGGTCACATTCACAGTAGCAAAACTATCATTTTTTCATGGATGGCCGGGATACGCAAACAGTTGGAACAGTGCATACAGTTATTAATGCCTAATTATAGTTCAGTTTTGAATAATAGGCCGCTCTAAATAACAACAACAAAAACAATTTCACAGTTTCTGCCTTTTCTGATGTCAAAAACGTTTTTTTTATAATATAGGCAAATTTGAAATGACCTATATAAGAATTTAATATAATAGAATATGTAATTTTTTTTAATAATTGTGGACCTGAACAGGCTAAATTTGGACTATCGTACTAAAGCACTCAGGAACACTTAGGAGAATGGATAGAGGGGCATTGAATTGCCAAGAGATGCCTATGAACAGCTACCGTTTGGTACAACAAGTGGAGATTTGTACTGATGATGTGAATGAGCGAACCGAGTATTCATCGCAAAGGTAGCCCGAGATGGTGTCAAAGAATGTAATTCAGCGGCGCAATAGCCATTAACTAATACAAAGAAAGAACTGAAACGATTCTTATATGCTCAAGGGACTGTATGCCAGAAGTTAAGGACAGGTCATTTATAAGCCTAATCGCTCTCTTTTGAATACGATTAACAATGTATTGGGGAGCACCAACCCAGAGGTGCGAATTGTATTCTAGATGAGGTCGGATTTGGACCTCATACAGCAGAAAGAGTTGTCGGGAGGTAAAATACTGCTTAGATCTGTACAAATAGCCTTTTCTACGAGCAGTTGTTTTAGTAGCTGACGGAAGATGGTCAACGCATGATAGATTTACATATACAGTCATTCCCAACAGAGTAATAGAGCCTGAAAACTTAATATCTGTAGCCATTTATACTTACAACAGGAAATGCTCGATCTTTTGGCGGACACAAGGCAACACTGAGTTTTGTTAGCATTAAATTTAACATTCAATAATACATTGAATCTGCCATTTCAGCTTTAATGTCTTGAGACATAGAAGGTAGATTACCATTATGAGTAGACTGAAATGAACTACAATGAAGAGTGCTATCGTCAGCAAAGCAATGGATCGGATTAGTTGTTGAAGAAATAAGGTCATTTATGTATAGCAGGAAAAGTGTAGACGATATAACTGATCCCTGTGGCACGCCCGAGGTAATGCTAACTTCTTTTGAAAAACAGTCATCAACTACGACACGTATTCGTCTTTTGTCAAGGACGCTAGAAATCCAGTTGATGAGCGTATCGTTTAACCCAAACAAGTTGAGTTTGGCAAGAAAACACTTATTCCAAACTTAGTCAAATACCTTTGAAATATATAAAACGACTACTACTGTTTCACCGGATTGTTCTAATGTATTATTCCAAACTTGGGTCATATGAAAGAAGATGACCTGTTGAAAAATCGTTATTATTATTATTATTATTATATTGGTGGTCACTAAGGAGTTTGTTAGTTTGAAGGAACGAGGGCAGTTGATGATTTATGGCTTTTTCCATGACTTTAGACAAAGTGGAAGTGATGGAAATTGGTCGGTAGTTCGAGGGATCGGCCTTATTGCTCTTTTTGGGAATAGGTTGAATATTTGCTAATTTCCACGATAAAGGAAACTCCCCAGAAGACATAAAGATGGAATAGAGGTTAGATATCATTGGTACTAGTTCGGGGCAACATTTCTTTAAGACAATAGCTGGGATACCGTCTGGGCCGGTCGCCTTATTGAGATCAAGCCTACTGATAATCGATTCTAGGAGGTCGTACCGAAAATGAGTCGGTTTCATAGCGTATGAAGAAGAGCTGACTAGGGACACATCTTTTCCAGAATCATTGAGACGCAAGTTTGATGCAAATAAATTCACAAAAACATCGGCTTTGTCTACAGAATCAGCAACTACGGATCCGTGCTTATTGAACCAGGGTTGGAAACGTGAATGACCTATACGATTGTTTTTGGGAATGAACTCCATCCCCATGAGGATGACTTGACGTACTGAAAGAGCAATGTCCGAGGAAGAGGACGACTTGAAACAGTATTCACGCCATGGAAAGGTTGCAAAGAAGTCTCGTAAATTACTCCATCTAGCTGACTTAAAATACCATAAGATTCTGTTAGTGTTGCGAACAGTAGAAATTATTTCTATTAGAGGATGGTCAGATATACCTAGTGGGGAAAGAATGGAAGTTTTATAAACAAGTAGGTTTGATGTAAGAAAGAGATGTAAAATATGGCTAGCGTTATCAGGTATTCTTGCGGGATCATTTGTGTGAGATCACAAGCAATGGCAAATGTTTCTGCACTATGAGTAGCTGAATTAGTAGTAGATGAAAATTGAAGCCAATTAGAGTTATGAATGTTGAAATCTCCTACAATTGAGATATCGCAAGGTGGAAACTGAGACAGAAAATATTCAACTTTCAACTTGTAATCGAAGAAGTCTTGTAAGTTACTGTCATTAGGAGACCTATAAATGCAACAGTAACATTTAGCAAATTTAGAACCAGAATATTTAAACCAAATGACGTCGAATAAATCCTCTTGGAAGCTATACTGTTCTTGATATAGGCGCATACGTCTTCTTTATATCGAAAGTTAGAGTGATGGTGGTATTGGGAATATTGCAAGTCAGGCGAATCGGAGCTTTCAGATAGAAACAAAATATCAGGTTGTAATTCTTCAAGATGTTGGTGAACAACATTAAATTATATTTGATACCGCGGATGTTGCAATAGTGGATCAGAAAGTTTTTTCAATATCTGAATAACGATTAGTTTTATAAAAAAGGCGTAGATGTATTTTTTAAAGAAAATTTAATCTTACATAACATTTCTTTATAAAGTGTCTTAATAGAATGCAAGGTAAGTCAAAAAAATAATTAAATATGAATGAAAATGGTAAAACTGTATTATTGGTATGCTACAGAAGCGGGGGCTTAGGAATTTTTTTAGGTTAACATGTATTTATGTCTACTAATCGCTATCTGGCATTAAGCTTTAAACGTCACTCTGACATAGATTATTGTTTTTGTTTTTACAATGTGGCCTGTTTTCGTTATGAACGTATGAAAGGGGTTGCATAGCTACCCTAACAAAATGTTACTTAAACTTATTTCATTTCTTTAAGTTAGCATCTAAATGTCTTCTATTAATCTCTGTCTGTCATGAAGTTTTAAACGTTTGTTTGACATAGATTATTGTTTTTGCTTTCACAATGTTGCCTATTTTCGTAATAAAAGAGGTTGCATAATTATCCCAAAAAAATGTTATTAAAATTATTTCGTTTCTTTTAATTTCCATTTTGTAGATTGGAAGATCGTGTGATGTTTCACACCAGATATTCTAGTGTACTATTTCAAAGAATGGTTGATTAATGAGAATTATTAAGCAACTCCAAATCATGCATTAATACGGTCTATTAATAAACTATTTAAATGAAGTTGATAGAATTAGTATGAAACATCATGTATTGCGTCAAGGAATGAGAACTGTCAGGCGTTCTGTACTTTCATTACGAGATGGCAGTCTGGTCGACATAAAATTTTCACTTTGGAAAAATGATCATGATAGATCTGTACACTTTGTTAATCTTCTCGTGAGATTCATAATACTTTATTGAAAGGGCGATTTTGACTGCTCAGTATTATTCATGGCTCTCTGTTCCCCAAAATCTCGTAATGTGTCTTGTTTATATTTTTTGGCATTGGGGATAACAGACAGCATTAATGGTTCGATAACCTATCAATAACTCATTAAACAAGAAGTTATGCATCGCAAACCACTGTCGACATAACTTTTCGTTCTAAAGAGACCATTTTTGCTTTTTTGAGGTTCTGGAAACATTATACACTTTTATGCTAAACTTGATATTTGGAACAAGTGTTATAGGAATAGTTCTCCTTGTTGCACAAAACACCTTCGAAGTTCTACAGAAATGTAAACACTTCTTTCTTTGATCTGAGCCTTGGGATCTGTCTGGTACAAATTCTCCTAGTCTTCAATTTTTCATCCCGTTTTCGAATTGTCCACACAAATCACACAATTGCGATAAAAACCTATTTTAAAACAATTGCTTTTTCTTTAATATGCTGTTATCAGTTCAATTAATGAGTCGATAAAAAACGTGATACTTATATTATTCGCCCTACGTATTGATCCAAGCACTGTAATGTGTATGTGTTTATTAGAAAGTCATTTGGTCCAAAGGAAATGACAGAATATAACTAATTAAATTGTGAAGTTTTTGGTATCTATAATTTGGTTTTACGATAATACGAAAATTACTGCTCGTGTGATGTGTTTACGTCACCTTTAAATACAAATAAGTTGGTTGTTTTTACAATTACAAAATACCAATAAAACATTTTCTGTATAGAATCGTACTCAGTTTATACTCATAATTACAGAAAACAGAATTGGGAGTAAGGTTCAGTTGTCAGATTTTGAAAGCCCAAATTAAAATTAACTCAACATTACGAACCGTACGTTGTAGTGGATTTCCTGTTACAAAGTTATTCATTTTTGATTATCAGTTTTATTGTACTCCAAATAAACAATTCATCTAACTCCAGACCAATTTTCTTACGTTTAATGTTAAGTATGGTAATGAAGTATTGTATCATCTGCGATCTCATCAATAAATATATATTGAATGATAGGTAAAACGATTTCAGTCAAAGCAGATTCACATGTGCCCTTACCTACACGGACATCTGGAATAGATCTATCAAGTTTCACAGGAAATCTCGTATCTGACCTACAGTATAGGCCCAAAAGCCACAATGGGCACTCCTGTAACATACTCAATATCAATGCAGGTGTCCCTCAGAGAACGATACTGATACTCGCTTATTTCTTATCGCACGAACTGCAGCACAAGCTTCACGTTTAGACCTCCTAAGCCACCATCTAGATCCGAACTCGATTCTTACTATATCGGGGTGGAAATTTGAGTTCAGGGATACATATACACGAGGTGTATAGAACTGACGATACAAAATAAGGCCACAATTTCTTGACTGCTTGCTCCACATTTCGAACTGTGTGAAAGTGAAATCATCACCATTTGCTTTTATTTCTTTAGTAAAAAAATTGATAGCATTTAAATTGGATTTCGAATTTTTGGAAACGCTCTTCCAGCTTGGAAAATTGGAAAATTTAATTAGGACCATCGTCAGTTTAATCACTATGGCTAGGATCAAAAGAAAACGCTGAGCCACTGGAGACATCTCTTCCGAACTTTTGTCGACTACATCTTATAGGCTGTTAAAAAGAGATACCAACCTAACTCACAACAGCAATGACAAAAAGTTTTAAGCTCTCTGATGTATGTACCTGCTAAGGACATTATACATCTTAAGCTCAAACCTTCTAAGTGCTTTAAGTTGTCATCTATATTGACAACTAAAGATTCTGTTACATGAAGTCTCTTACTTCATCAAATCTCAAGATCCAATTGTTGCATTCAAGATTAGCTTTTTTTCTAAATCTGATTTTTCAATATCCTCAATTGATATAGCTTTCAGCTTTCGAATGTTGAAAAACTAGTATATCCCGAAGCAACTACGAATGATTTTAGATTACAGCAACACAGCTTTGCTAAAATAGTGGAAGGCGCAATATACATAAATAGGTAAAAATGGCCAATTTAAATTCTTCTTTAGATACTTTTGAATTGACTGGACATGTTACTTATATCCGAAACTGTTTAAGCTTTTAACTGTATAAAAATGTACAACCCAACTGTTGTAATATCATGTGTGACCGTGATTTAACAATTAGTAACCCGTTGTCGTACTGATACTTGCGGCCACGACTGGCTCATGTAATTTACAACCTCGCCTGACGACTCGCCAATAAACTTCTTCTCTCGCCAGTAAAAACCCGTTATCATTAATAGTATGTATATTTGTAATCGTAATTTGAAAATTAGTAACCCGTTGTTATGGTAATACTTTAAGCTACGATTGAGAAGATATTTAGAAATGTCAATTTAAACAAATTTTTATCGTAAATTCACATTTTTAATATAAATTTTACTGCCTCAACGACATTAACAGCTCGCTAATAAACTTCTCGCCAGTAACCATGCTAATAAAATAATATTACTTTGTTTCAACAATATTTTCTATAATAAATGTGTACGTATTAAAGTTTAGGTGACTGGCCACTGTTATCCAAAAATTCTTATATCTGATTGTTTCGATGGTCTTTGTACTTCAAATTAGCTCTAGATTTCGCTTCGTTTGAATATTGTATAACGAAAGGTTAACTTGATGTTTAATATAAGTTATCGGACTTTTGTGGCTCCTGGTAAAGAGTAGTTTTGGGAAGATGTAGTCATACCAAAGTGCGAGATAGTAACAACCATCACTTTTCTACAAGTTATGTTTTCATCTGGGGAAGGGGGTCTGTTTCTCTGATCCCCCATATTCACATCACTGTTTGAGAACTCTTTCCACCTCACAAATCAGTACTGCTTTGAAATCTGTAGACTGGCTTGTCATAGCGCATTTAAATCTACCAAAAGTAATTTTTTTAATCAGCAGTATAATTAATAAGTTGCACTGGCAGTTTGATGACTTGTCGACAAAACATCATTGTCACTGCATTTTGTACTAGTAGAACCACTTCCACATTTTTGAGAGCTGGAGACAATGTTTTCTGAGACATGAACACGAACTTTATCACCAGAAGGAATTCTTTCCCTTTTTGTTGAAAGCGCCTTATAAACTGTATTACACTTTTACACTCTTTTCATTTGACATAAATTCAAATTCACTGCTTCAATATTACTTACTAATGTGAACAAATCGCGCATAGAATTGTCTTTCACAAGAAGCGCATTCAATTTGTTGAATGTGAACGGATCTTTCAGATTGCCTACTGAGTGTTAAATTTTAGGCCTTAGTTAACTGAAGAATTATTGTATTCGGTAGTCGGATTCTTTAATCTTTAATATTTTGTATTACTTCGAAGCGAACCTGTGTATAATCTGGTACATATCTTTTTTAGATTTCTGACTACTATATATCATAATTATTTATAAATGCTTGTAATGAACGACTTTATGTTTGTTCACTAATTGTATCTTATGGCACATAATGGGAAGAATTTAGCATTCGAGCTTTTACGAGTTTTTATTTATAATACGAGAGAACTCTTATAACTGTAAAAAATTCTCTCAATCTGTTCTCTACAACATCGCACTCAAGAAATCAAAAATGACTACGTTATTATGATAAAAAACTATTAGAGAAATAAAAATTGTAGTGTAATGTTGAGCTTAATTTTTAAATGGAAATTTTTTACTTTAATATTTTAAAATATTGATCTAGCTAGCGTCTGCAGGACTTTATGCTTTTCAGCCAAATATTCATTTTAGTATAAACTATATTGTCTTCTAAGGTGGCACATTTCCAAAATTAACTTCAAATACCAATATTATGAATTAAAGTAAAACTAAGAATCTGGATTTAGTCCAAGTTGTCATCGGTACTTCATCATCCAGCCCAGTTCCTAGAACGATTAATTTATTGATATGCATACGTAACAACAGACCACTCACTGGAAGAAAGGCAATTAATTAAATACAAGTTCGTTCTTAAGAATACATTTGAAACAATAATCGTTTAAAAAAAATGTAAGGTTCAAAATTATGAATTCCACTTGTAAGGTTGTTTATTGATGTCTAGAGGTAATGCAGATTTATAAAACGAAGAGGAAGAACAGTTGCTAATTTAAGTATGCGAAACACTTCTAGCTTGTTAAGGGTTGTGGATTTAACAGGTTACATAATATAATGGCATCTACATCGATAAAGTGGCAATTATATTACGATCACATCTCACGTATTGCGTTAAGTTAATATGAGTGGTGTGACGTATCAGTTAACACTGCAACTCATCTCTTATTCTCCGCATTACAAAATAAACACCAAGCCATTCGAATCAGCTGACTGTAAATCACATTACTTGTCGAATGAGCAACGACTCGCATTTATACAAACGAATTATTATAGTTTTAGATTTTAAATTTATTTATTTTATTATAGAGAGTTCTACTACATACAAATGGAAAAATATGCAAGACAAGCTGTGTCAGAGGGGGTGAAGAACGCAGATGATTTACACGTCAGTGGAGATTCGGAATTGTACAGGGTGCTTAATTTGCACTACAACCGAAACAATCACATCGAGGTATGGGGCTCTCAGGTTTGTGGCTCTGATATTTGGGACATCTCCTACTATTTGCATATTCACAAGAACGTCATTATTACATTGTAGTAGATGTCCATTTTAAGCATTTTTACAAATCCAATATCACTGCCAAAATTTATTTAAACTCACTGTTGTAAATGTTAATTGTAATACTTAATTTTGTTTATAGGTTCCGTCAACCTTTAGGTTTGTTGTGGAGCAAACGCTTCGCGAATTTTTCAAGGCAATCCAAGAGGGCCGTGATGCTGAACAGTCATGGAAGAAATCAATTTACAAAATAATTTCCAGGCTGGATGATCCGGTTCCGGAATATTTTAAATCTCCAAATTTTTTAGAACAGCTCGAGTAACTTGTTACCAATTGGTAATATGTTACCTTATGGTGATGGATGGTTCCTTTACCATATTTGTAACTCTAGCTGTTTATCAACACCACAGGTTGCTAATTAATCGTGACGGCTACGTAACCGGCAGTTACGGTTAACCAACGAATCGGTGACGTGTGCGTTAGTTAACCTTCCTATAAACTGTCAACATTTTATTGTTTAATATTTTGGAGGTGAAGAATGGATTTGAAGATGTTGAAGATTCTTTTATGTGGAAGAATTCGTGCGTCTTTGAAATCATTCTAGACATTGTTATATTTAAAGAAATGTGTTAAGTTGGCAGTAAAAAAACTATTATGGTTACTCTTGCCTCAGGCTAACGTTCGTCTTAACGAACAGTGAAAATAAGATTTATAATCAATCAATTATCTCAGTGATTACAGTTGATCATTGAAGTCATTTTACCTGATAGCATTATTAAGGTCAAGTCCTCAGTTCGTTTATCCAGCAGTCGGCAAGTTACATATCTGCACACTTCGTTTACTTTTGGCAATTTTTTGTTTTTGTTTTTAGTGTCACTGTAAACTGTACCGAAACGTTTTTAATCGACCTCAGGCACATGTAAATAGTTACAATGTACATAAAACTATTTATAAACTAACTTTCTTAACCAAAGCTATTATTTTTGCTAGTCTACAACTTAAACGCATCACATGTGGTGCGTTTTCGTTATAATTAATCTTATTCGAATTTGACAATAACTTGAAATAATTTAGGAAACTTTTATGATTTTTTTTTTGATTTCCTAGGTTTTTTTGATTTTATTTATTTTCTGCGTGTTTTTTCACTTATATTAAATATAAGTGTTAAAAATCCATTTTATCATAAATTTATAAAATGCTTGTAAAATTTCTATGCAAATCACTAAAATCACAAATTAGTGTAGATAGATGGCGTACTGAATTTATACACCCCTAGTGTTAATTTTACAAGCATTAATTTTTATTTCTGTTCAATTATATTAAATAGGTAAACCCACCTTAATTTATTTTGTGTACTCATTAATACACTTTAATTTCTTTGTATATATTTATTTTTTAATGTTGTGTTATGTATCTATAATTGTGTATGATTTTTAGAACTTTAAGTTATTTTGTGTGTTTAAATTAATCTTATTTTGTATTTATTTTATATATTTTTATTTGGGCAATTCACCTATTTAATATAACGGTTAATTTAGGAAATTTTATTTCACTTAGCACCAATTTTAGTTTAGACTGTACACGATCTCGCAAACACTGTGTGAGGAAACTAGTCAATAAATTAATTTCATTAATTTTTAAATTTTTTTTTATTTATATTAGGGACATGATACAGTTTACAGGGCAAGTTTATTGATTTTTAAAAACCTGGCGAAAGCCGCGCAAAGTTACTAAATGCACTTTTGTACATAAATCCGCAACGTATTCCTTCTTGTCCCACAATAGTAAAAAAAAAACAAATAAAAAGGTTCCAAGATAAGTTTGATCCTTGCCTGAATGTACAGAAGATGTGATTTTGCTGTTCCTATATTACGAAACTGCCGAAATTCTTAAGACTGCCATTAGTTTATAATAATTTTGGATAATTTCAATTTTAAATAATTAGTTTCGTTAACAAAATTAATCGTTTGGAATTTTATAAAGAAAAATTTGTTAAAGCTTTTGCTTTAGAAATCTTGGGACCTAATAATTATGAGTACCTTACAAAAATACGTTCCGAAAACAAATATATAAGTATGTTATGAAATAATAAAATTTTAACGTTATCGTTGTAACGTACTATTGACGTTGGCTTCTAAACATTAGCAACCGCTTCTTCAAAAACCAATTCAGTAATTAACGTTTACTTCTTATAGTCTTGTACATAAATTGTAATCCACAGCAACAGATGATATAGATATAGAAAATGCACGACGTATATGATAATTAATTTGTAACATAAGTAATAATAGCGAAGTAGGTTGCAGAGTACAAAATTTAGAAGCCAACGTCAAGTGACGAAGGGAACTTGAAGTGAATACCTAAGTGCTTTATTTTTGAAATTATTAAGCTTAGTGCAAAAATCCTGCAGATATAACTTGGCTAAGTGGATTTATTTTAATAATAAATAAGAAGAAACATTAAAACTATTTCGCAAAATAATAAAAAATTGGCGGGCGAATATTATTATAAACACCTACAACAATGCAATCAGGTTACTTCTTATGAATTATTATAATCGTCCCAAAAAGTTTGACAAAAGTGTAAGACCTCAAAATTACTGTTGGATTTGACAATTCCATACTTGTTTTGTAAATCCAGTTAACCAGACATTTTCGCACAATTATCGCAAGTATAACTTGCATCATTTTATCATAATGACTAGTAATCGCAAGGTGGCGACTTACCAAATGAATTGTTAAAGACAATTCAGACAGATGAATTCAGAAAAGGCCTGAATAAGGTCACGGAGGAACTACATTTCTTTCTGGATGAGACTGTAAAGTAATTTTTGAGGTCAATCCAAGCAGTTCCCTTTTAAGGGATCCATAGAATAGTAACCCTTCCTAGGTAGGATCCCCCCTTCAAATGCATGCCCACTCCTTCATTTTATTTTTATGCAGTAATTTATGGTGTTTGGCGGTTTTAAAAAAATTTTATGTTGATATTTGTGTTAAAAAATTTATGTTTCAATATGCACACACATTCAGGTTAAAATATTTGCTTAATTCTCATGTGCATGTTTCGAGCACCTGATAATCAAGCATACTTGTTTTGTTTTACAGACAAAAGAAAACAAAATATCATTTACAGGCTTCAAAAAAAACACTGTTCGGAAAACGTTTAGGTCACCGGTTCAAAAAATTCAACTAAAATACTAAAAATATCACGAAAAAAGTACAAGCTTATTTTAAGCACCTCTGCGCCTTAATTAAAATTTGAAGCAAAATGATATGAGTGTGTATAACCAAAATCTGCCTTATTCTATTTTCTTATGACGAAAAATCTCCTACCGTTATAGCGCGATTATTTGCTAGTATATATAAATATATCGTTCTTCATCCAGATACCGGCGATTTTTAACCATTTTTCATTAAGGTTATTAACTTATCTAGTCCAATATGTAATACATAGCATTTTGTGTGAGTTGTAGTATACATGTACAATTGTTGGTAAAAAAAATCGGGTGTCTCCGTTCATTTCTCAATAAGTTACTTTTATGTTTACGAGCTACGTTACGTTAACGTTATTGTTACGTTGCAGTGTAGTTTAATAGGTGTTTATATAATCGTTTAAGGTAAAGTTGATTTCCACACGAAACAAAAGTATTTTTACAGTTTGTAGTGAAAAAAAATTATGAATGAATAAAATCTTTGCGATACTTTAAAAAGTTAAGTGTATAAAAAATTTAAATGTTAGAGCTTCAAAATTTTATATATCTCCTAATCGAGCAAAATTTATATAAATCCACGAAAATTTAGGCGTGGCTCAAATTATATCTTTAAAAAAATTATTTTGAGAATATTTTATTGTGGCAATACGTTTATGGCAAAGATTTTAGCTTTAGGCGTTGTTTAGAATTTAGTGAAAATCAAAATTTAGTGTATTTGAATATTGAATGTGATAACCATTAATAAACTACAGAAACAACGTTAACAAATAAATCGAGAATAATTTTGTCATAACAAATTTATTAGTTTGCGACAAATTTTGTATTAAAGAACGTTCTCATTATGAAATAGTCCTTAAAGAGCCACACAAAAACTGACGCAATAGTAAACAATGAAGGCAATGAACCAATATCTACAGTTTAAAAAGTTTCGACAACCCGGTAATTACACTTCACATTTAAAATTTACATTGGGCCAATTCGTCCGTCAAAAAAGTGCCTTCAAATTTGTTTTTACGAAAAAAAATTACAAAGTAAGGGCCCTAAATAGACACAATGCCCAACCAAAGCGTTCTTTAAGACATACTTTGCCGGCTGTACTTATTTTTGGTTTTATTAAGAGACACCCGATATCATAATTCATAAGGTTATTTCATAAATATTATATTGTTATGCTAAGAAGCTAAACCAAGCTGTCCTAAGCTTTGGTAAAGCTACTACTATTTGTGGTATATAGTAACTTTGAACTAGAAGTAGATAATAATATAACATACAGATCGATGGTTTCAGTTACACCCATGTTACAGTTTACGTTAACTGTTATTGTTATTCGTTAAACTATTATGATAAAAATGAGGGCAAATTTTGATGCCTAGTATACAGAAAACTAGACCGATGCTTAAACCAGTAAATCAGTAATAAAATAAGGCACGAAAATCTCAGGCATAGTAAGCCTAATGGCAATAACTTTAACGTGCCCAAAAACGCAACACAAACAATTTAAACGGCCTATTACGTACAAAAAATTTCCGTACGGTATAGTTTTCGAAAAAAAAAGTGCAATATTTCGAAATTTGTCCTCAAGTTTATCCATTAAAGCCCTATTAAGTTTATTTTCAGTCACCAGATGACTTCCGTCTTCCTCGTTCCAACTCGACAACGATTCCTATGACAATCGTCAAACATAACCACTGGATTTTAAAGGATTTTGGCATCAAAATTTCTGGAAATATGGCAAAAATGCTATATGGATATATTAAATGAAATGTACCACTCCTTTGGCTATTAATCACAAATGAATTTAGATTAAAATTATTGTTAACTCAAGATATGTTTGTCTGTGGAACGCTCTACGAAGCCATGCTGAATTTATTGATGTTTTAAATGTATTACGTTAATGTTTTGTAATTGTTAAGTAATGGTTTTGTAAATTTTTTGTTGTAAATGAAAGCAGTGTTGTGGAAATTATGGTACTCAAGGCGTTTTTACCCGTTTTTCCATATCACGGCATTCATGACGGAGATCAGATTTCGCTTTATCGTCGAAATAAAATAATCATTTTCCTCTTACACAGAAATGTAACACTCGGTATATTATTCATGTACAGAAAGGTAGTTATTGTAATAAAATATTAGTGTAAGATGTACTATTGTAACGTAAGAGAAAAATGATCAAAAATGGCGAAAGGTTGTCGAAATCTGTGATTAGATCAATTGTTAATTAATTTAGAGGCATAAAATGAGCGGACAACTTGAGTTATAAAAAAAATTGGTAAAAACAGTGGTTAGTTGTCGAGTGTGTTAGGTCATAGTCGCTGGTGCTTTTGACCACCGCCACAGCCGCAGGCTCCGATAAATCAGTAACTATTAAGGTTAGGCATCGCGTAAACGATAGAGAATCGAATAAGATTGTATATTTAGTACAAAAAACGTGAAAATCGAGATAGCTCAAAATTTATTTCGTTTCGCGCTTCCCGACGGCGGCCCAAAAGTTTATATGTGTAAGAATTTAAAGTATTTTTATATTTATATTGGTGTGAATCAAAATTTGGTATGACAAAAATTATTGTAGAGTTTTTAGGTTTATAAATTTAAGGAAATTAACGTTTAGGAATTTTTAAATAAATTTGTATATAAAAATTTATATATAATATATAGTTGGCCGTTGGCGGGATCCGCGCCTTTGGGAAGTGTGTGAATGAGGCGTGGCGACGCATACTATTATACTATATACGTACAAAGTACTCATAGGTGTGCGAGCAGCACCTTCCAACGTTGCTTTTGTTTTATTTAGCGTGTGCAGTATCCATGTTACATTAGACAATTTTACTATTTGGTGTACAGCAATTGTTTCGACTTCCAGCAAGCCACGGCTAATCTGGACAATCGAGATGTTGTGACTGTGTTTTCATTGAGCAGCATAATAAATATACATTTATTTGGAAAACGGTGTTTTTCTTTATGAAACCTTCGGCAGCCCCTTTCAATTGCTTGAGCTAAAGTTTTGTTTCATGATAAAAACTTTGGTAATTCCTTCCATACTTTGCAGATATAACTTTTGAGAGCATATTAACCCACGATTAGGTTAAGCAGTTTTGAAAATATTGAACTGTATCAAAATAGCACTCAAATTTGCTGAATGTTTTCAATTTCCGACTAGATTGAATCTTTATGCATTACGTTAAATAGAGAGGTAAATCCTTTTGTACAAGGTTAACTACATATAACTACAAATTTTAACACGCTAAGTTTGGGCTAACATGCTAAAGCACTGAGGAACACTTAGTAGGATGTATAGAGGCAGATTGAATTGCTAAGAGGTTCCTATGAACGGCTACCATAAATTTTTTCATAACATAAGTGAAAGTGAAAGGAAGATCATTTTCAGAGTTTAGAAACCTAGCAAAGGTGGCCAGAGGTAATAGCCATTGTAATATAGATAGTACACAGAAAGAGTTGAAACGATTCCTCTATGCTCAAGTGGCTGATTCTTTGAATACGATGAAGGACCTCGAGAGCGTAGAGGACTATATTCCAGATAATGTCGAATTTGGGCGTTATATAGCAGATCTGTAAAAAAAAGCCTCTTTTACGCATTTGCGTTAGTAGCTGACAGAAGATGCTCAACTCATTATATATTTGAAGATATACTCAGTCATTCCCAACACACTAAGAGAATCTGAAAACGTAAGACCTTTTTGGCGAGCATTAAATTTAACTGTTTTATTCACCACCATCAATCGCAAAAAGACTGTCATAAACATCTCCAAACCGCAGTTGAACGTTAACACCGAGGTATATTCCGGAAGTAAATTTAATAACCGCAGTTGTAGAAACAGCTAAGAAATTAGATCCCGAAGAAACCGAAGAATACAAAAGTAAGGTTAGGTCAGTCTTAAATTCATCGAGGCGAACTAAAGCTAACCTCTCTAACCTAGAAAGGAGAACAGTCATTTCCCTTAAGAATGACCCGTCCATCAAAATTCTCCCGGCAGACGCAGGAAAAGCAACTGTGGTAATGGATATGGAGACTTACAACACTAAGAGCCAACAACTACTGCACGGGGGCGCGTACCAGCAAATACCAAAAGACGCTCGCAAAACACGTGGGGATGTTCTACAATTACCATAGAGCATCATCACACCCTTATCGTGAGAAACCGGGTTTATGGTTAATAATACGCAGCACTTCGTGGAAACCATCAGAAGCACTTCGTGGAAACCATCAGAAACATCCAACCAAACCACGAAGAAATACTGGTAAGGTCGACATCGTGAGCCTATTCACAAATGTGCCCACAGATAAGGCACTATCATAAGGGCAGGCTGGAAAAGACTAAAACATTAGACAGACGTATGCACCTCTCGGTAAACACAATAATGAATCTTCTGATGATGTATATCAGAACTACATATTTCCAAGAACTAGAAAATTCTAGCAACAGGAGTTTGGGCTTTAGATGGGTTCCCCACTATCACCCATACTGAGCAAAATATACGGAAGACATTGAAACCCACGTGATATCCGAATTCACGGAAAAGCCAAGGGCGTGGCTTAGATACGTGAACGATACATTCGTAGTTAGGTAACACGGCAAGCATAAGCTGGATGAATTCCTAGATCATCAAACCGCGCACCCTCCGTAAAATTCACAATGAAATTGGAGCCATTCCTGAATGTACATGTACACAGGAATGACAACACTTTGACGACAAGTGTATACAGAACTATACTACAACTCCAATCACCACAGAAATAATTTCGCCATAATCTGGTTTTGTTAAAACTTATCGCTTTTGTGATAACTTTTATTTTGTACAGGGTGATCAAAATCTCACACCCATGATTATCCCGGTTATTTTAAATGGAATACCGTCTATTTTATATCATTTCTGAACAGTACTTAAGAAATACAGTTACTCTTCTTAAACATTCCCTGTACCTAAATCTTACAGTTATTGATTTATTTAGATTTTTATAAATAAAAGCGACATTTTTGGCATAATTTTTATTTGTTTCATGACTGTAACGTATTATTTGAAAATACTGTAAGCTCAATCAGCTCTGTATCAATACTATTATTGTCAGGTGAAAAAGACATACATCAAGTATAAACTATTGCAAATAAAATCACAAATTGTTTAACAAAACTAGGTATAACAGATACTAAGACTAATAAATGAAGCAAAATTCTAAAAAATGGGTAACAAAATAACATTTAGTTTTGAGCTGGACATTAAAACATTGTAGATTGAGCAAAATACATACCTGCACTTTATCGAAACACTGTGTTTCATCGACCGACAATCGTTCTGTCGACCACATACACGTCATTAGGAGGGTGCACCTAAACTTTTTAACTAGTATTTTATCACATGACGATATCGTGATCAGGAGGTTGAACTTAAATCAGTTTAATCATACTGACGAAATACAATGTTTCGATGAAGTGGTATTTATATTAACTGTTCAAAGTGGTCTCCCATTATATTTAAACTTCTTCTAATTCTCCACTTACATTTTTAGACATTGGAATACTGATGTTTCGGAAAACTACTCTAATTCTATTTTTCATGTCCTCTAAAGTAGTAACAAAATCTCCTTTTGTAAGATCAGGCGATCTTGCAGGCCACGGAATTGGCCATCCTCTACTTATTCATCGTCCTGCAAACTGATCGTGTAGTTGACCGTGATTTAGTGCATTATATGGTATGGGAGCCCCATCATGTAAATACCACATGTAGTGACGTATACGCAGGGGAACGTTTTCAAGAAGCACAGGCAGTTGATTTTACAGAAAATCTAAATAAACTTCACCGTTTACCGTTTCTTCTAAAAAATATGATCCAATTACGAAATCGCCAAGAATACTACTCCAAACATTTAAAGATCATCCTGTTTGTGAAGTAGTAACTATTACATGAGGATTTTCTCTTGAATAGTATTGAAAATTATGTCTATTTAACATTCATTTTATGGAATGCCGCCTCATCCACGAAAAGTACATAATCAAAAAAATCTCTTTGATTGCGAATTTTTCTTTGAGCCCAATTACAAAAATTTATTCTTCGTCTAAAATCATTATCCAATAATTCCTGGTACAATTGAATATGATATGGGTACATCTTGTTTTAGACAGTATTTTTGTACACTTCCGTAATTTATTTCTTGTATGCCCCGAATTTCGTTTTTTCTTCCTTTTCATATACTACAGTACCTGTACGATTAAATCTATCCATCACTTCTTCGAAACTTCTTTTTCAGGTAATCGGTGCTCTGGAAATCTCTCATGATGTACGCTTGCTGATAGCAAGCAATTTTTATAACACTTACCTGGATACTAGGTGAATGTTATAAAATTGAATATCGACTAATTCCTCATTACAAAAATTCAGGATGAACTCAAAATTTGTACCTAAATAACAAGGAAATTAAACGAGTTAAACTAAAATATTAATTTTACAAGCTTGACAGACAAATAATACTACCATCTGTGAAATAATACTTTACAGTCAAGGCAAACTGTAAAAAACTTGCAGTGCCAAAAATATTGCTTTTATTTTTAAACACCTAAATATATAAAATTAAAGAAATAAAAGTATTTCTTAAGTACTTTTGAGAGATGATATAAAATTGAAAATTGAAAATGGGCCTAATTGAAATGTGACATAATGTACAAGGTGTTCCATTAAAAAACATAAATTTGATATGCTGTGACTTTATGAAATACACTGTATATTATTAAATAATTTTAAAATGTGCAGGTTGATGTTATAAATAACTTTTATTTAAAACTTTTTCGTGACACTCAAGGTAACGGAGTTATCGAATTCGGAGTACAAGTTGATCACCCTATATATATATATATATATATATATATATATATATATATATATATATATAACATTAGAGCAGCAAGAAGTAATTTGGCCCACTATTAGGAAGAACCAAAGTTCGAGTCTGAGAGAAGTCAAGTACTTGGTAAACATATGAATAAGACTCAAGTGTGAAAACAGTCTTTGTCAGGACTAAGCCTTATGACGGAAGCAGAGTCCGCTTCCGAAATGTCGCGCTATAAAAGAAAAAAACTGTGAAAATGGGCCGATTAACTCAACTAATAAAAAACCACAGTTCCAGAACACTCATAATACACTAAGGAACTTGTTAGATTCAAGGAAAGAGAGTAGTTGCTGATTGATGGCTTTGTGCATGCCTTAGAAAAAATGAAAGTTATGACAATTGGGCGCTTGTTAGAGAGATCGGTCGTGTCGCCCTTTTTTGGGAATAGAGTGAACATTTGGTAAGGTCGAGATCGAAAAGAGCTTAAATAGGGCTTATACCAAAAAATGAATTAGTTTCGTAGCGCATGAAGAAAACTTGAGTTAGGGGCACATCTTTTCCAGAATCATTAAGACACGAGTTTGATGCAAATAAATCCATAAAAAGATTGGTTTTGTCCACAGACTCAGAAACTACAGATTCGTCAAAGGATATCATACCGGCGAGGGAGGGTGGATGAACATATACCGAAGTTTTTACTGATGCTTTAGCTAAATACCAAATTAGATGTAGCTAGCTCATTGTATTTTCGTTGTTCACACAACTTCTTAGCTTTATTGATAACACTTTTGCAGGTATTTTTTGGACATTTTGCTGAAAGCCTTGCAGAAATCCTAAAACCAATGATAATGGAGACGGATCTGACCTGGAATATACCCATAATCATATTCCTAAAATATCACACTGACGACCCCGGTAAAACTGGAAAATGAAATCAGAACAAATTTGAACCTAATTAAAGCACCGGGATTTGACTTGGTCACTGGAGCAGTCCTAGGAAAGGTATAACTATGATGACTTACCTTATTAACGCAGCCTTTCATTTGAGACAAGTTCCAGATATATGGAATGTTGCGGAAGTTATCACGATACCCACACCAGGAAAGCCGTCCAACTGACCTTTATCATTTCTCCCGATTATGTCTAAAGTATTTGAGAAACAGCTTCTAAAACGTTTAAAACAACTCATTAAATAGGATCAACTATACCAATTTCTCAATCCAGATTTAGACAACAACATTCCAGGTACATCGAATCACTGACATAATTGAACGAGCATTAAATGGAAATGTATGCACTGCGTTGTTCCTCGACGTAAGTCACTCATTCGACAAAATATGGGTGAAGGATTAGTATACAAGTTGAATAAAATTTTAGCTCAACAGTGTGTTAAAATACTAACATAGTACATCTCCGACAGAGCGTTCAGAATTAAACAAAAATGAGTACTCTGAACTAAAGCAGGGGTTCCTCAAGAAAGTGTGCTGGGACCTGTCTTGTACTTGCTTTATACGTGTGACCTGCCAGCTATGCAAGACGTAACAGAGCCACTTTTGCAGATGATACGGCATTAATTGGTACTGAAAATGACTCAGTCATATCAACTAACAAAGTTCAGAATGCACCAAGTAGACTACTGAGATGTACCAATCAATGGAAAATCAAGTTAAATGAGCTGAAGTCTGCACGTAAATTTTACTAACAAAAAATCGCTAGATCCATCTGTGCTGTACGTAATGGTAAAACTATGCCCTACGAAAATAATGTATTTAGGAATAAGCTGGGGTGCGAAGCTGCGATGGAAACACATTAAAAAAAAAAGTTGAACTAAACGTGAAGTACAAGCAATACCATTGGCTCTTAGGGAGATACTCTTAAGTTATCAATCCTTAGTAAAATAATGATTTATAATCAAATCCTAAAACCAGTTTGGTTGTACGGAAGTCACCTTTGGGGGTGCGTCAAAAAACTCAAAGTTAAAAATTATCCATACGTTCCAAAATAAAATGATTGGGAACACTGTAGATACCCCATGGTACGTCCGCCGCACAGTGGCGTATGAAATGAAAAAGATAACAGGCAAGCATAAAGACTGTCTCCATCAGCACGTCAATATAGAAGCTCTTCAGCTTCTGGGTAACCAACACAGTATTCTGGGACTGAGTAGATGCAAACCGTTATGATGGTTTGTGAATAACAAAATTATAGGTTGATTATTAAATCAGTTTTAATATGTAAAGATGCATTGCATCTCTTCCAAAAATAAAAAAAATATTTATATACACCTTTGTACATTTGTAGTATTCCGAAATTAGAGGAGTGCAATTGAGGTGATAAAGTAGCTGAGGAATATGTGAATAGGTTATGTTGCTAAATCTATAATGCAAATGAATAGAATCCAGTATATAGATACTGAGGCACACAATCAACGGGATCTTAATCCGGAACCACAATATTCCACCAGTCGCCCAGAATACAATTTAGTTGATACACCTGCTAACGATACCGTGCAATTTAAAAACTGCACAAATTGCACTGTAAACATAACTTTCTAAATCGATTATTTAGTTTATATTTGTTCGTTTTGTATTACTTAACTTTGTTCAACGTTAAATTAAATTTACATTGTGCCTTATATTGTCTAATAGAAACGGGTAATGATAAAAATGCGCAGGTAATAAATTAACAATAGAATTGATTTCCTTTCGATAAGGGACAAGAAATTAGGGGTTCCCAAAGTAGGCTATGTTCACAGGAAAATGTATTGTCTTTGCGAGAACGTGACAGTGGCTTTCGAAAAAACTCGCAAAATATGGGATTAAAACTCAATGTTTATCTGACTACTTTAGCTCATATTTTTCAAGGCATACATTTATACAGGAAAAGACAGTCATGGTGTACGTCTTTCTGAAGAAGAAATAAATCTTTCGAAACCCGCTTAGTGCACGGTATGTTTATATAAACCAATTGAGGAATCAAACCGTATCCTAACTGCTGATAATTGGTTTTTGACCATGGAATTGGCGGAGAGGCTCAAAAAAAAGATCTCTTACATTTGTAAACCATGAAGCAAAATAAGACTATTATACCTCAAGAGTTTAAGACTAACAGGTGTAGGGCAGTAGGGGCGGCTATACAGGGTGTCTCAGAAACATGTTGCCAAACTTTAGGGGTTATAAAGGCCGATGAATTAAGTACTTTTGGCTTATAAACGTATGTCCGGAAATGAGTCGTTAAGGCACTAGACGAAGAAGTGTTAAAAATTGCAGAATGTTCGCATTTACGACTTTTTGTATTTTTAATATTTATTAAATAAGAAAAACAATAAAACATTATATTAGTTGTTCAAAATTGCGGCCATCGACACGATTTTGGTTGCTCCAAATATGAGTATTGCGGTCTTTGAAGTAACTGTCTCTAGTAAAACAAGCTTCATTGATAAGCTTTTTAAATTTTGTTTTTCTTCCATTTCCACTGATCGAGTCGTTCTTTGCTGACCTACATTTGGTTTAAAATTTCCTTTTCCATTTCCTCAAAACTGAAATGTTTCATAGCAAAAGAACTTTTCTTCAATTATCAAAATTGTTCAAATTTTGAATGACGTTTTGAATGTCACTTTGATTTTGTAAATTTCAAATAGTTGTTATTTTAAAGTGATAATTTAAGTAAAGAAGAATTCTTTTACTATGGAACATTTTAGTTTTGAGGAAATGGCTGATATGCATCTGATTTATGGAGAAGCAAGATGCAATAGCAGGGAAGCAGCACGGATATACGCTGGTCGGTTTCCCAATCGTCGCCATCCATCTCGCAGATTATTCGTTTCATTACACCTTCGTTTAAGAGAAAAAGGAAATTTTAAACGAAATGGAGGTACGGGTCAGCAAAGAACGGCTCGTTCGGTGGAGATGGAAGAAGAAGTATTGCGACGAGTGGAAGAAAAACCCTCCACTAGTGTGCGAGCAATAGCAAATCAAACTGGAAATACAAGGGCATCAGTATGGCGTGTACTTCATGAACAATTGCTATACCCTTATCATCTTCAAAAAGTACACAGTTTGACCCAACGGGATTACGGTCCAAGAGTAAACTTTTGTCGCTGGTATTTGGAAAAATGCGCTCGACAGTTCGATTTTAGCTCAGTTATTCTATTTAGCGATGAAGCTTGCTTTACTACAGAAGGTTACTTCAATAGCCGTAATAGTCACATTTGGAGCGACCAAAATCCTCATGGAACATTTCAGAAGTCTAACCAGTATCAGTTCTCTATTAACGTGTGGGCTGGCATAGTAGGAGATCATATTATTGGACCGTACCTACTACCTCCACGTTTAAATGGTCAAATCTACCTAACATTCCTACAAGAAGTTCTCCTGAGTTGCTTGAAAATGTTCCATTGGACATTCGTCGTAGAATGTGGTATCAGCACGACGGAGCTCCGGCGCATTTTACTCGCAACGTGCGGGACCACCTAACTTTACAATTTCCTGAGAGGTGGATTGGACGAGGTGGACCTGTTAACTGGCCAGCCCGAAGCCCAGATCTGACACCTGTCGATTTTTCTTCTGGAGTTACCTCAAATCATTAGTGTATGAAACACCTGTAACTACAGAAGAAGAATTGATTGGAAGGGTAATGGCTGCGAGTCAAGTTGTTCAGGAAGATCCGCACATCCTTTATCGAGTTCGCCAATCAATGGTTCGACGTACGACCGCATGTCAGCAAGTCGATGGCCGCAATTTTGAACAACTAATATAATGTTTTATTGTTTTTCTTATTTAATAAATATTAAAAATACAAAAGTCGTAAATGCGAACATTATGCAATTTTTAACACTTCTTCGTCTAGTGCCTTAACGACTCATTTCCGGACATACGTTTATAAGGCAAAAGTACTTAATTCATCGGCCTTTATAACCCCATAAAGTTTGGCAACATGTTTCTGAGACACCCTGTATATGGATTTTCAAATTACATAACTGTAACGTTACTATCTTTCGTTCTCAAAGTAAATAGATCTGTGGTATTTATATCATTTATGCACCATAACATTGAATCAGATGCTGAAAGGAATAACCCTGAAATAGTAAGCCTAAGAGTGGTGTTGATTTTCTAGATATGTAATGTGCACCTTATTTGTCCAATAGGAGAACTAGAAGATGGCCTATGGTGATATTTTATGCGCTTATAAATGTTAGCTGTGTTAACAGTTAAATGTGCTATATTTATGTTACCATCAAAACCCAAATATGGATGTCATGCTATTAAATCGTTGGCTCTTTCTCTGTTGTAACCCCATCCCAGAAGGCGGGTTAGAATTCTCAATCTACTAATGTCTAATGATAGACTTGTAAAGGGAAAAACCTGCTTCAAGTGCCCGTCTTCTAAGAACAGAAAAATCAGCTGCATATTTAGCCGTCGTGTGTTGTTTTTATAAGTTTATCCATTAGAATTGGTTTCGATGCTGTCGGTAATCTTGATCCATCATCGCTGGTATTGAGGTTGTCTATGTGCTTCTCTATTTCGAAAGCCTCTCTGATGATGCGTGATTTGTAATGTTCTATGTTGGCTAGCTAGTCAATTTTATGGATTGATGTTTGTGCATGTTGTGCCAAAGATGACGTAGTTTGGTCTTTTTAACAGCTTTCATATGTTCTTCTCGTCTTGCATTGATCTTCCTGTTTGGTTGTCCGATATATACCGAAGCACATCCGCCACATGGAATTCGGTTTAATTGTTTCTTGGGAATTTTTAGCATCGTGTTGATCCCCTTTGCAGATTTAAATATTGTGTTCATTTTGTGTTTTTGTAGTATTTTGCTTATTTTATCCCTTGTTGCTTTTATGTACGGTAGATATGCTATTGTTGTAGGTTCTTCGCCTTCATATAATTATAATAGATAATTATAATTTTGGTTTAAGGTTCATTGGCGTACTGACCTGCTAGAGGGCGTAATTTGTTTTAATATCAATATTCCAATAAATCTTTTATGGCAAATTTAATTTGCCAATTGATTTCGATGAAATAAACACCTACATCATTGCAATTAAAATTTTAAAGAAACCTTATTTTTGTATTCTTAGCTCCCCCTAGCGACGGTGATAGACATCAATCACTGTTAGTCCTTAATTCGAATAACAACAACTATCTTTTTAATATGAGACCGACATTTATCCAATGCGGCTCAGCAAAACCAAACTTCGCAGTTAATGTGTTAAAAAATTTTCATTTCACTATAACTTTAAAGCGACCAAAGATATCAAATTGCAGTTTTTACGTTTTTCTTGCAAATTTAATCCACTTTTCGAGTACTATGTCAAAAATATACCGCGTGATTTAAATTTTTGGAGTAAAATGAAAAAAACTAATATTATAACAAATCCCGCTATCTAGCACTTTTGCCAGGAACTGTTGTGTAACAATGGGTAACTTAAAATACCTACTTTTGTTTTCAAAACAAGCTTAATTTTACTACAATTATAAGTGGTTTAGAATTTACAGCAATTTCAATGATTACACTTTCAATAGCTTCCCGCGCCCTTATTATGGTCAATACACCAATGAACCTTAAACCAAAATTATGTAGAAATGTCTAGAAAGGTCTGTTGCGAGATTGACAGGTCCTGAGATACAGCCGCTTACCTCGCTTACTTGCCCACACGGTACACCTTACAAATGAATAGATTAATATTAAACTACATTAATATACAAAATAACGATCAAATTAGGATAAACCTGTTTATAAGCTTAAAATGAACATGTGTATTCTCTTAAATATATTGATAAAATTAAGATTGTTTAATACACAATTGAACTTATAGATTTCTAAAACAAATATACTTATTATTAGCCGTCCACAAAAGATGAATGTATTGTTGGTTTTCTTGAAGATCTGTTTTTTCGTTGGTTAAGTTGGTAAATGTTTCTGCTGTTTAAGTGACTTCTTCCTCAGGGATTATCTCGTTTCAACGATATACTAATTGGTTTTACCGTTTTCATATATCACATATGAAACATACAAGTGAAAAATAGTAGAAAAAAATGTTCTTAGAACACACTGACCCTTATGATGAGACTGGAAAAGGATGAAACGTTAGACGGACGCACGCAACTCTCGGTAAACACAATAATGGAACTTATAACGATACGCATAACTACATAATTCCAAGCAGAAGACAAATTCTACCAACAAGAGTTTGGGATGGCGATGGGTTCCCGGCTGTCCCCCATAGTGAGCAACTTTGAAGACCAAGCGATATCCGAATTCACGTAGAAACCAAGGATGTGGCTTAGACACGTGGACGATACCTTCTTAGTTTGACAACACGGCAAGCGTAAGCTGGGTGGATTCCTAGATCATCTGAATAGCCGCGCACCTTCCATAAAATTTACAATGAAATTGGAATCGGAAAAAAAACTGCCATTCCTGGATGTACTTGTACACATGAATGACATCATTTTCACAACAAGTGTATACAAGAAACACCCACACGGGGAGGTACCTACACTACAACTCCAATCACCACAAAAGCGTTACGTTAGGCGTGGCAAAATATTTGTACGATAGAGCGAAAACAATATGCCAAGAGACAAGAGCACCTGAAAAAAGAAAGGAAAATATCGCTAAAACACTCAAAGAAAATGCTACCCTAATCTAACACCTAACCTAAACAGGGAAAGGGAACCGAAAAAAAAAGATCCTAAATATACAGCAATACTACCACATATACAAGGTATCTCAGACAAAATACGAAGGATAGGCAGCAAATACAAGATATGCACGGCCTTCAATATAGGGTTATTTTGATGCATCGTGTGTATATGTAGTATTTTGATTACGTATGTAACGTGTTTTGAATGTAGCTGAAGAACTTTTTTGTGTATGCGTAATGTAAGTTGGTGTAATTGATACGCCACTGGTATTTATTGAGGCATTGGTTATCGTGTGAAGGAATATTTGAATGCTGTAGAAAGATTATCGTGTTGAAAGCGTTAAATTGGTTGAAAAATAATGTTTCGAGTAAATTTTTATTAATACGGCACTGGTAAGACTACTGGTCTTTTTGCTACTGTGTATGGAGGAATTTGAACTAAAGAAATGGTTGTAGACGTATGAGTGAGTGAGTTATGATATATTGATACTTTGTTAACGTACAGTAAGGAATATGTATGCATATTTTTGTTTGTAGAAATTTTGTAATATGGTGCAATAATGGTAGATTAATGCTCAAGAATGAAGTTGATAGAATGTGAGAGAGTTCGCTAGATTGTGCGCAAATAGAATTCGCCCACATGCGAGATTTGCATAAAAAGGTGAAATCTGGTTAATCTACACAGTGAATGTAATTGCAATTGATGATTTCTTCGGAAAGTTTTTTGTGAATTTACAAAGTAATTCAAGATGGCTACGTTTATTTCACATTGTTAGCATCTTATTCCACTTTGGAACTTTCAACGCGTCAAAGAAACGCACGAAATACTCAGTTGTGATAGGTAAATTTTGACCTTAGCGCGAATTTCTTGTGACGTATTGGCAATATGGCGGGCAGAAGGTATATAATCGAGTGTCAAATTTAAGGGGTTAGTTGTTGGTGGTTAGTTGGTTGGAGGCTTTACTCTGAGTAAGGGTCGCTCGCGCGTTATAACCATCAGAATGGTTAGTGTTGGTTAGTTGGGCATGTATAGCGACTGCATTAACCCATAAGGGGATAAATCGTATAGACATTCACAAATAAAGAATGTAATATATTGTGAGTTGAAGTGGTTTTCTTCAAGAAATAAAAAGTGCAGATTAGAAGTTAACACAGCAAATATTTTATTATTGGTGTTCAATTGTGGGACGTGTGACCTAATATTATTATAAAGAGAATCGAAGGTAATCTTTTAGGTATATCTCTTTTGTTATTGTTGCGTTGATCACCCTTCATTAAAAGAAAAAAAAGGTAATCAAACTTTAATTATTTTGTTGTTTTTAGTTTTAGGAATTGGGTAATTTTAGTCTTAACGTATGTATGTGTTTGGTGGTTTTTTAAAGCAACGTTGTTGTATATATTTACATGCGGAATTTGTCAATATATATCCACTGTTTAACTTATTTTGTCGTTTATTTGTGTCAATTGTGTGCCTAACTGGTTACGCCTCCTGATAAGTGAAATTAACCTTTGCATATTTACCAATTAGGGATCGATTGTAAATTGCGTAATGAGCCAGATCGATCACACAATTTCATTTTAGCTTTGAAATATTAATCCATAACACTACTAACAAAGTACTTATTATTTTTTTTTATTCAGCATAAATTACAGTTTTGAAGTATTAAAGTTTAAACCTATTAATGAATGTCTAAATACGATTTTAAAGATAAAGTAGTAATAAAATATAACGATATTATTGATGATACAAGCACTAACCGCTCTATGTTTGAATTATTCAGCAATTAAGGAACATTTTTTGAGATAACAATATTGTTAAACCGATTTCGTTTATTTTATTTAGAATTTTCTAAATTGGGAATATTTATTTAATTCAAAGTTTTATAATAGTTTGAAATATAAATTTACAAGTATACGAGGGATACTTAAGAAATATTTAAATTAACGTCTTACGATTTGGAAATTTTCATTTGTACAGGGTGTGTTCAGTAAGTTTACCACGACTCGTGTATTTTAGAATTTTTGTTAACCTTTTGGATCAATTTATTTTGAAGTGTGATTGAATTTGAATGGTGAATGGTTTTACTGAGCAGGCTGTAATTCTGTCTTCCACAGTCAGATAGGATTAATTTACCATCCCGCCTAACACTATTTATTTTAGCAAAATTTAGATTGTGGTGGCGCCTAGAGACAATGTTTCCCGGACTGAGCTTTGTGAGTAAGAGTAAGATGTTTTAAACTACTTTTCAATCATTTTACTCCTTATATCGACCACGCCCATTTCCACTGTAGCTGGCTTGGCAACCCGCTTATTTCGGTAAGCATACACGACGCCTAGTGCGGTTTGGACGTGTGACATTAAATCGACCAGAACGCTCAAGGGAATACTAACCACAACCAAACAACACAAAGAAGACCAGAACTCTTAGAATATTGTATACAACCTACCATCCGAATACGACAGAGCATACGTAGGAGGGAGCAGTAGACCGGCCAAAGTGAGAACTCAGGAACATAAAAACAACAGCCGCAAGAGCAAAACAAAGATAAACAATCCCAGATCAAGTCTGGAACGAAGACCACTGCATCCAATGGAATAACATACAGATAGTGCCAAGAGACGAGAACATAACTCGCCGGAAACTCAAAGAAGCCACATACATCGCACGACCAAAAAACCCAATAATCGAAGCTAGTGTAGAAATGAAGCCCATTTGGATCCCAATAATGCGCGAAGAGCTTAAGCGATTACGCATGCGCATTAGTTACGGCACAACATGCGCAATAACCTACTGCGCAGCCAAGAAAAAATATGTATTGGATTACTCACTGGCTCAGAGGTAAACGTGTCAGACTAAGTGAAAGGTTCCCAAACTCGAATCTGAGAGTAGTCAAGTGCTTGGGAAAAAGTCATAACATACGAATTCGACTCAAGTGCCAAAACAGTCCTTCTCAGGATTAAGCCTGATGAGGGAAGCAGTCCGCTTCCAAAACGCCGCGCTATAAAAGCAAAAACTGCGGAAATAGGCCGATCAACGCAACTAATATGAAACCACAGTTACAAAACACTTATGATACGGAAAAGATCCCCTTGTTTACTCACCTGTTTTATTAATCCCAATCCGCACTCACACACGAAAATCACACGACTTTCGTAAATCCGGTCATTTATTTGAACACTAGTAGGGGTTAATTCAATTACTACGTATTGTTAGAGGAATAATTACCACGCAGACCGTTAGCTGGTGTAACGTCAACCACGAGAGGGTCGGTGCCGGTGAGAACCAAGCAAGCCAACAATTTCTCGCGCTACACTCAGAGGACGCCACCAGTATCAAGTAACATCGCATCGCATCACATAGTCACGATTATGTTATGCATTAAGTTTGTTATACAAAATGTCATTTGTTTCTTTAATACAATTAATTTAAAAGCATATGTACTTAACATTGTCTTCCGGTAATAATATTATAGAAAACGTCAAAAAGCCTGTCCAATAAAACCGTTCAGCTTACCAGAAGTGCGGTTGTAAATCAAAAGATTACATTTTGACACCCGAGCAGTGTAAGGCATTACAATGGATTTATTTAGACTAATTCTTACCGCTCATTTTCACTTACTTTTCTTTATAATTACTGTTATTTAAATTAATTTCTGCACGGCTTAATATTAAATGTAACTTTTCAATTTTCCACGTGTTTATTATTTCAAACACTTCTAAAAGTTCTTTAAAGCATGCGTTGTCATACGATAACGTATATTGAAGTTAAATTACGTTTATTAATAATAAAAGTGAGGAAGTAATGCTCCCTTTCCCTCGCGTCACATTCAACCTACTCACTATTCATATCAATCAAAAGCTCTCTGATAGTTACTTTACAGTACTAGTTCTTCCACTCTGGTGCCAATATGTACTTTTGGCGATCTTGCTTTTACACCATTAAGGGGAGGGGAGGGGATCCATCATGTTGGTAAAAGATATCGTCAAGTCTTCGGTTAGTCTCTCTATTCTAGACATGTTTTGCTGCTTAAGAAGGTACAGATATCATCGACCAGTTAAATTGCCATCAAAAAAGAAGGCAATAGTTCCAGCACAAACATTGATCTATTCGGGTTATTGGATATGAAGCCATCCAGTAGGGATTATCCTTACACCAAATTGTATAATTATGGAGGCTAACTTGTCCAGAAAAATGCTACTTCGTCATTACAAAATATTTTGATTATTAAAGTTATTAAAGTAATCATAATGAATTAGACTACAATGAAAACACTAGCTGAGATTTTAGTACTTTACTAAAGATGACACAAGTAAAAGTAAATATGTTTGAATTAGAATGTGATAGATATGTGATAGATTCTTCAGGAAGCTCCCAAAATGTGTTTACGATATTATTTTCGAATTTGGTGTCTTTAGATATCTCGTCCAAATTTTTTTAACTTTTCTTGAGCACTACTTGAAACATTTGACCGTTCTAGGACTTTCTATTAACCCGGTACAATATACAATACTGAAAGGAGAAGCGAATACTATTCTCTGAATGTTAATGAGCGTGGATTATTTATTGAACTATTAATTGAGCCATTCATTTTTAGATCTTGAGTAACGGTATGGGGTTTGGGATCGAATCCCTGACTAAATCGTATGCTTATTCAGGAGGAAGGGGCTTAACTTACATTATCAGTTTCCGTAACGCCTGGGCAGTGGTGTTACGTTGTATTCTGTGCAGTGTTGTATTGCACAGGTTCTGAATGGCCGTATTTTGTTATCTTTCAGTATTAGTAGCCATATGTGTTTTATTGATAAACTAGCTTAGCTTGAGGGTTGATCTGCTAGAGTTTCTTATTTCCACTTTTAATCAGTTTTTTCCAAATTGAGTAGACTACATTCCCAAACATGGTTCTGAATACGTGATTTATCTATCAGTGGTTTTTTCGATCTTGCTGTATTTGTAATCTTAAAAGTCTTCTCGTTTCTCTTATTTGCTTCCTTCCGCATCCGCATGGTATACGCAATTCTTTGTTTTTTGATCTACTACAGAGCGTATGTTGAGTTGGTTTCATATCTTTTGATTTGATGTGAATCTCTAAATATCGAGAAAAAAAACAATTAGGGTAGGCTGTTAAATTTAATTATTGTGAATTGGTACTTTAGCCACATGCACAGAATGACATTTATAACGTTTGTAATTTGACATTCTTATTATAAACAAAGTTTCCACCTGAAATTGAAACTGAACCAATTCAAAATAATTAAATTTTACAACCTACCCTAATTGTTTTTTTATCTCTCGTTATATATAGAATCACAGTTGTGAGTTTCTGTCGCCTGTTCTTTGGTTTTTCATTAGATTAGCTCTAGATATTGGATACGTGTTCTCCTCAAGCACTCTAGATATCCTCTCTCCTTCTTCTTCAGATCTCTATATCTGCACATATTATTTTTGCTCTATCGTATTATGAGCATCTTACGTGTTTAAGTTTTTGTGGTGGTTAGGACAGTAGTATAGATATTTACATGTGTAGGTATGTATCCTATGGACTTGTCCCTTTAACGTGTTTCACCTTTTTGTGACTAGAACATCCAGGAACACATATGTTCGACTCTATCTTCACGGTAAACTTTCATTCGTTCTGTTGTAAATATAAGAAAAATTTCAATTATTGAAATATAGGTATGTGGTAGGCAACTTAATTTGCATTTCTTAAGGGTATATATTTCTTAAAGGTTTATACTCCGACTTTCAAATTATTTTTCTGATCATTTTATTCGCGCATTACGTCATCGTGATTTAATTCTTTGTGCAAATCCTTTTGCGCACGACTACATCATCTAACTTTCAAAGCATCCATTTTGCTGACTTCCTGATGAATGTTGAAGCAGGAAGCTTTGTTGTGGTTTTCCCTAAATTTTAGTGTAAAGTGCCATTAATTTGATGGTAAGACATCTCTTAACTCGTTATACAAAAATTAAAACATTTGCTCTTTTCAGGCACTTTTTTACGGTTACTTTATTTTACTTTTATTTTTACTTCGATTTACAATTTAATTCCATTGTAAGTACGCATTTAATTCTACTGTAGCGTACGCTTTCATTTTATGATTGCAATTTTTATTTGAAAATTTCAAAGAATGCATTAAACGGATTATTCAATTTAAAGAAGAAAATTTATAAGGATAATTCCAGTTTGGGTGTGGCTGATAACATAAACGCATTGTTATTGCAATAAATTGCGCAACATTACACAAGGATTACGTCATCTTGGTTTACATTCTGCATCATTTTTTTATAACACCAGGGATCCTCAAGAATATTTTGTATATTTAGTAACAGGTATTTAATGTTTAATGATTTTTTAGTATTTTAAGGTTTTACAATTAGTTTTAAGATATATTTTATTTAACTCTAAATTTTAACTGCTAATAAACATAGTTGTTATTTTTTATTGTTTTACATTTTGATAAATTTTTAGTGTAGAACTCGGTTTAGTTATTCCGAGATAATTAAAAAAATAACTTGGCGTCCGAGATCATTTTATTAGTGTTACATTGCATTTTCATTATTTAGGTTAAGTGAAAATAATCAAGCAGAATTTGAGGTAATTAAGCAAATCAAAATATTGAATCGGCCCACTGAATCTTCCGACTGGGACAACGGCATTATTTGTGGTGAATGGTTAGTATATCCTGTTAGTTTAACGATTTGTGTTTTGGAGAGCTTATTTACTCTTATTTCTTTATTTCTTTATTACATTATTATTTTTATACGAATACCAGTTCGACCATGCATTATAAATGAGCAGCAAATTTTCTAGTTTTTCTGTCACATATAACCAAATTATGAAGGTACTGGATATCAACAGATATTTAATAGGTATTGTTCAAGAAAACAAGCATAGTTGTTGCTACAACCTTTGTTGACATTTCTATACCTACTAATTTCCTGAGGTCAAATTTATCCGGATTGTCCGAATGGTAAATAGTAAACAGATATTTGGTTAAGCAACTATTTCAAAAAAAGTACTGCTGCACGTTTCTATAGCAGTCTACGGTTTAAAAGTTAGGACTACTATTAGTAGCAAATGCGTGATTAATATCTATTAAGAAACAACTTTGGCATTCCATCTAAAATTTTAATGTGCACTAATAGATTTTGAGGTTTTAAAATTATATAGCACCAAGCTAGTTGTTGGTAAAGCAATTTTACTTATATACAAATTATTTGCTCTTTATTTACAACTGCAAGGCACTTATATAATTTAATGTACTTTTGAGAAAATCGAACCGTCTAGTCACTTCAATTAACGCTTTTTTTTTCAATTATATTCGTAAAACTACTTTTACTATCATAAACTTGTCTTGGAATTCTATGTAAAATTATAGTATACAATATTTATTATTTACTAATGGTTTGCTGTAATGATCACTATTTTCTAATTTAGAAAAAAAACGATAAAACGTATTAGAAAAGTTTTATAAACTTGGTAGACCTAGTCTGAATATGTCTTTTAAAATCATTGTATAAATATTGTTAAAATATTCAGTGTAACCAAATGCGTAGATAAATTACAGCTGTAGGTAGTTTATACTTAATAATTTAGAAAGACATAATTCAATGGGATGAAGGTAACGTCTAATACTACACATAGGACAGGTGGAGTAAAGTTAGGCACTAATTCAAAATGAGGCAGGGGCTGAAGTAGGTAGCAGTGATTGCAACAATTGAGATTTACTGGCATATGAGGTTATTACTGACATATGGATTATGGACCAGAAAATGAGGCAACCTCATTTTTTTTACGTTTTTGATCTATGTCTTTTAAAGTAAATTATAAATTCTTTTCATTACGTCTGAGAATACAACAGAAAAAAAAGTGATTCTCTTTCTCCCTTAACTGTAGGTTAGCAGAAACCTGCTCAAAAAAACTTAGCAGGTTTTATAAGGTGATTGTTGGCCTTCAATACTAAAAGTGAATCGTGAATCACTACAAGGCATTTGACTTATGATTTTGTAGTTTCATACGAAAATTGTTCCACTGGTTAATCTGAAAATATGCCGAAGAGTATACAATTCCTGGCTCCTTTAATAAAGAGATGATATAAACCTAGACCACACCCACTGTAGCTAGGACAATGAGCTCGTAGTAGAGACGCTCTTAGCAGTGGTTAGAACTACTTACATGTAAATAGGAGACTCATTTGCTTTACCTTAGACCTGAACCTTTTAGTGGTGTTGCACTTAGTCTAGACACCAACTCCCACCTAGCCTAGAAAGAAACCTGATGTCAACAGATGGACCTATCTTTAGTAACTAGTCTAGAAATAAACCTTAGTTGAGAAAAAAATATTTTAGCGTCTGGCCTAGTAACGAAGCAGGAGGAGGAGCGTGAAAAGAAACCATTCATGTTAGTTTATATATGAGCTAAAGGTTTAAATGGAAACACATTTATCTGAGATATGAACCCCTTAATTATATATATATATATATATATATATATATATATATATATATATATATATATAGATACGAATACTTACCTTAATAGAGCTTAGTTACGAATCCTACGTTTTAACCAAGAATAATATTGTTTAGATTTGTGCATTATGTAGTATTTTATTGACTTATTCACATACTTTTTAATATAACATATTTTATATCATGCTAGTGCCGTCCGGGCATAAAAATACAAAAAACAGTCTTTAATAGGTTATTAATACCCTTTATTTATAAAATTACAAAATATATAAAGCGTTACGTAAATATCCGTTTTTTTTTGCAATTTTATCAGGAATTTCAAAACTGCATTTTACTACTATGATATGAAAATGTTATCAAATTGAACTTTCGGATTTTTTTAAATATTTATATTGGATGCAATATAACAAATATGACATCATTAGTTTGTATGCACTGCGGGTATTAATTTGGTGTAGATACGAAAATTCTACTTAATAGAGTTTACATATGAACGCTACGTTTTATGCAAGATTGTTATAACAATAGCAGTAGAACGGAAGTAACAGATAAGGCAAAGAGTGCCGGAAGCTCATAAAGGGCGTGGGCGTGTTACTAATTTAAGAATTTAAGATAGCTTGTAATACGAGAAACACATTAGGGGTTTGTCACAAATCAACTGGGCGCCAGGGTGTTTGTAAATGTCAATAAAGTGGTCGCAGTACCTAAATGCGGAGGGTTCAGAGCGAGCTCCAAACAACCAAAAGCCTCGTTTGCCTTTTGTTGCAAATCCAGGTGAATCAGTGATTTACAGTCAGTACGTTGGTTCCTAGAAAACTTCAAACTATTTGCAAATACCCGAAAAACACTAGCGTGCAAATAAGCCAGCTGTTCGTTCAATGCGCCAATTGCTTTATATTTCCGTTACGTTATATCTTAAATTTAGTTCTTAAAATGAAATGTATCTCGACGGATGAGAAATTCTCACCAATGGTTAGGTTAAAGCGTTCACTACAGTAATTAAAAATAATAAAATGTTGTCATTGTAAAGTTGCACAGCTTCAGCAGTCGACAACGTTCAGATTATTTTTGAATTAATTCACAATCCAACTTTAGTGACAAGAATATTTATGTCCAAATTAATTATAAACGTACTGTGTCCTTTATATTGTTAAAGCGATACATTATGACTACAGCACGTCCATTTGTTTGGCTTGGCTACGACACGGTTGGTTTAATTGTACAGAAATTGCGAGGTAAAAGAAATCTGCAAAAATGCGATTATCAACCACAAATGAAGAAATAAACACTATTTTCCCTCGATGGGTCACTGTCACTACTGACTGACTATCGATGCCCATACTAAAATATTACCGGAATGACTCAATATTTTTCAAAATTCGTGAACGGCGATCAGGAAAAGCTTTCCCATTGTAAAATTCAATTAACTGTGGTAAATGATACGTAAATTCAATACGACCAAACTCCCATCGTACAACAACCGCTTCCTTTAGCAGCCAAACCGCTTTTGCCTTTTTCATCTTTCAGTTTCCCCCATAATCAATATCACGAAAAATATAAATAATCAGGTTATCAGCGCGGTAAAAACGAAAGGTGTTTGGGAAAACGAATCGAGAACATTATGTCATAGAATTAAACTGTACTTTCACTGTCTTTCAAGCGGAAATGCGCTAATCCGATCTATTTTCATCAACTAAAACCTTTGAAAAATAAGCCCTAAGCTAACGTATATAAAAACCAAACTCTTTGTCTTTTTAAAATAAGTTTTATCAACCTGGAGACCAACTTCCCATCGCCAAAGCTTTAAACCTGCAAACTACGTTTTCTGAAGCAATCTTAATAGAAAGTAACCATTTTGTAATGACGTAATTTAACTCAACTACACTATAATTAAGGAAACGTTTAAATAAATGGGAATTACCATTATTTACGAAAAGAACTAATAGACTCCCGTTTAAACTCTCATTTTCTCAGACACAAATATCAACGTGTGGATCCTAGCGTATTTTAAACTTCGATTTATTAATGACAAACAAACCAGAAAAACTATAGACCGTTCTCAGAATTGGGATACTAAATTCTGCTTCAATTTTTAAGAAATCCAGATATCGTCAGATAACGTAAAAAAGCGTAGTTGGATAAAACAAAGATTTTCTGTAGATTTTGACCACACGTGACAATATATCCAGTTTAGTCTCTATGCAAATCTATTACACTAACTATTTAGGGGAGACGCTTTATCCTGGAAACGAATTAAGCTAGGCAAATCCTCTATGTTAGGATCTATATGAACCAACCCTTTAGTGGAGACGCAGTAATCCAAGAAATGAACCCTCTTCTTTAGTAGAAAAGCAAATACATCATGTTAATCTGTACATAAACGAACCTTAATCGGAAACGCACTAATTTGGGATATGAACCCTTCACTCACCCAAATCGAACCCCGAAACCTAGCTTGGATATAAATTCTCAAGAAGAAACCATATCCTCCGCTTCCTTAGTCTAGTTCTGCTCTTGGCTCCACCTCGGTGAAGATTTGAAGCACTATTGCTCTCTATCTCTCTCACTCTGTAACAAATTTCTTATAATACTGTCTCCCTCATTCCCATGGAATTTCCCTATGTGGATTAGTAGTTATATAGCTTTACTATTCTCAAGCACCACGTAAGTCGATACAGCTCCAGATGAACTTCAAGAAAGCAACTTATTTGCCATTACACGGTCTTAATTAAAAATAAACTAAAAACGATGTGCGCGACTCTATTTAAAAGTTAAAAAATTAATCGAGGCACAAGAATGTTTACCTTGAAATGTATTTAAAAAAAAATAAATTTATGTTATACTTTAAATAAGTATTAACGGTTATGTAGCCACATACATAACTCAACACGAACAGATTGCCTTCATACGAGAAACAGATCATTGACAAATCACGATACGTAAACACAGATGTTACTCTGAGTTGTTATGCCTTACGATAGATACCGATAGAATTTTCTACATATTGCAAAATACTACGGGATATCCGAAGCGCACGCAGCATAAAAGTAAAGTATCACTAAATACTATAATTCTGGCAGAAGTAAACTGGTGTACCTGTGTAGATAATGGCAGCCAGGTTTCACCCTAATGAAGCCTATTTACGACTGATTTCCAGAGCGACTATGAAAGTAGCGATAAAGGAAGTTAAAGAAGTAATCCATGCATCGATAAAGAACATCAGCCACAAACCTTCCGCGTTGTCAAGAGACATTTTTCAAACCTTTAAATACAAACCTTTAATCCGAGAAGAGTAAACAAATTAAGTTCATTTCCATCAATAAATCATGCTATTAATAACATCCCGGATTATTTTGGAAAACATTTTTAATATCAAACAATTAAAAAATTTTCTGTAATTACCATCTGGAAGCTTTATTAGAATAATAAATAGTAAGCAAATCCTGTTAGTGGAGAAAGTTTACCAAAAATTGTATAAAACGAGTTTAGTAAAGTAGGCTGAAAAAGTTATATTATCAATATGCTTAGTTACCAACTACATAATAGTGTACTTTATGGCCGCGCGGGTATAAAGACACCAAAAACAGTTTTTGATAATTTATTAATAACCTTTATTCATAAAATGACAAAATATATAATTAAAGTATTATGTAAATATATGCTTTTTTGCAATTTCTTCAGGAATTCCAAAACTTTCCTGCATTTTGTCATTTTAGGCTTGACAGCGTTTCTCTAGCAACGATGCTGTCTACTATGATAAACTGAATGAATGTTAAAATCAAATAGAATTTTCGGATTTATTTAAATATTTATATTGGATGCAAAATACAAGTTTGTATGCACGGCGGATTATATATATATATATATATATATATATATATATATATATATATATATATATATATATATATATATAGAAAGAAGAACACCCAGTAATAATGAATATTTTTGTTTATATCAAGATAAAGAACGATCAATTTTTTAGACATATTACTCAAGTGGTTTTGGCGTTAACGTCTTTCAAAAACATTTACGATCACGTAGCCTTAAAATCATTTGTAACTACAGTTGTCATTTAAGACATGTGAAACACATTACAAAAAGCTTCTTTAATTGAATCACGATGCCTCGAGTGCGAAAACGCCAAAATTTTCGGCAGTTAAGCGAGTTTGATAGGGGTCGAATTGTGGGCTTACGAGAGGCTGATTTGTCTACGAGAGATATAGCCGATAGAACACAAAGGAGTTTAAACACTGTGGCAGTCTGTGTTCGGGCATGGAACCAAGAGGGCCGTACACGAAGAGCGAGACGTCCTCGAAGAACCACAGAAGCCGAAGATCGCCGTCTTAGAGTACGGGACCGCTTCTCGTCTACACGGGCGGTTACGGACTAGTACTTTGCAGAACATGGAAGGGCGATTGGGATGCGAACTGTTTATCGCCGGATAAGAACCTTTGGACTCTTTTCATACCGTCCCCATTTTGTTCTACCACTGACTGCTGGGCACCGACGTGATCGTCTAGTGTGGCGTAGAGAACGGTTAAATTGGGACAGTGAATGGAGTGCAATTTTCTTCAGTGATGAGTCCAGTGATGAGTCCAGTTGTTTGGGTATTGATCACGGTCGTGCAAGGGTGAGAACACAGCGTGGTGAAAGACAAGATCCCCAATTTTCTGTAGAAAGGCATGTGCACCACACAGTTGGATTTATGGTATGGGGGGCTATTGCTATTGGAAGTAGGTCACCTTTGGTGTTATTAGAGGTAACATGACTGCTGCGCGCTATATCCAAGAGATTGTAGAACCACATATTGTACCTTATGTTCAGACCATCCCCAACAGCACATTCCAACCGACAACACACGACCTCATGTTGCTAGGGCTTCTTTGGCTAATTTTGAGGCCAATCAAGTTGCTTTGTTGCCTTGGCCACCGAGATCTTCCGATCTTTCACCCATCGAATACGTCTGATATATTATGGGAAGAAGATTAGATTACTCAATTTATAATAATACCCCACGTGGAAGCCCGTATTTTCCACCCTTATTTTTTATGGTTTCTTTCCAGAGGTCTTTTTCAACCCTTGATGGAATTTTCATCCCTAATTGAGGCCTTTTTTGTTTTTACTCGCTCACTTGAGGGGGCGTATTTTTACCCTTATTTTATGGTTTCTTTTCGGTGGCCCTTTTCAACCCATGATGGGAATTTCAACCCTAATTATTTTTATTTGTAATAAGAGCCCATTTGGTTGGGAGACTCTGGAGGTTAGGCAATTGTGCGTGTTCTTTTAATTCTTATCTACAGATTGTAACCTTACGAAATTTTATTTATACATTAGGGTTGTATTCTAATAAGGAGGCCTAATGCTATCTTGTAAGGCTGATATAGGGCTTCGCAACTTACTGCTGGGACTTAGCCCCGTGACCATTGAAGCAAAATTTGAATTTGTATTCTAATAAGGAGGCCCTATTGCTATATTGTAAGACAGGTGTATGAACTTGTGTTAGGGTTTGATCTTGCGTGGGGAATTTGAATGACAGTCAAATTTAATTATAGAACACTTATTTTTATTGTAAATATTATAATTAAAAAAGCCTCAATGAGTTAGAAAAAAAAATTACTGACATTCAGATTATTCTTTAATGAAACAACATTTTTTTATTATGTTAATTAATTACATAACAGTTATTATAATATAGTTTTCTAAGCGAATATTAAAACTGATTGTTTTACCTGCATTGATTGCATTGAAATATGTTTAATATCCATCCGCTCGGTAAATTGTTGTATATTGTACACCTTAATATGTTTAAGGAAACTTGTAACTTAGATGTGTTTTATAACTGTAATTAAAAATCTGTACAAGTAAATAAAATAAATAAAAGGTTAATAGCACACTTACCACAATAACAATATGTAGTTAGAAACCACTGTTCATGTTTACTTTTAGCTAATTACTGTGTAATTATATAAACCTGTTAATTTTAATAATCTACCAACCGAGTAACACACTTTCCTTAAAACGCTAAATTTTATAACACGATTTTTAAAAACAGACATGCTGAATTGAAAAGAAAGAAAAACAATAGGCTCTTAATTAAAAAAGTAAGGTACTAAAAACCTCTTTATTTATCAGAATAGAATGGTTGGGTAACAGGCGTTAAACAATAATTTAATAATCTCGTCATTTACAATTAAACATGTACTAAAAAGTTTTTACAAAATCAATCATTGATAAACTATTTAATCTATAATATAGAAGCGTTAACGTATAAAGTCCAGACACATCCGAATGGTAATCCTGCAATATTGTTTTATTGTAACGGAGCCATCTAAAATTCTTCTTTAGGAAACGTAAATGATACCCTTGAGGTGCTCGTCCAAAGGATCAAAATACTCTCTGTTACCATTATCATCAATGTAGATAGCGGTCCAATGCTGACCTGGTTTGTTTGCAGGATCCGTGTTTACAATAATTGCACACGGTCTAGGTGCGTGCCTCGGTAGTTGATTAAAAGCACATACAAGCCGAAACACATCCTTCTTGTGGCTGGGGATCGATTTCAAACGCTTGTACCGCGTACATCTTTGGAATTGGTATGCGTCCAGTCTTGCAGTAGTAAGGCGTTTTCCAGTGCACACATAGGCCCAGTGATGTAATGCTTTTGCCTCCTTTTTCAATTGTTTAATCGACGGGCAACCAGTCTCTTCCAGGTTTACTATTGGTTTGTTAAGAAACCTTAAAACTGTTGTTTTCAATGCCCTTAACGTGAATTTTGTTAAAGGGCGCAACACTCTCATCAACCCTCACGGAAATTGTTGTAGTGTACATGACCTGACCACCATTTCAGCCCATGATAATTATCCTCCATAAATTTTATCTGTTGTGACATGGATCTTGATATAAAGTAGCGTCGTTGTGGTTTTACTAGTATCAACGATAAACGACCATGATCATGTAACCACGGCAATATTTTTCGGTATGAATTCGTTGTTAACACCACTACACCGTTGTACGACCAAGTATGCGTCCATCTCCTTTCGGCTGCTGCTGTACACTGAAGAATGCAGGTTAGAGCTACCACTTTTAACAGCTAAAATCCACAACGAAGTTCCGATGTTTATCGATCTCGATCACGTTATCGAATTCTGCATACACCAAACAGTTAACGGTTCGGTGAGCGCTTCTTCAAACCCGACTTCCAGCCGAAGGAACCGTTTCTAATTAAATTCCAGTGCGTACTAGCGTTTGCAGACAAGTCAGGTGTTAGGTCAAAGGCCATTAAACAGTAGCCGTTGGGGTAATCACTTCTCGATATATCGTTACCTTCATTAAAAATGAATACCCGTACCAGAGAATAAGGTGTCGTACGTTCTTACATATAAACCTTTAGCTGTAAAGTCTGATTGTAAGGCCTTCGAAGGAATTTGTTGTCCGTCATATATACCGACACGTAGTTAATATTGCAGTGATGAAAATTGAACGGCTTTGAGGGTAATCACCGTTAAAGGTTTATTTGCTGAAAAGCCTACGATGCATCGTTTAGGTAACTGACCCAGGAAAACATTATCAATGATTTTCGCTGTATGCCTGCAGGTATAGTTAACACTTTTACGTCGGTAATTGTAACAGGGTATTTTGCGGTGGTTGTTTCTAAAGCTTTAGCTTGCGCAATTAGAATAGTTGGATTGATTCGCATACGTCTCACCAGTAAACTAGCGTCTATAGTTCGCATCTTGTAAGTTGAAGCGAGTGCCGCCATTAGGCTAAAGGTATCTCTTGATCGTACAAATTTAGCCTTTAACCTTTAACTCAACACCACTTATGAGAAAATTTTCTTGATTAAACAAATCCGAGTGCACGTGACCAATCATCTCTATCTGTTTCCCGGTAGCCGCAAGTGCTTGACGAGAAACCGTTATTTGCGTTTCCCACTGTATTCATCTGTCCAGCTGTATCATTGTGCCATAAGGTACATTCTAGATGTGAACTCTTGGCCTCCTTTCCATAATTTAGCAGCGTTTCGATATGTGAACGGTAGGCGTAGGTGTTGTTTGGTTGTGACACCATCTTCTGATTTAAGTAAACCTTCACCTGTGAGAAAAACGAATGCATCCAATTGTTTACCGGTGATACAACATCAGCGTCTGTAAGTGCTGCTTCATCTTGCTTTAGAACTTTAGCTGTGATGTACAACATGGTCTGGCTTAAATCTATGTAATCGTTTCTATTTCCGGGGACTACAAATTCTATTGGGGCGTCATCACTCAGAGCTGGTAAGGGTTTGTAAAATATCCATTCACCACTCTCTATACTTGTCTGCGTCGACGGTAAAGCGAACAAATCCATTTCGGAGTTGACGCATTCACACGATTGGGCATGTAGAAAAGCCATTATCTTGAAAATATATCGTCGTAAGTAGGCTTCTTCTTACAACAGCTCCCTGTAGAGACTGGTGATTATCGAACAGACGTACTCCTTTATAACCCGAACCCTCCATCATTTTATCGATTTTCTCGTCGGCTTTACGCTTAAGGTTTCTACCTGCCCCGTGAAATCTTTCTTGAAACGAATCCTTAATAACTCGATCCTCTATGACGTCACCAAGAATATTAGCACCCGTTCTAAGAGCTTCTTTCCAATAACCTTTGCGCCAGACTTGAATAATGGTATTATACTTCTAAATATACCACCTAACCAGCTTCCTATTCCATGACCACTCTGATATGGCGCACCTCTGTAGATAGAGCCGAGACCCTTACCGACCTGATTCATGTAATATTGCTGATAAGGGCAAACCATTATTGTACTTTCGTTGCAAACTCAAATGGCATTGCTGCACCCGTATCTGTTTTTATATTCATCTCTATGTTTTCAAATTCCCGTGTCATCGCCACATCTTTATGACTCCCGTAAGCATAGTTTTCTGAAATAATATTTATTAGTAATAAGTAATATTTATTATGCGCATAAGCGGAGATAAAACATCACCCACAATTTGCGGTTCAACGATGTCGCAATAAACAAACATCTGAGTTGGTAATCCTATCCATATACTATCGGGGTGAGGGGCATTGGTTCCATAGCTATGTTCTGATACGGACGATAACCAATTGTAAAGCTAGATGTTTGAGAATCCGAATAGCGAGAGCTGAGTTTTAATTTCGTAGTGACGCGCTTAGTTAGATTATATATTCGATGGTTAGCAATTTACTTATTAGTACATGGTTATTTAGCTCATTGACAATTTCTTCTATGTTGGCATAATTTCCCGAAGCGAAACGTATCACGTACCATACAGCATCTTCAATATAAATGATCTTCGCGTTGTCGTGTTGAAAATATCCAGCAGCCTTTTTAATATCGTTTCTAGCACGTTCACTCCAGCTGGCTCTGTTCTATAATAAATTAAATTGTCTGTTGCACTTACAGCGGCAAAAGAACATGGGTACTGAATTTCCGATATCCCTACAACCCACGAGCCCGTTAATCTTATTCCTTTTGGCAGTTGCGTAATAAAACTTGACATCATATTACCTGGAAAATACGTCATAGAGCTATTACTCAATAAGGTAAGATAGAACTCCATTTTATATATCTCTCAACTGCGAAGCTAACACCAGCTATTAAATCTGTCACTGTATCCACGCCACTTGACCAGGTATTGTTTATATCGCCCGCGGCCCTTCTCTGCTAGAATCTTATCGATTTTGAATAGAGTATCTTCATCAACCGTAACAACCTGCATTTCTTCTTCGTAAAAGGTACCCTCAACAGAAGGAGTTATTAAGATCGATTATTCGATAAACTGGTGGTCTTCTTTTATCACCGCACTAATTGTAAAACTTCCTCGCTCCAATTCGTTTCATATCCCTTCTCAAAGGTGTACTTAGTTCTGACGCTTCTGACATGCTCACTGACTTTATATTTAAGATGACGTACTGGACCTAAACCTTTCGCGTACAGGTTTTCCACACTTGCAAAATGTTTTATCGTTTACAGCCGCAGGGGCCATCTTTATACTTGAATGTTGTAAGCAGTCACAAGTCTTTCGAGTACATCAATATACCTGTAGGAATTTTGTAAGTGAAATAACGCCACATCTTTGTTTTCAACGTTTTATTAAATCTTTCAACTACAGATGCTTTTACATCAGGGTTATTTGTTACATAGAAATTGATATTTTGTGTCTTGAAAAGTTTTGTACACTGCTGGCCACAAATTCTTTGCTTTTATCCGTCTGTAGATTTGCCGGAGTATTGTCGCAATCCTTAAAAATATCAGCGAATGCTTCAATTACAGATGAGGCCGACTTCGTTTTAAGTGCTCTCGCCCAAACCCTTTTGCTAAATACATCAATTACCGTTAATATGTAGTTGAATCCACTATTGTGTTTACTTAAAGTTCGCATATCACAAAGATCCGCTTGCCACAACTCGTAAAGGTTACTCACAATATAATTATTTCGTGGTAACTTTTTCTGACTGGTTTATGTGCCTGCAGCCAATTTTCACTTCATCATATTTTTTTATCTTTTACAGCATTAGTTTAAAGTGTTATACCAGCGAATCCTGCCGGGTGAGAGGGATCATAGTATACAGCATCTATGTTATGTCCGCCACGAATCCCAATCTAGTGAAATTCCTCATCTTCTTCTTTGAGAGATCCTTCTCAGTGTTCTCCGCGTTTCACTATCAGCATCGTAATTGTCACCTATAGTTGTTGTGAGGGTCCGTTTAACGCTAGGTGATACAGAAACATCATGTTTTGCGTATTTCCGATAAACTCTCGTGGTATATTTATCTCTTTAATGTACGTCGCAAACTGACGTCAACCGCGCGGATTAGTAGCTTTTCGTTTTCTTAACGTCTCGTGAACCAGATCGATAATGTTGGAATGTGGTATGATCTCGCCTTTTATTGTGACAGTACCCTTTTATCCCAAAATACATCACTGCTCGTGTTCAGTATACGTAAGAAAGCTTCACCTTTTCTCTTATATGAAGACGGAAGTGTTGATACTATTTCATCGTCCGCTAGACCTTTACGTTGCGGTAAATCTCTAATATCATCAGCAACAGCGTGACCGCTAATTGTTATGTTGGTGGGCTGACGTAACTGATTGGAAAAGTGTAGATACCTTTGAAGAACTTGGTTGTACTGCTGCCATTTGTCATGGTTAGTCATTTTGGTTTTTAAAACATAATCCATATCGCTACCCAGCTGCGTTAAAATATTGTTTTGTGTAACATCTGGCACCTGTAAGCGTTGTATAAAGTCCATCGGTAGAATAATCATCTTCTTTAGATTGTGATCCATGGTTATTGATTACCCAGGATTCCGCCGAGTTATGGTCCTAACAGGAGTGCTAGAAATGCACTACCTTTCTGTACAAGAAACTGTTTCTTCTTTTTATAGACTGTTTCAAGCGTCTTAAATTGTGGTTATGTTGAGAGAGTCGCTGCTTCTGATCAGCTGACAGAGGTACACGACCTTTTAAAATGTTATGTGCACACTCACAAATACAATCTACCTGCTTACTATGCAAACATTTCAATAAAGCGTTACGATGACTTTTACTTAATCTGTCAGCCATCATATATGATGTAATCTTTATGACTGTGAGGCTTAAACCCTTTTTCGCTATATATACCTGGCAGATACCTTGAGGCCCGAATATGTTTGTTCTATAACGCAGCACATCCGGTGTATCCTGTTTTAAATCGAACAATAAATATCCGTGCGGGTTTAAAGTAGCATCTTGGTACGCGGCTTCGAAAAATTTCAGGTTGCCGACGAAATCTGTATCACGTGGGTTCTTAAACAAAATTATGTAATGTGTGTTGAGAGAAATATCCTGCTGTACACGTCCTTGATGAAATATGTTCTGCGTTTAGAAAACATACTTAGATTTCGAAGATGACAACCCCTTGCAAAAATGTCAACCACAGAGCCGTTAGTTTTGCGCATTAGATCGTCAATTCTTATTAACACAGGTTTTCTCTGTCAAACTGTTCCATAACAGGTAAACCCTTTTGAAGTTCCACAGAGATCTTTGAATAAAGGCTGCCACTCACTGTAAACCAGATAATTATTCAAAAGCTGTATCTTAGGCAGTTTCGATATTTTTAGAAAATCCACGATAAAATACGATTTCACAACCCGACGGGCCCGCAACTATCGTCGAAACGGGCGGCTTAAACTGACCTTCCATCTTGAATCGCTAAACGATACTGACAGATACTGTACCAGCAACCTCGTTTAAATAGACTAAATAACATCCCTTTCAATCAGAGCGCTAGGCCCAGAAACAAAATGATCTAGAAGATAATTACCAAAATAGTTGTCACCCTACCTAGCCCAAAGACTAACTCCAGGTCCAAGACCAACCCCAAGACCAATCCAGGTCCAGCCCCAGCCCCAAGACATAGCCCAAGTCCAAGACCAGCTCCAAGCTCCAAGACCAAACCCAAACTCAATCTCGAGATCTAAAATACGCCCCTCACGTGAGCAAACACATAAAAACCTACAATTATGCAATGTCCTCTGATAAAAAATGGGGTCTAATAAATTTTAAATTTTTGATGTATATAAATATAATACTAATTACACACTTATTTTACATTGTAAACAATAACAGAAACGGTAATTTAGTTAGTAGAACCATTAAAACGAGAAAATGAATGTAATTATATGTGATTATTTTTAATCCGCGAACAAAACCCTAACAACAACCTTACAAACGAGGACTCATTATTAGAATACAAACCCAGTGTATAAATAAATTCCCGTATATGTAAAAAAGTCACAATCTGTAGATAGGAGTGAGATAATCATGGCAATAAAATTTTTAAAAATACGCTAATAAAGTAATATGGGGAAATACAGTCAATTTTGTCACGCACGTAATTATTACCAAATCAATCCTTTAAATGAGTTTTATATCATTCAAATATCTGATAAACAAGCTCTAATAAATGTTAACAGTAGACACAGATTAAATAAACTATCTTTTACATCTAATGATTATTTGCGCACTCTTATCAGAATACATAGTTAAGATCATCTTATAGGGCAACAGATTAGGATCGAGAATTTCCCCGGGTTAAAAATAATTAATTAATTAATAAAAAATGATCAACAAAAAACGACTCCTACACATAGGCATGAAAAAATCAAAAAGGCCTTAATCAGGGTTGAAATTCCCATCAAGGGTTGAAAATGACCACCGAAAAGAAACCATAAAATAAGGGTAAAAAATACGTCCCCTCAAGTAAGCGAGTAAAAACAAAAGACACCTTAATTAGGGATGAAAATTCCATCAAGGGGTTGAAAAAGGCCTCCGAAAAGAAACCATTAAAAATAAGGGTGGAAAATACGGGCTCCCACGTTATCAGAAAAGACTACGTTTTGCTACATGGTTGATTAATGAAAGTCGAGCAATCAATTCTCGAAAACCATTATTTTTACCGATGAAGCAAAATTTACAAACAACGGCATCTTCAATACAAAAAATAATATCCAATAGTCCCAAGAATATCCTCATATTACTTTTGAGAGGAGAGATCAATATGCTTTTTCAGTAAATGTTTGGTGTGGTATTATTGGTACCAAAATCCTTGGGCCGTTTTGTTATGAATACAATTTAAATTCCGAAAGATATCTAACTTTTTTACGAAACGAATTTGAAGAAACTTTGGACGACCTTCCGTTGAACGTAATTCAAAATTTTAATTATTTTCAACACGACGGGGCACCAGCACACAATAGGTTACTTGTATGTAACTATTTACAGGAACGTTTTAATAATTAGATACGAAATCGATGTCCAACGGCTTGGCCGCCGGGATCTCCAGAATTAACCCCTCTGGACTTTTGATAATTTGATAATGAAGTACATTATTTCTTGTTGTTTCCACAAATTTAGTAGTATAATATGAGCTTATTTTATTATTTAAATGTTCACGGCACACTTTAATTTGTTTAATACATATTATAATTACCTTTTTTTTTGAAAAATGTGAGTTAACTAATAATATTAAACATACAAAGCTATACATTTTTGAAATAAAAAAAAAAATAAGACATCGAATGAGTCCATAGCCACCAACGTTGCCATTTAAAAAATGTATGTTTGGGTTGTAGCTCGAAAAGTACTTACTAAGAAAATTTTTTATTTACATTTTCCCATTTTGCCAAAAAATAGCTATCAAAAGTCTCTCTTATAACTTTTTCGTATTTTGAATATTAAAAAAGATATAGCCGATTTTTAGTTATTTTCAGATATCTTAGAAAGTTGGCAACAATGTTGAATTTTCTTATCGGTATTTGAATTATCATGTAATTCTGACCAACTTTGCTAATTTAACCGACTCTGTATCTCTTATAATAACCAAGATAGCCACAGAACGTGGGTAAATTCTAGACACCTGTACACACACACACACAACACACAACACACACACACACACACACGCACAGCACACGACACACGCACGCACACCACACACGACACGCACACCACACGCACACACACCACACCACACGACACCACACACACACGCACACACACACACCACACACACACACACACACACACACACACACACACACACACACACACACACACACACACACACACACACACACACACACACACACACACACACACACACACACACACACACACACACACACACACACACACACACACACATATATATATATATATATATATATATAGTATAAATTAAAAATCTAACGGTGTAAGATCGAGTGACCTAGCCGGCCAAGGAATTTGAAAAAAACGACCTATCTACCTTTGGTAAAACGTTTTGATCTAACCATGTTCTGACATCCAGTGCAGAATGGATACTTGCTCCGTCGTTGAAAGTACAGGTCACAACTTACATTGATACCAAAGTAACCCTATAACTCTAACTTCTTTAGGATTATGTAGACTTTCGTCGGACCGATTATTATTTTTCGAATAGAGGCCGTCAATTGGGGAAACTGCAATATTTAAATGATTATGAATGGGTTGTCTTCTACCTTATCCCAGAGCAAACCTGGCCGTAACGGATGAAGCACCCTTCAAATTCCGAGATGGAGTAAGTATTTGCTACAGCTACTTCGACGGCCGCTCATTCAACGGGACGGAGGAACTCTGTCTACATGGCCAGAAACGCCGCGCGAACCTGGTTGCGTCAGGTTGTTTCGTTCGCGGCGTTTCGAAAGGGTACGGGTTAGACTACGACGCTTATCGTAGAAAGTCGGATACTTAACTACCCGATCTCATTCTGTGTTCGGCAGAATGAACGTAAAGGATGTGGTATCCATCATGTGATGTGGAGTAGAGACTTCGGTCTCGACGGTCACTCGTCAAACGTAGTAGCGATTCGAATCCTACTGACACGAGTAGCGCGAGGCAGTTGCTTGACCACACGGCGCTGCTGGAAAAAGGTGTCGCTGAGATACCCCATAACAGTCGCGTCGCCGGCGTCTTTTCCTCGCCATAGACTGACTGGACGTAACGGGCTCTCTAGGCATCAATGTGATGTGTGGTAGAGGACCCTCGAAAGAGACCTCGACGGCCGCCAGTCGCACGAGGTCGGGGGAACCCGACCGCCATCTGGAAGTTGATAGATACGGCTCAGGAGCTATCGTGGTGGCGCATTTGGGCGTGTGTCTGTGCACTTTGCGCGCGCGGGTACACGCTCATCTGCGATCGCCCGTAGCACGCCTGTTCTTCTGTCTTTGCGCTACTCCACGTGCACTGACACGCAAGCCACAGATAGACTACCCAATTGCACGTAAGGTGTTCAAAGGATGATCTTCTGGAGGTGTTCGATGTGGAGTAGTGGGTGAGAGATTGCCCACGGCCGCGACTCGTCATAGGTGATCAGGGGAACCTGGTCGACACGAGGACTAAGGGGAGTGGGGCCCCAGGGTGATGGTTAGCCCTGCCCACTCAATTGGCGTTGGACTCTTAGGGGTTGTGGCGCCGCTTAGGCAGGTGTGGGAGGGAACTTGATCCAGGACCGCGTGGCATGTTCCCTTAAGCGAGGGGGGAGTTGGAGCTGCTCCCTGTCCTCCTAGCGCGCCTCGTTATATCCATCGTTGTGCTTCGTGGATGAGGTTGCGCTAGCCCGTAGGCCGGGGGAACATCACGGTCGAAAGGTCTAGTTACTGCAGTCGCATCAGCGTCCACGGGAGGTAGCTGACTCTTCCATATGTGTCGAGTCGCTGACGATGAATATGAAATATATAAATATATATATATATATATATATATATATATATATATATATATATATAATGCCTCTTTAAGTTAAGAAACACCTATGGTGTCAACATACCATAATGCTGATAAGTTGTTTAAAATTATTTAAACTAGCATTTTGAAAATAATTAGTTAGGAACTAATGGTCCTTCATAGTTTCTTCTGAGAGCCCCAGATCTAAACCCTCTTGATTTTTTCCTGTGGGCAACATTAAAAATAACGTGTATGAAACTACAACAAATACTATTGACCATTTGAAACAAAATATCACTGCTGATTGTATCGAAATACGTGGCAATGTAACGACCCATGTTTAATAACAATGGCACTCATATAGAATACTTATTAAATCATTTGAGTTTTGACTGTATTTCATTTTGTTATTCTGTTTATTTATTTGTTGCTTTTCTGTTTACCTAATCGTTATCTTCTCATTTGTGTTATGGATAGTTTAAATAATAAATAGAATTTAGTAATTGACTACGTTCATAATTAAATTCACACTGCCCATAACTTTATGAATAATGGCAACATAAAATATTATTTAGAAAGAAGTATTCCAAATTACGAGATCTTTACAGAGACATTAAAAAAATGTATGTTGCAAAAAAAATTTGATGCGCGGTGACGTCTAGCGTCGTGAAGATAATTCCCTGCCTTGTAGTAAAATTATGTAAAAATGTGACGCTTTTTAAGTAATTTATTTTTCGCAGCCGTTTACCAGAAAAACACATTTCTCCAGTTAAATCGACCACCCTGTATACAAATTATGTACGTTAACGTATTACACAATCGTTTTGCAAATATGGAAAGGGAAACCCCTTCAATTCAATTACAGTCTTATACAGATTATAACTGTGATTTTGTAGTGTTAAATTGTTGGAATCGAAAAATATAAATAGTATCTCACAAAAAGCTTAATCTCGATCGGTACCTTAAGTAAAAGCTTTCCATCCTTAATAGTTACAAAAGAAAAATTTACCAAATAAAAATCAGGTTAATGATAAAAATTAATCTGAGAGGTATAACATTTTAAGTGATATATAATGAAAATGTGCATTGTTTCTGGTTTCAATGCAAAATATGATAAAAGTTTCAAACAACTTATAAAATGTCAATTTTGTAAATTTATATTATTGCGTAATGGAAGCATCTGCATGTGGAAATAAGACCTAAATGATTCTTTTGCAAATGTTTTAATGTACAAATTTTCAAAGTAAACTAGTGTTCTCATTAACCTTGACCCTATTTTTATACTATAAAAAATGGCATTCGAAGGTTCGTTTTTCAAAATGTTCATAATGTTAGTAAGACGCAGTCTTACAGACGCTTCGTAAATCGAAAAATCGTGAAGCGTTATAGAACGTTGCAGAATGATTAAATAATTATTATTAATACAACATATTTAAGCAATAAATTTTTGAATAACAAAAAAATTAATGGGAAAATAAATTTTACACATACGTAGATTTGAATCAATGTAAAGAATTTAGCAACAGAGACATCTGTCTTTATATATGCATCGTAGACCATTGAAACATGTAGAAGAAGCCTGTAAAAATGTATGTTTGCAGAATTCTGTTAACAAAAATTACTTTCTACTGAAAATACTATGAAGAATAAGTAGAATTTTTCTGTACTAGATATTATAAATATTTAACCGTAAAATTCTATATAATGTAATATATATAATTCGAATTTTCAAGTTTGTGTCAATATTTCAAGCGACGTCAATCCAACATTGAACCAAATAGTATGGATACTGTCCCATAGATGGCGGAGCTTAAGTAAAATATACAATCTCTAAAAAGGAAAAATTTATTATGTTCATTTTTAAATACATAAATCAACTGTACATTTATAATTTAGTACAGCCACCTGTTGTGTATGTAGTACTTTTAATGCAAGGTATCACCTTGGTGTTATGCAGGTTTCTAAACCATTGTGGTCTATTATTGTCAACAGTTTATCTACGATTAAATTCACTTAATCATTAAATTAATGATTTGTGTTTTATTTATAAACCTACATGGAGCACTCGAATGTGAATCATCTGGTACTTATAAAATAATGTAAATAAAGTCGAAGATACGATTTTTAAAATATAAACAGTATCAAGTCAAGTGAATATGACGTCTTATAAAACCTATCATCTGATGCAATGACGATAAGCTATAGGGTACTTAGACAATTTCTAATTTAACTTGTAATTGTGTATAAAAAATAGTCACAATGTGACTACTCAACAATATGCAAAGCCAATTTAAACCGTCTATTAATCGTCACATTAGGTCCTAATTATAAATGTGACCAATTCAATAAGCGGAAGGACAATTTAAAAAATCATCAATTAGTTAGTTCACACTTCAAATTGATCTCACGGTATTCAAATTTGCACCCGTAGTGAGTGTTTCAATGCACTCGTGATTTATTCTTGGAGACTTTTTTATGATACCTATATCTACTATTACTGTGTGTTTGGCTTTGGGATTTACATTGTTTGATCACCGAAATCCAGATATTGTAATAAAACCTTTTAATAAAGTAAAAACAGGTATAAAAGCAAATACTACCTAGGCATATTTATGAAATTTAATATTACTATACAATACGACAGTTATATTTACTGTTCATATAAAAGTCGGTTACTTTATAAGTAGCATAGACCTGTCAGAAGAGGTAATTATTTTAGGTTACAAAACAGAAAGAATAATAAATGTATAACAACACTCTTTACAGTTGTAAATTAATAAAATGAAAGTTGTAATATGGACGGTTAGCTTTCTTTAATTTATAAAGGCTACATATGCACTTCATTTAATATATTTTGTTTTACAACTTCATTCATATGTGTAAGTTATTTAATCTAGAAAATGTGAGTATGCAACTCTTGTTTTAAAATACACCCCTATTTATCACTTGGAACTAAAAGTACCACAATTTAATTTTTATAGCAAACACCTCAGTAATTACTAACATATATTAAAACAAGGCTATTTCTCGTTCAGCAATACTACACAGTGCATTCCACTTTAATATCTTTCAAGGGGTTTTGAGGCTAAAATAGTATTTGTTCTTGATTACGGTATAATCAATTCGTACAACTTGTTTTATGTACGACCGCTTTAAACGTAATTACTTTTCACATTATAAACGATGCCTTTCTTAATCTATTAAAGATCTACATTACTAATATGAATTAATATTCCATGGTACGCTTTCAAATGGTATGCGGTAAATTCGCCCAGAAAAACTCGGACCGGTAAATTCACACAAAAACTCGCCACCGGAATATTCGCTCCATAGAAAACTCGCCCCAAGATAATTTCGACCACAGAATATTCGCCCCCGAAAGATTTGTCTCCGAATTATTCACCGCCGGAAAATTCAACCATAGAATAATCGCCCCCCGAAAAATTCGCCCTCAAGTATCATTTATCATTTCATATTGACAATCTTAAATATTTACAGAATTAAACTTCTTCATCTACCTTTGCTATTTTACTTTACTCTTTGATGACACTTTAAGCTTTTTAACACATGCTATAGCAAAAAGTTAACTACTAAATTTAATAGAAGAGCTTGCCGAAATGTTACAGCTCTTATGTGGTTAAAAGTAAGAAGGAACATTCAAACACAAATTAATACCTACGTGTTTTCAACAAGACGTCTATTTGAACATTTGAGCATTTATTATTTATGCATTACTACACCATTCATCCGATCGCCCAGGGCCCTCCTACCGTACGCGCCGGGTACGGCTAGGGTGGTATAAAAACTTAAAGGCAGTCGATAGGTAATGGGGTAAATCCAGCTGATGCTTTGATGCTATGGATGTTGAAATAATTGTAGCCATAGCATCTGATCTTCTATGATAGTTTTATTTTGGCAACGGTTCCTCTAATCGCAGTGTCACAATTAATAAATACAAGTGTAGGACATAGTATAACACCAAAAATGGAAGGTGTCATGTTGTGGGAAAGATTTTGTAAGAATTCCAACATATATAGTAAAGAAGGAGTCTTATGGACGAGCGTGTGGTAAGACGATCGATGCGTAGTCGAACGAGGTGAACGCAAAAGCAACTGCACTTTCCTATGAATTGCGTGTCCCATTTTCCAGACGACTGCATATAATCAAGAATAAACAAATTATGGCATTAGCGCGCAAGATCAAGAGATACGACTGTGTTTATGTTTGAAAAAATGATTTGTATAGATACGATGGGATGTAGATGATTAAACGTAAGGAGTTCCCGCAACCGACGAACTTGGAAAAAGCACCGTATTGAACTTGAATTAAATTAAATTAAAATTAAAAATTAAATTAAATTAAAAGCGCTCAAGTATCATTTATCATTTCATATTGACAATCTTAAATATTTACAGAATTAAACTTCTTCATCTACCTTTGCTATTTTACTTTACTCTTTGATGACACTTTAAGCTTTTTAACTTTATAGCAAAAGTTAACTACTAAATTTAATTGAAGAGCTTGCCGAAATGTTACAGCTCTTATGTGGATAAAAGTAAGAAGGAACATTCAAACACAAATTAATACCTACGTGTTTTCAACAAGACGTCTATTTGAACATTTGAGCATTTATTATTTATGCATTACTACACCATTCATCCGATCGCCAAGGGCCCTCCTACCGTAGCGCCGGGTACGGCTAGGTAGTATAAAACTTAAAGGCAGTCGAATAGGTAATGGGTAAATCCAGCTGATGCTTTGATGCTATGGATGTTGAAATAATTGTAGCCATAGCATCTGACCTTCTATGATAGTTTTATTTTGGCAACGGTTCCTCTAATCGCAGTGTCACAATTAATAAATACAAGTGTAGGACATAGTATACACCAAAATGGAAGGTGTCATGTTGTGGGAAAGATTTTGTAAGAATTCCAACATATAGTAAAGAAGGAGTCTTATGGACGAGCGTGTGGTAAGACGATCGATGCGTAGTCGAACGAGGTGAACGCAAAAGCAACTGCACTTTCCTATGAATTGCGTGTCCCATTTTCCAGACGACTGCATATAATCAAGAATAGACAAATTATGGCATTAGCGCGCAAGATCAAGAGATACGACTGTGTTTATGTTTGAAAAATGATGAATGTTGAAAATCAGTGTTATATCGCATCACTCCCAGTATCGCATTTGTATAGATACGATGGGATGTAGATGATTAAACGTAAGGAGTTCCCGCAACCGACGAACTTGGAAAAAGCACCGTATTGAACTTGAATTAAAAGTTCCTCGCATACCCTCCACTAGGCGTGTAAAAATCTTTGGCTGAAATTTATAGAAGGAAGCAAGGTTGATCCGTGTACATCTTCTATTCGAAGCAAGGGAAGAAGGAAGAGAGGAGAGAAAAGAAGAGAGGAGAAGAGGAGAGGAGAGGAAGAAGAGGAGAAAAAAAAAGAGGAAGAGGGAGAGGGAGAGGAGAGGGAGAAGAGGGAGAGAGAAGAGGAGAGGGAGAGGGAGAGGAGAGGAGAAGAGGGAGAGGGAGAGGGAGAGAGGAGAAGGAGGGAGAGGGAGAAAGGAGAGGAGAGGGAGAGGGAGAGGGAGAGGGAGAGGGAGAAGGGAGAGGGAGAGGGAGAGGGAGAGGGAGAGGGAGAGGAGAGGAGAGGGAGAGAGAGAGGAGGGAGAGGGAGAGGGAGAGGGAGAGGAGAGGGAGAGGGAGAGGGAGAGGGAGAGGAGAGGAGAGGGAGAGGAGAGGAAGGGGAGAGGGAGAGGAGGGGAGAGGGAGAGGAGAGAGGAGAGGGAGAGGGAGAGGAGAGGGAGAGGAGAGGGAGAGGAGAGGGAGAGGGAGAGGGAGAGGGAGAGGGAGAGGGAGAGGGAGGAGAGGAGAGGAGAGGGAGAGGGAGAGGAAGGGAGGGGAGAGGAGAGGGAGAGGGAGAGGGAGAGGAGAGGGAGAGGGAGAGGGAGAGGGAGAGGGAGAGGAGAGGGAGAGGGAGAGGGAGAGGGAGAGGAGAGGAGAGGGAGGGAGAGGAGAGAGGAGAGGGAGGGAGGGAGAGGGAGGAGAGGGAGAGGGAGGGAGAGGGAGAGGGAGAGGGAGGAGGAGGGAGAGGAGGGAGAGGGAGAGGGGAGGGAGGGAGAGGGAGGAGGGAGAGGAGAGGGAGAGGGAGAGAGGGAGAGGGAGAGGGAGAGGAGAGGAGAGGGAGAGGGAGAGGAGAGGGAGAGGAGGGAGAGGGAGAGGAGAGGGAGAGGGAGAGGGAGAGGAGAGGGAGAGGGAGAGGGAGAGGGAGAGGGAGAGGAGAGGGAGAGGAGAGGGAGGGAGGGAGGGAGAGGGAGAGGAGAGGGAGAGAGGGAGAGGGAGAGGGAGAGGGAGAGGGAGGGAGAGGGAGAGGAGAGGGAGAGGAGAGGGAGAGGAGAGGGAGAGGGAGAGGGAGAGGAGAGGAGAGGAGAGGAGAGAGGAGAGGGAGAGGGAGAGGGAGAGGAGAGGAGAGAGGAGAGGAGAGGGAGAGGGAGAGGGAGAGGAGAGGGAGAGGAGAGAGGGAGAGGGAGAGGGAGAGGGTCTTCCACTTTTGGGAGATTTATACATGGTATACCTTGTTCACAATTCGCTATTGTGGAAATATTTTGATTTTCGAATATGCGAACTATTTCACGCTTAGGCATTTGCCCAACTAGACTGTAAATACTTTACAAAGATCTGATTTATGAGCCATTTTAGTACAACTAATTTCTAAAACTGAACTTTCAAAGTGAAGACAAACATTAGAGAATATTTGTTTCAAGCCAACCCAATATTTTATTATTCTCACTTTACATCCATTTGATTTTGTGCAAAACTTTTGAGACATACGTTATTGAACGTTTTCATTAATTGGTGACCACCACGATTTGACGTAATCAACATAAAGCATTGTACATAATTATTTGTCACAAAACGCAATTAACATTAATAAAATTAAAATATATCCATCAAAGGAATAATAACTTAAGGCGTTGAAGTTTGAGATAATTATATTATATTCTGTAATCTTTAAAATTTTAAAGGCAAAAACGCAAGATGCGTATCACAAGTGAATGACACAAAAACCCTAGGCATCCACCTCGATAAGAAACTAAACTGGCAAGCACATGTCTATGAAGCGAAACAATTAGGCCTGAAGTTCAAACAGATGTACTGGATACTCGGCAGGCAATCGCTACTTAAACTGGACTGCAAACTACTCATCTATAAAAGGATACTCACATATGGACTTACGGGATTCCACTATGGGGTGGGCGAGCAGATCTAATATAGAAATTCTTAAACCTTTCTAAAATAAGGTTCTACGATATCTAGTGAACGAGCCATGGTACGTTCCAAGTGATACATAGTGATTTAAATATTCAAACAGTGCGAAGTGATTAAAAGTTTGAGCTAAAACTATAGGGTCAGAATTCAAAAGGATGGATTGTACGAATAAATTTGAGATATTAAATACTACAGGGAATATCACTATGAGATATCGAAAACTAAAATAGAGATTTAAATTCGTAAATGATTGGGTTACGATTACAAAGAAGTTTTTCCGACTAGTTCCGAGATATTCGCAAACCGAAAATGCATTTTGTTTTGAAGACTAGCGTTATTATAACAGATATCAAAAAATTATTCTAAACTTTTATTTTTAAATAAAATTTACTAACATAATAAACATTTCAATACGACGTTTTGTCTTCAGGACCATAATATTTTTAAATCTGATGATTTTTACAATTTTTGTAAGTTTAATTTACAATGATATATATTTTGACTATTCTCTTGAAATATCATTTTATGGTTTCTTGAAATGAATTAATTTTACTTATTTCTAGGTTTTGTATAATCTAATACATGTGGCATTCCTAACCATACATTTCATCTATGATCATCATCTATAAGCCTTTTGTAATAGTCTTTAAATCAGTATTTATAAAAAATAATGATAATCACAAATTTAACAGTTTATTTTTACATCTAATGATAATGAACGAATGTGATATTTTAAGACTGACCTAACAGTAGAAAATAAAATTAGAGTATTTTTAAAAACCAGCTATGAAAGTTACTGATTTAAAGACTACTACAAAAGGCTTATAGATGAAATGTGTATGGTTAGGAATGCCATAGCAGTGTATTAAGATTATAACAAAACCTACAAAGAAATGTAGTAAAAAATTTAATTCATTTCAGTAAGAAACCATAAAGATGATGATTTTTCACAGACGAAACGTAGTAGAATAGTCAAAAATTTTATATCATTGTATTAAGCTATAAGAACCTTACAAAAATTGTAGTAAAAATCCAGGTCCGTATTTAAAAAAATATTGTTGAAGGTGGTCCTGAAAAGACAAAACGTCGTATTGAAATGTTTGGTATGGTGTTGTAGTAATTTTATTTAAAAAAAGTTTAGAGTATTTTTTTTTATATCTGTTATAATAACAACGTAGTCTTACAAGACGAAAATGAGCATTTTCGATTTTGTCGAATATCTCCGGAACTAGTCGAAAAATCAAACTTTTATACTCATGTACTACCCAACAAATTACGAAACTTATTTCATTTAACTGATGCTCTATCTATTACGGTTTTCGATATCTCTGTATACGCAAATTAAATTCACCCTGTATACAGATATGGAAAAATATTATCGCGGGTCTGACTTATAATAAGAAAACAAAGATAGTACAATCAGTTCACGTGCTAAGTGAGATAGAATACACAACAAACTAAAAGCGCTGATGCCATACATGCGTCTTTTGAGTAGGCTAGTATCTATGAGACATTTAATTGCTACTGTCAACCAGAATTGAAAATCAGTGTTTTGCAAGTCCGACAGAATACTCATGTATTCCACTGAAGAAAAATACAGATTATTAAGTGGTATTATTCAGGAAATAATGGGCAGGTTTGCTTTTCCTTTGAAAACAGGCCAATTCCATCAGAAAGTACGATTAACTGTTTGAAAATTTGAAAGATGTGGATGTTTAAATAAATGTAGAAAATGCAGTAGCATTAATGGAAGTGATGGTGAGCATCCTGGTCGTAACTTAAACGAAAAGCGCGAACTCCAAGAAATTGCAGTGTGTAGTTTAGCAGAAACTAATTTCCCGTGCAATAGTACAAAATTGCTGAAGAAATGAATATTGAACCAAGAACAGCTCGCAATATCTTGAAAAGGAATATATACTATTACTATAAGTTGCAAACTACACAAGAAATTTTTCAGAAGATCATCAAAAACGTATGGAATTTTGTGAAGATATAATGTATTGGGCTAATGAAAAGGAAAGATTTATTGAAAATATTTTGTTCACCGACGAATGTTCTTTAACTTACCCTCGGAAAACAAACACATTAGTATTCCTTACCTGACACAATACCCCAAAAAGTTAATGTGTGGGCAGGAATTTTAGGCAATTCCATAAGTGGTCCGTTTTATGTCAACAGAAACTTGAATGCGGCCAAATATTTAGAACTGTTGAGAAACCAGATAGTTCTAGCTGTTCAACGTCTCAATATAAATTTTGATGACATTTGGTATCAAGAAGATGGCTGTTTTGCTCATACTGCAACAGTTTTGAAACTACGTTCCCTAACCGTATTGTTAGTGGAAAAGGTAGTATTAAATATCGTCCTCGCTCACCTTATATCGCGCCGAATGCCTTTTTGTTTGGAGATACGTATCTCAGCAAATTTATGGCATAGGCATGAACGTGCTAACAATTTGGACGAAAATTACAGACTCTTTAAACAGCGAAAATCTTATAGAGTTTTGAAAAAGTGCATTGTGTTCATTTTAAAAATAGTTGGTTTTTCAATCAGAATTAGAATGCTAAAGTTAAACCTTGAACTTAAGTTATACTATCAATGTAAATGTTAAAGTTCTTCTTACGAGTAGTAATAGAACCATGTCATAAATTCGCAATTACAATAAACTTCGATGTTTGAGGTATTATCATTTAATGTTTAAGTGTAAAGTATTTACTTAATAGTTGCAAAGAACACGACTTTTCAACATCATCTTCATTGCTTTGGTTTCGTTAGAAATATTGAAGCTAGATTGAAAGAGACTTAAGTAATTCATATTTTGTGTCTACATGCAAATATGTGCAAGTGGCAACATCGGTAAAGTTATGTCTCTCTACACTTATATAATGCTTATTGGGTTTCGTTCTAGCTTATTATAAGTCAGACCCGCAATGATGTTTTTCCACATCTGTGTGTGTATATATATATATATATATATATATATATATATATATATATATATATATATATATATATAATGATCGTACAACGCAAAAATTATGCAGTAACTTCCTGTACTTATTGTGTGACGACCATACCATGCTGCCACTAGCTAAGCACGCTTCGGACCTCACATAAGTCGCGATGGATCTCGCAAGATTCGGAGGTCCAGAGCGGACACACAACACATGCACGCGCATTGCACGCACATAAACCCACAGCCACACGCACACACTGCATGCACACGATGTAGGCGAAAAGTTGATCGACACATCCTCTCCTGGTATGAAACCACCTTGCACATCCTAAATCTTAGTTTGTGTAGTTTCTCGTACTCTATCAGTCAGTATTCTTCCAAATACTTTACCAGGCACGCTGAGCAAACTTATTCCTCTGTAGTTCTTACAGTTCTTGTTCCCCTTACCATTAAACAGTGGTACAATGATCGCGCTCTTCCAATCCCTTAAGCTTTGTACCACCATACTTGAGCATTTCACCAGTGTTTTTATCTACGCCTGCTTCCTTGCCGTTTTTCAACCTTCCTACCGTTTTCTCTACCTCATTTATTCTAAAATCCTTCTCAGTTTCATTCATCATCCCTTCTATATTCTCTTTATTTAACCCTTCAGTTTTACTTTCCTCACTACTGTACAGCTTTCCGAAATATTCTTGCCAGCATTTCCTTCACAATCGTCCCATACTATTTCGTTGCTAATATTCATCACTCCTGCAGCGTTCTGTTTTGGGCCACGTTTTGTATTTTGACCCATTTCCAGAAGAGTTTTTGTTTCTTAATCTGTACACCTCATACAATCGCTTCTTCTCAGTCTCATTTTTTGCAGCCTTCATTGCCATGTACGCATCTTTTTTTACATACTGCCTTTTTACCGACTCATTCCACCAAGCACATTCTTTGTGTCTACCTACAGTCGTTTTTCCACATATTCACACGGCACAATTGATAACAGAGTTTTTCAAGCTTATTCATGCATTTTCAACGCCAGTGTCTTTTATTTGTTCGTTCCACACTGTTTCATTCACATTCAACTCTATACTCACAGTATCTGCGTATTTCATTCACTCACCATTATCCACTAGTTTGTCAACCCTAATTCTGGACGATTACGTTTGCTTTCCTTCTCCAGACCCACTTTTGCCCTAAACACACTCTCGATACAACCAAAAAGTGGTCCGATCTACACTACTATCCGCGCATTACTTTTGTGCCTTGCACCAGGTTTCTAAGCCGTTCCATACACTATCAAGTCTATCATACTTTCAGATTTACCTCTTTGCCATGTATACATATGCACATTTTTATGTTTAAATCACGTATTGGATACTAACCGGCTTCTCTCCACACAGATGTTCTGCAGGTGTTCACCAGTCTTATTGACTATTTTCTCTCGAACTTTCCTAGAACGCATTCACTATGTTCTCTGTACACCCACCCATCCGTCATATCCCCACTATCATCACTCTTTCGTTTGGCTTACATACGTTCAACACGTTCTCTACTTCATTCCAGAAGTTCTCTCGCTCCTGGTCGCTTTCTCCATTCACCGGTGCATAGCATGCAATAAGAAAAATTCTTCGAAACTCCACTTTCATTCAAACCCATATTACCCGGGCAGATACCAGTTCGTACTGTTTAACACATCTTTTCGCTCTTTCACTCCTTTTGCGCCATGCACTTCAGTCTCAACTCCTGACCATAGTGCCAGGCTGCAATCCTCCATCTCCACAGCATCCTTTCCTATGCGATTTGTCTCCGATACACTCAGAATATCAAGGTGTCTTTCGTACATTACATTCTTTACCATGCCTACCTCTAACATTCCACGTGCCGAATCGCCATTCATTCCTTGACCGCCCCTTGTGGCCTGGTCTATCCGAGGCAATTGTATTGTTCTCTTGAGTAATACCATATCCTTGTAAATGTATAAATATACAGTTATCAACAAATGTTAAAAATTTAGTATCATCTCATATGTCTTGTAAGTTACTATAATTTTATTTATGGAAAATAATTTTAAATTTTTATTTGATAGTAATATGAAAAATTTATTTTATATGATAAATGCCTTAAAATATGTACATATTGCCTGTCACTCTCATTTAAATTGAGATAAGTCGTAATATAGTAGACGTACTAGAAAGTGCGTCTAGAATTATCAAATTAAAGCTTAAAGAAATATTTTTATTTACATTAAACAGATTACTTTAATGACTGTGGAACTGAAAGGGTAACGGAAATCGGATACAGATAACAAACATGTTTCTGAACTACTTATCAAAGTTACTCTGGTTTGTGGTAAATGAATAAAAGTGTAAGTACATAAAACTAGTTTTATTGCTGGAAATAAGAAATATTGAAAACATGTGTTTGTCCCATCACTACTGTGTGGAAGTGAGACATGGGTATGTCAAAAAAGGCACGAACGAAAAATAAATGCCGTGGGTAAGAGATTCTTGAGAAGCGCATGTGGTAAAACGAGAAGGGACAAGATAAAGAATGAGTGCATAATGAAGATGTGCCGAGGAAAAGACGATGATGGATAGATATAAAGTGGCACATTACATTAGTTTGATCACATTAAGAGAATGAACAACGCAAGATTAACGAAGCAAGTATACGTGGGTGTGGTTAGAAGTAAAGTCGTGCCTGGTAGGCCGCGTAAAACTTGGCTGAATGTAGAACACTTTATGATGAAGGAAAGAAAGATAAGAGTTTTAAAATAAAAGGGCATGTCAGAGACAATGTATGAATCTTGAGGAAGCTAGGAGGTATGCGGAGATAGGAAAGCATGGAGAAAGATTGTGAATGAAAAATAAATAAGAGGCAGATTGTTTTGCCCATCCGCAAATGACGGAAGGTTAAGTTAAGTTAAGAATGACAGTAATGAAGAAGACTTCTTTGACACCTCACGAGAAATCAGTGTACTAACAACTGGAACAAATTGGCCTAGACTTAGTTCAACCGCATATCGCGAGCAATAAACACTCACTTGTTGCACTTGTTACATAAATAACCATTATTAATCAGTGTTTGCAAAAATAAGTTGTAAATGTCACATTTTTATTATACGGTATAAGAGGAATATTGCAAAGTAACAATTTTCATGTTAGTTGTCTGACGGTCGCAACTATACTCTAAACACCGAGTCGTATAGCTGAGAGATACTCTTTATTCGACACCGTATTGCAATGAAATTTGTTGGCAATTATGACATGCATATTTTACCTTGTCCTCTTGACTTGCGTAACAGATGCTACACCGTTTCTTTTGTTTGTCCTGGCATCAAGTGTACATTCTCTTTGTTTGTTGGTGGTCTAAGTCTGCCTAAGCTTCTTTGGAGTTCAATGCCATTAGGCTCCTACGTTGCAGTTTACTTAGAAGCTCGTACGCCAGCATTCATAAAAGCTTTCTTCCAGAAAAGTGTGGTATTTTATTTCCTATACAAGTATTTATGCCAGTCGTGTAGAGCATTTAAAATACTACCATTGGCCATCTTTTATTGTTCCATACATTTTATCAATATCTACAATGCATTTAGTGTCATTATAAAATGTTAATTCTGGTGTCTTCTAATCGCCAATGGACATATCAATTGTATCAAGATTTATATCAGAAAACCTAGTATCGGTTGTATTATGGCTCGTATTGTATATAGATGACGTTAAACGGTTTACAGCACCAACAGGTTTGTTGCTAGAAATAAATGCTCATTTACCAGCTAAGTATTTATTTTACTGCATATGGTAAGCTACTTGTTAATACCAGCCTGTTCTTTTTAGGTATATTAGATTTATAAATGCTTTTATGTTTTATTAGTGCAAGTTTTTCGGACTGGGTTACTATTATTCCATGATTCCAATAATCACTTTTAATAAAACTCGGCCTGTGATAATTTCGTGCTCTACTACCCAGCGAACGAATGGTATGAAGAGTTTTAATGTATGCTCCATTTCCATTTTATTTGCTACTAATTATATGACCTATATAATATCATTCAAATCGTAAAAATGACACAAGTTATAAAATCGACGTTCATTTTACCTTCTAATGTACATCACTACATAGGTATAGAACGTTAAGCAACCGACATTTACTTCACTCTCGCTAAATCGACTTTATTACCTCATTTTACAATGATTATCAACTTTTCGCCTACATCGTGTGCATGCGAGTGTGTGCGTGTGGCTGTGGGTTTACGTGTGCGCGTGCGAGTATGTGTATGTGTGTTGTGTGTCCGCTCTGGACCTCCGAATCTTGCGAGATCCATCGCGACTTATGTGAGGTCGAAGCGTGTTAGCTAGTGGCAGCATGGTATGGTCGTCACACAATAAGTACAGGAAGTTACTGCATAATTTTTGCGTTGTACGATCATTATATATATATATATATATATATATATATATATATATATATATATATATATATACACACACACACATCGCATGCACACGATGTAGGCGAAAAGTTGATAATCATTGTAAAATGAGGTAATAAGTCTATTTAGCAGAGTGAAGTAAATGTCGGTTGCTTAACGTTCTATACCTACGTATGTAGATGTACATTGAAGGTAAAATGAACGTCGATTTTATAACCTTTGTCATTTGTTACGACCTTTGAATGGGATATTATATAAAATACTTATCTTTTTGGGATTTTTAATGGTGTACTTTAAATTATACAATCTAAACGTTTCGATAACACTTACAGTTATCTTCGTCAGTAGTAATGTTTGTTAAAATTGTTAAAGATGTAGTAAACAATTTTGTCAAATTTGAAAAATTAAAACATAAACATAAGCCTGCTATTGATATTATATAGGTCATATAATTAGGTGGCAGGGCAAATAAAAATGGAAATGGAGCATACATTAAAACTGCTTCACACCCATTCGTTCGCGGCTGGGTAGTAGAGCACGAAATTATCACAGGCCTCCAGGGTTTTATTAAAAGTGATTATTGGAATCATGGAATAATAGCAACCCAGTCCGAAAAACTTGCACTAATAAAACATAAAAGCATTTATAAATCTAATATACCTAAAAAGAACAGGCTGGTATTAACAAGTAGCTTACCATATGCAGTAAAATAAATATTAGCTAAATGAGCATTTATTTCTAGAATTCTAGAAATAAAATATGCCTAATATTATTGTAACTTACACAATTAAATGCGTGATTAAAATAAAAGAAGCTTAATGATAGAATGTACGTACGTACTATATTTAAGCATTTCACAAATAATTGCTTGGTATCTTAGTGATAATTATTTATTGATGAAAATTGAAGGCGTTAGCGGAAAGTGCAAATTTTGCCACTACATACCCTCGAAATCCGCCAAATACGGTCTGAAAATGTTAGCCTTAATGATAGATAATAACCAGATGGATATTATACACAAAGCAACAAACCTGTTGGTGCTGTAAACCGTTTAACGTCATCTATATACAATACGAGCCATAATACAACCGATACTAGGTGTTCTGATATAAATCTTGATACAATTGATATGTCCATTGCCGATTAGAAGACACCAGAATTAACATTTTATAACGACACTAAATGCATTGTAGATATTGATAAAATGTATGGAACAATAAAACAACAAATTTCATTGCAATACGGTGTGCGAATAAAGAGTATCTCTCAGCTATACGACCCTCGGTGTTTAGAGTATAGTTGCGACCGTCGGACAACTAACATGAAAATTGTTACTTTTGCAATATTCCTCTTATACCGTTTAATAAAAATATGACATTTTACAACTTATTTTTGCAAACACTGATTAATAATGGTTATTCATGTAACAAGTGCAACAAGTGAGTGTTTATTGCTCGCGATATGCGGTTGAACTAAGCCTTTAGGCCAATTTGTTCCAGTTGTTAGTACACTGATTTGTCGTGAGGTGTCAAAAGAAGTCTTCTTCATTACTGTCATTCTTAACTTAACTTAACACGCCATTCCCTTGCGGGATAGGCAAAACAATCGTGTTGAACGTATGTAAGCCAAACGAAAGAGTGATGATAGTGGGGATATGAACGGATGGGTGGGTGTACAGAGAGAACATAGTGAATGCGTTCTAGGAAAGTTCGGAGAAAATAATCAATGAGAATGGTGAACACCTACTGAACATCTGTGTGGAGAGAAACCTGTTACTATCAAATACGTGGTTTAAACATAAAAATGTGCATATGTATACATGGAAAAGAGGTGAATCTAAAAGTATGATAGACTTGATAGTGTATGGTAAACGGCTTAGAAACCTGGTGCAAGACACAAAAGTAATGCGCGGATAGTAGTGTGGATCGGACCACTTTTTGGTTGTATCGAGATTGTGTTTAGGAGAAAATGGGTCTGGAGAAGGAAAGCAAACGTAGTGCGAACGTCCAGAATTAGGGTTGACAAACTAGTGGATAATAGTGAGTGAATGAAATACACAGATGCTGTGAGTATAGAGTTGAATGTGAATGAAACAGTGTGGAACGAACAAATAAAAGACACTGACGTTGAAAATGCATGAATAAGCTTGAAAAACTCTGTTATCAGTTGTGCGGTGTGAATATGTGGAAAACGACTGTAGGTAGACAAAAAAATGTGCTTGGTGGAATGAGTCGGTAAAAAGGCAGTATGTAAGAAAAAGATGCGTGCATGGCAATGAAGGCTGCAAAAATGAGACTGAGAAGAAGCGATTGTATGAGGTGTACAGATTAAGAAACAAAAACTCTTCTGGAAATGGGTCAAAAATACAAAACAGAACGCTGCAGGAGTGATGAATATTAACAACGAAATAGTATGGGACGATTGTGAAGTGAGGAAATGCTGGCAAGAATATTTCGGAAAGCTGTACAGTAGTGAGGAAAGTAAAACTGAAGGGTTAAATAAGGAGAATATAGAAGGAATGAAACTGAGAAGGATATTGGAATAAATGAGTTAGATAAAACGGTAGGAAGGTTGAAAACGGCAAGGAAGCAAGCGTAGATGAAATCGCTGGTGAAATGCTCAAGTATGGTGGTGCAAAGTTTAAGGATTGGAAGAGCGCGATCATTGTACCACTGTTTAATGGTAAGGGAACAAGAGTAACTGTAAGAACTACAGAGGAATAAGTTGGCTCAGCGTGCCTGGTAAAGTATTTGGAAGAATACTGATTGATAGAGTACGAGAAACTACACAAACTAAGATTTAGGATGTGCAAGGTGGCTTCATACCAGGGAGAGGATGTGTCGATCAGATGGTTGCTCTCCAGCAGGTGATCGAAAAGTGTTTAAAGGTAAAAGGAAGTGATACTGTGCATTTGTAGATCTGGAGAAAGCATATGACAGAGTGAATAGGGAGAAGCTGTGGGAAATATTAAATGTATATGGCGTAAATAAAGGTCTAATAAATGTAATAAGGGCAGTATATAATGATAGTCGGGCATGTGTTAGGGTGAGAGGAGGTGTGAGTGAATACTTTAAGATTGAGCAAGGAGTACGACAAGGCTGTGTGATGTCACCGTGGTTGCTCAATGTATACATGGATAAATGTGTTAGACAAGCATGTACCGATACAAATGGTGCAATGGTTGGTGGCGTAAATGTACGACTTCTGGTGTATGCAGATGACACAGTCTTATTAAGTGACAGTGTGGATGGCTGCAAACCGCTCTGAGGAAGTTTGATACAGTCTGTGAGAACATGGACCTAAAGGTAAACGTGAACAAAGCTAAGATTGTGGTGTTCAATCGGGAAGGTGGAAAGGAGAGTAGAGTATTTACCTGCAAGATGAAATTGTGGAGCAAGTGGACGAGCTGGTATATCTCGGTAGAATGTTTACTGCAGATGGTACAATGGAGAGCGAGGTTGGACGAAGGGTCAATGCTGGAAGGAAAGTGATTGGAAGTATGTGGACGATAATGCGAAAAAAGCATGAATCTAGCTGCGAAACGAGCAATCTATAATGGCGTATTCGTCCCGTCAGTATTGTTGAAAGTGAGACATGGGTATGTCAAAAAGCACGAAAGAAAAATAAATGTCGTGGGTATGAGATTCCTGAGAAGCGCATGTGGTAAAACGAGAAGGGATAAGATAAAAATGAATGCATAATGACGGAGTGTGGTGAGGAAAAGACGATGATGGATAAATATAAAAGTAGTACATTACGTTGGTTTGGTCAGATTGAGATAATGAACAACGCAAGATTAACGAAACAAATACATGTGGGTGAGGTTAGAGAAAAGGCCGGGCCTGGTAGGCCGCGTAAAACTTGTTTGAATTTAGTAGAATCTATATGATAAAACAAACAAATATAAGGAGTTTTAAAAATAAAAGAACATGTCAGAGACAATGTATGAGTCTTGCGGAAGCTAGGTAGGTACGCGGAGATAGGAAAGCATGGAGAAAGATTGTGAATGAAAAATAAATAGGAGGCAGGGATTGTTTTGCCTACCCCGCAAGGGAATGGCGTGAAGGTTAAGTTAAATTACAAGGATCAACATATGTATTTTTATTCGTTCCGAGTCCAAAGTTAAATGTGAAAATATTATTAAAATGGAAGATAAGAATGTATTGATTTCTTTACAGATCTATAATTATAGATAAAGCAGTTGCCAAAATTTACATTGCAAATTAGCCATAATTTAATTTCACCTTTTTAAGCTTCAAAACATGAAATTAAAAACGTAATATCCTCAAATCTTTAGTATCTGTACAACATGAAATTTAGTTTTGTTGTCAATCCATATTTTACAAACATTTTATGGCAATAAAGATACCGTTTTACACTACAAATGGTGCAAAAAAAGTTCGTTTTTAAATGAGCGTAAAAAAATTAATGTAATTTCAATTAAACGGGCACCTTTAGAAAAATATGTGTTTCCCCAAAAATAGTACATCGATTAAAACTAAATATTTGTCGTTGCAGGCATCTTTGTTTCGTGTATGATGCACGGTTGTAAATTATACAATAATACTCGAATTATTATAAACGTCTTGAAATTATATTTGTTTGTCTCGGAAATGTTAATAAATGCCGGGTTTTACGCTTGTGACCAAATATATGTTTACGCAGTTGTTACAAATCGTTTGTATGGACATTTTAATAGAGCTATAAAATTTACTTGCATTTTAATTTTTTTGTTTTTGGTTTAATCCTGTAAAAGTCATAAATTTTAAATTAATATTTGCCATAACTCCGTTTATGTATTCGGATTTAAGCTTCAGAATGTAAGAAAAAGAACTTACGGCGGCATAAGATTTGGATAAAGATGATAACTAAATTTAATACTAAATTAGGTGCGTTGACATTTTTTAAGGGTCTTTCACAATGCTAACTTTACAATAAGACTTTGTCTTTATTTTACGCAAGTAATGCACGACTGTGTTTTCTATCACCCTATTATGTCTGATTTACTTTTAATTTGATCAATTTGATAAAACCTTTAAATAACGATCAATCTTTCTAATAAAATTAGAAGAAAAGTGTATGTTCTTTGAAATTGAATTTTTGGCATTAGGTGAAACATAATAAACTCTAAAACGGTGTTAAAAAGATTTCCCTTTGAAGCATACCGTAAAGTAAAGACTTTCCGGGTTGCTTTGACAACTTTCGGGGTTACTTTGACATAGGCATTATTCGCGCGCATTCGGCGTGTCGGCGGCGGGGAGGGAATGCATTGCCCGCTTAACGGTTAGCATTTTAGCAACGACCTCGTCCAGTACAAGTGCATCGCCAGGCATGAGTACACGTTTTTGGGTAAATACCTATTAGGTAAATGTTTGTTCAGTTGTTTCTACTGTAGTCTCGTAAGGTACCTGGCTATGTATCCCTATGCATCCCATTTACTGTGTAGATACCGATTAATTGTTTTTTGCACGATTGAGCTTTTTCGTTTATTTACCATGTCTGTTTTCAAGACAGTAGGATATGTTTACTGGTTGCGAGGACGTCGGTAAGTATTTTACTTACCAACGTAAAATTATATATACCATATTTCACAACAATAAGTACAAAAATTTGGACATTTCTATGTAAAATGTCACTTTTGACTTTTCGTTTATTTAGTAGAAATTAAATAATTTCAATTGTGCTAAATTTAATACAATCGTGCAAAAAACAGTATGAGCATCACGAACATTAAGGGTTGTACCGGCTTCCGGCTAAATTGGCCGTCGACCGGTAAACGTCCGTTACTGTTCTTGATACTTGATATACTATTGTGCTTACATGTGATGATTTTCCTGTAGAAAACGAAACATAGCGCTTTACCTATTTCGTTTTAGATACAACATAATCGATTCGCATTGGTTAAAATCTACAAAGATTGGTTCTCGACCTTATAAAAACTACAGCGAGGAAGATCTTGCCAAACTTGTTAAAGCAGTTCGGCTAAAGCAACTTAGTCAAAAAGCTGCTGCTTTAAAATATAAGGTAGGATGAATTACCCTCCTCAATAGAATTCACCACAGACATGAAGGAAAACCTGGCCACCCAACAGTTTTGACACCCGAGGAAGAAAAACTAATTGCAGATACAATGAGCATCCTAGCCGACTGGGGGCATCCATTAACCAAGGCTGATATTCGAGAGGTTGTTAATAAATTCGTGAGCAAGCAGGGTAGAACCGTTTCTCAGTGGAATGATAGTAGACCAGGACATGACTTTGTCGACGCTTTCGCCAAGAGAAATAATTTAAGCAACAGGCTAACAACAAACATTAAACCACAACGGGCATCAGTGGGTCTCGCAGAAATCACAGAATATTTCGAGAACATGAGATCTGCATTAGAAGGGACTCGTCCAGAGTTGATTTATAATTATAACGAAACCAATATTACGGACGATCCTGGGGCGAAAAAGTCCTTGTACCACGAGGTCTCAAACATGGGGAAAGAATTCAAGAGCATTCTAGGTCTTCAATCAGCTTAATGTTCTGAGGCACTGCTAAAGGTGAACTTCTTCCTCCTATAGTGGTATACAAGTCTAAACACCTTTATGAAAATAGCGGACCACAAGGAACAGTCTCTCTGGATGGTGCGATATGGATTTATTCGAGACTTCTTTTTTCAAAAACTTAGAGTAGGAGACGAAAAAACCTTCGTCATCGGAGATAATTTGGCATCCCACTTTTCGCCCGAAGTTGTCAGAAGTGCATTTGATAACAAAATCTATCTTACAACTCTTGCACCATCTTCAACACGCTTGCTCCAACCACTTGATGTTGGTGTACACGTACCTTTGAAAAAACAATGGCGGAAAGTTCTTGACAAGTGGAGGCAAGAATCCGGAAGAAAAAGGACTATACGAAAAGAGCAATTTCCGATGTTATTCCAAAAGATTATAACAAATAAAAAATTTGGTGGTTTTGTTGTGGTTGTTATATATTATATTACAAAGGTAAATTGCTCAGTGAGGTACAAACTTATAAAACTTACTGTAATTGAGAACTCATTCATCAGGTGTGAGGAAAGCAGAGATTTTCCATAGATGTAATCAGTATTAGCATTTGTTTTATTAGGCACCACTCAATTTCTAGGCTTAATAATTAAAATACAACAAAAATTGAGGAAGGTTGTATCTCAAAGCATAATAGGTAATCTGAATAAGCACTAAACAACTGTATTTGTATGTATATTTAATAAAGCAAAATGTGGGATTAATATCAGCATAAAATAACTAAAACGATATTTCTCGTAAACCTTACGATCCTAAAATTACTAAATTAAACATTATACGCAAGCTTACAATCTATGTTTACTTAAAATTAAAAATGCAATTTGATCAACATGTATTCCATAATGAAATGTGTATTGACCTATGTCAACAAATTACAGTCGTGGTAGGTTATGAACTCAAATGTTTTTTTTTAGCTTGCGAGCAGGACTCGGCTGTTCCTTTTCTCAACCGAATCAAAATAACACTAACTGATTGGTTATTTACTTAAACTGCACTAAAAGGGTAAGTACTTACTTGTACAAAATAAATACTTTAATCTTGTCTTAAACAAACTGTAGATTGAGAACTTTCATTCCCAATTCCAAGACAAATATACGATTAGGTGAAGGTGGTTTCCATTTGTATTTAACGTACAAAGAAACGAACATAAACGTACGGGAAGGCACTATAACTTTCATCTGTCTTCCTTTCTTCCCTATTAAATATAATATATAGAAAATGCAATTAGACGCCTTTACCTACCTTATAAAAGGGAAACAAAACTTAGAAAAGATAAGGTCTGAACTGCATGACATAATAAACGGAAATGCGTAAGCGTTTTCAATTCGCGTTGCGCATAGAACAAAAATCGATATCTAAAATATACACAGGGACGTTCGTAATTATGTAGACTATAGAGAAAATATTGAGGTATAAACAATTTAATTATTGAATGAAAAAAGAAATGCTTAAAGATACTAATGTAATGTAAATATATTTAACAATAATAATCCAAATTTCGAAACTTAAATTAAGGTAACGATAGACAAGAATTGGCACGTTACAAGATGATGGATTCCATTGCTCCCAATATCGAAGAAAATTTACAAAGCTCTTTTCGAACTACAGGATTTTACCCATGTGACCCTCAAATTTTTTTCATACGTTCGCGAGATGTGCAGATGTAGTTTAATAAACTCTCGAATAATATTGTTTTCAAATATGAGTCTGCTAAGGGAATTGTGAAGGTTCAATTATGGAACTCTTTTAAGTGTTCGTGCTCTTTAAACAAAAGCAAACACAGATACTAACTAACGCGGTAAAGACGCATTGTTTTTAAAATAATTTAATAGTGCATTTTAATATAAAAGGTGAGGTAAAATTTGATACGTACTTAAAGTAAATATATTTGCTACATCTGAAACACAAGATACAAGATATCGTGACCTTTCTCCTCCAATTTATAATTTTCTTTATAAATACAAAATAAACACAAAAATATATTACATCCAAGGTACTTACAAACTATAAATCATGTGTTGCCGTAATTAATAGCAAACACGTATAATTTAATACCTGGACTTTACGTCCTACCAATCCAAAATATGTAATCAAAACCAGCAATATGCATTTACACAACAGGCAGGTCCGTACTCGCAAAATTCTCATTCTTTAACTCCTTTACACCAAAATGTAGTATCTTACTTACTTACACAATCCCAATCTATATACTTACCACATGAACACAGGCAACAAAGTACATCATTTACTAATCCAGAGCAATGGCAAGAAGTAGTAAACAACAAAGGCTTAGAAGCCCAGAAGAAATCAAGCAAAACAAAAGACAAACACAGCTAAGTGAATACTGGTTAAATACACCTATCCAACTAGTAACAGATATTAAAAATTGGACGAACACCACAGTGAAGACATGAATAATGCGACTGATCAGAGTAATACTCAGAAACCTCCTCCCATTTTCGTATCTGGAGTAAAAAACTACAAACTATTAACCGACCTACTAAATAGCATAGCTGAGAACAGTTACACTATAAAAGCAACCAATAGTGAGGAAATAAATATACAACCAAAAACTGAAAAAACTTGTACTGCTATAGTTAATGCTTTAAAAACAAAAAACACTGATTTCCACACCTATAGATCAAAAACCCAAAGAAGTGTTCGTATGGTTGTCAAAGGACTGCACCCATCAACTGATGTAAATCAGATAAAACAAGCGTTGCTTGAAAAAAAGCACAATGTGACAAATGTTTGAAATGTTGAAAATACAAAACAAAAGGAGAGTTGCCCATGTTTTTCATTGATTTGCAAACACAGAACAACAATAAAGAAATTTATAAACTCAAAACTCGTATGAACTCAGTTGTAGAATTTGAAGCTCCATATGTTAAAAAAGAAATCCCGCATTGCAGCAGATGCCAAAAATTTAACCATTCTAAACATTTTTGCCACAAAACACCACGCTGTGTAAAATGCGCAGAACTTCACCCAACTAGTGAATGTCCCAGGAAAGTTAGAGATAATCAAGTCAAATGCGTAAATTGCGGTGGAAACCACCCTGCAAATTATCGCGGTTGCACTGTGTATAAACAACTGCAACAAATGAAATTTCTACCATTACGAAAGGTTAATACAACGCAGTATGTTCAACCCGGAACCTCCTTTGGACAAAAAACACAACAAAACATACAATTTCAGCAGCAAAACAGAAATAATTTAACCCAACCCACTGAATTAAAAGAAATAGTTAGAAAATTGACAGAACAAGTAAGTACTATGTTAAATCTAATAACACTGCTCATAAATAAGAAACCATAATGGCCGCCCAGATTGTAAAACTTGTTCTATGGAATGCCAACGGCTTGTGCCAGCATGTACAAGAGTTAAAAATATATTTGCAGTTACATAATGTAGACATAGCATTAATTACTGAAACACACTTTACCGCAAAGAGTCACATTCACATACCAAATTACAACATATATGATACAAAGCATCCTGATGGTACAGCACACGTGGCAGTGCTATAATAGCTAGCAACAAAATTAAACATCATGAAATAGATAAATACAGGCATGATTATTTACAAGCAACCAGCATCCCTATAGAAGATCATCAGGTTCACTTACCATCTCGTCTATTTATTGTCCACCTAAATATAACACTAAAAGAGCACAATACGATAACTTCTTCAAAACGTTAGGAAACCGATTTATTGCCGGCCGAGACTACAACACGAAAAACGCACAATGGGGCTCAAGAACAACAACAACCAAACGAAGGCAACTGCTAGAAACGATAAGATCGAATAATTTGAACTATCTGTCCACTGGACAACCTTCCTACTGGCCTACAGATAATGCGAAAATACCAGATCTACTAGACTTTTATATTACAAAAGGTATTGATAGAAAACACAAGAATTTTATCGTGTCTGGAATTATTTCATTACTATTCCGCAGTTGTATTAACCATTCATGCAGAATGCGTGTGCGTGTGCGTGTACGTGTGCGTATGCGTGTGCGTGTGCGTGTGCGTGTGCGTGTGCGTGTGCGTGGCGTGGCGTGTGCGTGGCGTGTGCGTCGTGCGTGTGCGGTCGTGTGCGTCTGTGTGCGTGTGCGTCTGTGTGCGTGTGCGTGTGCGTGTGCGTGTGCGTGTGTGTGTGTGTGTGTGTGTCTGTGGGTGTGGGTGTGGTGTGGTGGTCGTCGTGTGTGGTGTGTGCGTGTGTGTGTGTGCGTGTGTGTGTGTGTGTGTGTGTGTGTGTGTGTGTGTGTGTGTGTGTGTGTGTGTGTGTGTGTGTGTGTGTGTGTGAGCGCGCGCGTAAATTTAGTAGTATATACTTCACAATTTCTTATAACATGGGTCTTCGTAGTAAAACTAACAAAACCTGTGGAGGTAAAAAAATCTGCCAAAAGAACGCTGAAAGAAACGAAGGTCACCAGGTTTTCTAAAAAAATTACCTACGAGGGTCCCTCAAAAAATAATAATCAAACAATTAGTCTTTTAAATTGGTTTTTAAAAACAAAAATAGATAAATGCACGCACACAAATATTGTAGAATGTTTTTCTTTCAAATTAAATAGAAATAGTACAGTAGATATATTTCTTTCTGAGTGACCCTGGTTACATCAATTTAATTTTGATATCTACAGTTTAAGGTATTTACAGCAAAGCCCAAACAGAAACACATCAACGTTCAGGAATCCATAATTACCTGAATTAGAGATAGAATTTGAAGCTTTTCCAGAGACAACACAAAAATTGTATGGAAGACGCATAACTAATATTAACCATATATGGCAAGGCTTAATGCGACTGAACTTCTCAACACACTCTACAGAGGAAACAGACGTAAATAAGGCTTCCGTGTGTGGAGCATACTCTATTGGTATAGGTTATACGTAGTTATCAGAGGTATTGGCTTCAATGGATATACCATATATGTCACCGCATACATTCGTCTCGCATGAAGAAAGTGTCCAATACGTCATTAAGCAAACAATTCTTGAAGACATGGTGCTAGTGGGTAAAGAAGGGGCAGTTTTAGCAATTGCAAACGGAGATGTTGATGACAACGGTATTCCACTAATTACCGCAATTGTAGATGGTGGTTGGAGAAGGGTTCGTATAAAACTAATTACAACGCTTCTTCTGGTGTCGCATGCGTTATTTTGCAGAGCATGTTAGAACCAAAATAAAGATAAGGAGAACGTTACACAGAAAAACCACAATTGTTTCAAAAATTGGAGTGGAACATCAACCTCGATGGAATCAGCAATTATTTTAGATGGGCTAAAGAGTTCCTTAAATACACACGGCGTTAAGTATTCTGAAATTATTGGAGACGGTGATAGTAGTGTGACTAGAAAAATTTATGTCACCAAACCATACGGGCCAACCTTTTTTGTCGAGAAGATCGAATGTAAAAATTATTTACTGTGAAACTTCTGCACCAGAATTAGAGATTTAGGAAAAACTCCAAAACTGAAACAAAAAATTAAATATTTTTTGCAAAATAATGTTCTGCGTTTCCGCAGAGCAATAATCAGTGCCGCTAAACACAGAACGTCTGGAAATTCATCTAATTATATAAAAATACAAAATTTAAAGGAAGACATTTAAATGGCCCTAAACGTATATTGTATGTCACGATATATGTGTTAATTCAGTAGGACAATATCTAAAGGACCTAACTTATATCAGCTATTTGTAGAAAGCAGCATTAGTGAGGAATTTGAAAGAATAATCCATAGAATTGCGAACCATGTGGCCAGTTTATTAATCAATTCCCACACAAACGCAGCAGAGAGTTAACAGCCAGGTTATTAAAACGATAGGGGGCAAGGAGTACATTTTAGTCTCAAAGGGAGTTACGAGTACAGACGTTATGCTGCTGCTTTAAATTATAATAAGAAACCATTTGTCTTATATGCCCAAAGACAATTAAACAGAAGTGCAGAGGGTTACTATACGAACAAGTATTTTCAATATTTTGAAACTAAAAAATCTCGTAATCGGCAAAGAGAAGTTTCGTTGGAGGATGCTGACAATGGAACATGTGATGTTGTAGAAGATAAATGTGGTCAAGGGTACGAAAATTTGAAAACGAAGTTTTTGTCTGAACTAAATGCGGTAGATATTGCAGATGTGGAGATGAATACAAGAGGACAATCTTCAAACCCGCAATGGTTTCGAGAAAAATGTATTCGTCTTACTGCCAGCAATTTTGGTAAAATATGTAATATGAGACTGATGACATCCGCTGTTGCCTCTGTTAAAGCTATTTTATGTGCAAACAAAATTGCTGCTAAATCATTGAAGTATGGTGTTTTAAATGAGCAAAAAGAAACAAAGAATTTTGTTTCAAATTTAATAAAACGGTACAACCATGTGGTTTGTTTATTGACCAAAGTTATACATTTTAAGCTGCTTCGCCTGATGAACTAGTATTAGGTGAAAATGATATAATAGAAGTAAAATGTCCATACGCTGCTCGCGATATTGAAATTCGTGAAGGAATTCATAAAAAAATAATTACGTATCTATATGTCGACATAAATGATGAAATAAAATTAAAGCAGAATCATGCTTATATGTATCAAATACAAAGACAGTTGCGAATGACTCGGAGGTCATTGTGATATCTTGTTATATACACTTCTAAGGACCTTGTATGTGTAGATGTACCAGAAGATAGTAGTTTTGGGAAAATATGTGCTCAAAATTAGAAAAACTTTACTTTTATGCACTTTTGCCAGAAATTATAGATTCTCGCATTTTTAGACGTAATCTTCCACTTAGAAATATTTTAGCTAAAGATCTTTAAAGTACCTTGTACTGATCATTTGCTACTAAATCGAGAATCGTAATTAATGCGGTTTAATGAGGCTGCGATATATTTGTGAAACAATTAAAATACTATCGCTTGTTTATTATTGTGTGTGAAGTGCGTCCGGCCCTGAATTTTTTGCAGTGTGAAAAATGTGCCATTAATTTACTAATATAATGCATTTCCAAGTATACAAATAGATTACTTCTCTAACTAATACAAAAATGGCATTCCCTTCTAAGTAATCATCGCGTGTACTAGATTAAAATAACTTCTTACGGAATAAGTGATTCTCGAAACATGTATTGTAATTTTTGTTACTATTCTAGTTACATGGTGCTTCATACATTTATTTATCGTGGACAATAATTACGAATTGTAAGATAGGATTTACTAATGTAGATATATTTTTAGTGTAGGTACATACGGGGTGATTTCCATTGATTGAAGCGGGTGTGGTTATACAAGTGCTTTATTGTTAGAAAAACTGATAAAAAAAGGAGTATTTATCAATTTATTAACATTACTCAATATTTAAATAATGCATTAAAACTCCACATTAGGCTCACTATCAAGCAGCAGGACGCGAAAAAGAAGAATCAAAACGAAGCTTAAACCAATAAAAATCACCATGTAGGTAAAAATGCGTTTAAAAATTAATTAGTATAATTATTCAGTAAATAGAATTACTGAATTATATAACTGTAAGTACTGAACATTAATCTTGTACCAGTAATCCATATTAAAATTATACATGTTCTAAAATGCAGTGGTTTACAAGACCATCCACTAAGTTGAGTATGTGGCTTATAGGAAGGCAGTGCACGCTTGCCAAACTCATTATTCCGAAAGATCGTTGCACCGCCTCCGGTAGCTACGGTATAAAAGACTATTTCTAACCTAAGGACGAATATAAATTTTAAATCAACTTATAAAAGAAGTTGTAAATATACACAATAGAATATGAAAATGTAAACTTTCACCATTAACACTCATAATAAAATTTTTTGGGATTTTTTAATGGTGTACTTTAAATTATACAATCTAAACGTTTCGATAACACTTACAGTTATCTTCGTCAGTAGTAATGTTTGTTAAAAATTGTTAAAGATGTAGTAAACAATTTTGTCAAATTTGAAAAATTCAAACATAAACATAAGCCTGCTATTAATATAACAGTTTGAGAAACGTATAAGCCAACTATAAAATTGTAGTAAAGAATAACTAGGTCATTCAAATTAAATATTGTTAAACTGCCTCAAAGATGACAAACCAGAACACTCTCTACGACGAAAGCTAACAATGAAATTTGCCAGCCAAAAAACACATTTAACAAAATTTAATCGAGTTATGATGTAAGTGTAAAGTTGTGAAAAACTTCAATTTTAAAATGATAGAAGCATTCACAAATCCAAACATTACATCAAATAAAATAACCCAGTTAAATCTAAGAAAGAGATATCTTTATCAATAATTGGAAGTGTTATTAACAATGAAAAGCACAATGCAGAACGTTCTTTGTAATTTCAATTTAATTTCAACTACTTATGTTAAATTATAGTGCTGTGGAAATTTAACATATAATTGGTAAAGCATTTGCTTCAAGGTCTAGGAAAAGCACAGCAAAAAACCTAGACATACCAAAAGTTGAAAACAAATTAAAATCAAGGCGTATCATTATGCTCTTTTTTAATTATAAGATGCCAAAACCTATTTAAACGGAGATTTTCTTCTTGTCTATTAAAATTATTCGGGTGTTTATATATTTCAATAGCTTCACGTTGCAAACGAACATAATAATGGGTTTGTCTTGACAATATTTTCATATTGTCAAATTGAATGTCATGATTTAGATTATTCAGGGCATGGTCAGCCACAGCAGACCTCTCTGGTTGACCCAATCTACAAAATCTCATATGTTCTTTGCGTCTTGTATCAAAGCTACGTTTTGTGGTCCCGATGTATACTTTTCCACATGAACAAGATAACTTATACATTCCGGAAGATGATAAAGGGTTTGACACATCTTTAGGTGATCTTAAATGTTCTTTAATTTTTCTTGTAGGTTTAAAAATAGTCCTAATGCCATATTTGATTAGGATTTTTTCAATTCTATTTGTAACATTAGCTATAAAAGGAAGAAAAGCAGTACCAACATTAAGAACTGGTTTTTCTTTAAGGTTACGCCTAGAAGGTAACATTATTAATATCTGTAAGTGAATATCCATTATCTTGTAAGGATTTTCTTGAATATTTATATTCATCATTCAAAAATTCAGGGTCACAAATTCGTTTTGCTCGATCTACTAAAGATTTAATTACACTAATTTTTTGACGTGGATGGTGGTTGGATAATTTATGAAGGTATCTATCAGTGTGTGTCGGCTTTCTGTAAACCTTAAAAGATAGTGAATTATTATTTTTAGATATTAATATGTCAAGAAATGGTAAACTTCCATTAGCTTCTTGTTCCATGGTAAACTGAATACTAGGATGTATACCATTTATAAAAACCAAAATCTCATGCAGTGCTTCTTCTCCATGTCTCCAAATAACAAATGTGTCATCTACATATCTATACCAAACTGAAGGTTTTTTAGGTGTATTTTGAAACGTTAATGTTTCAAATTTTTCCATATAAAAATTAGCTATAACAGGACTAAGGGGACAACCCACTGCTACAGCTTCAATCTGTTCATAAAATTTACTATTCCACTGAAAATAAGTTGTAGTAAGACAGTGCTGAAAAAGAATGGTTATGTCCTTTGGAAAAAGATGATCTATGTATTCAATAGTTTTTTTTAGAGGTACTTTTGTAAAAAGTGAAATAACATCAAAACTAACCATTATATCACCCTCTTCAATTTTGAAACTATGCATTTTTTCAACAAAGTCGGCAGAATTTTTAATGTAATGGGGTGTTTTTCCTATATGAGGTTGTAATAACAATGTAAGATGTTTTGCAAGGTGATATGTAGGAGAACCAATTGCACTAACAATAGGCCTTAAAGTAATATTAGGTTTATGAATTTTTGGTAAACCATATAGTTTTGGTGAAATAGCTTCAGAGTTAGATAGTTTCTTCTTTATTTCTTCAGGAATAGATGATAATTTAATCAGCTCTTTAGTTTTTAAAAGAAACTTTTTTGTTGGATCTTTTGGTATTTCACGATAAGTTTCTGGTCCCAACAATTGTTCTATCTTAGTGTTATAATCGTTCATATTTAATATAACAGTTGCATTAAGTTAAAGTACACCATTAAAAAATCCCAAAAAAGATAAGTATTTTAATACACAATAGAAGTTCCATTCATAAGAAGCTGGTCGCATTAGAAGCTAAATTATTAAATTTCATTTTTGCAGTTAATGAATTTTATTTTAGGTGCACATGCTTACATGTATTTACGTTTATAAATGTTTATAATACGTAAATATCTGGTGTGAAACAACACGACCTTCCAACCTACATAGTGTAAATTAAAAGAAAAGAAATAATTTTAATTATAATTTCTTTAGGATAACTAAGCAACCTCTCTTTTATACGTTCATAACGAAAACAGGCAACATTGTAAAAACAATAATACAATCTATGCCAGAAAGACGTTTAAAAATTCATGTGTCTCCCTCTCGTCTCCGTCTCCGTCTCCGCCACCGTCTCCGTCTCGGTCTCGGTCTCGGTCTCGGTCTCGGTCTCGCGTCTCGGTCTCGGTCTCGGTCTCGGTCTCGGTCTCGGTCTCGGTCTCGGTCTCGGTCTCGGTCTCGGTCTCGGTCTCGGTCTCGGTCTCGGTCTCGGTCTCGGTCTCGGTCTCGGTCTCGGTCTCGGTCTCGGTCTCGGTCTCGGTCTCGGTCTCGGTCTCGGTCTCGGTCTCGGTCTCGGTCTCGGTCTCGGTCTCGGTCTCGGTCTCGGTCTCGGTCTCGGTCTCGGTCTCGGTCTCGGTCTCGGTCTCGGTCTCGGTCTCGGTCTCGGTCTCGGTCTCGGTCTCGGTCTCGGTCTCGGTCTCGGTCTCGGTCTCGGTCTCCGTCTCAGTCTCAGTCTCTGTCCTCGCCCACAACGCGCGCGGGCGTGTGCGCGTGTGCGGATGTATGTTAGTATCCACGATAACTCCAGGACAAAAATATCTACGTACTTAAACTTTTGTATTTAAGCTTGTTTGAATTTGGCTTACAGCTGACAAGATTTTGGGAGAAATCCCAGAGGGGGGTTTATTAGGGGGATTTTTCGGTTTCTATCAATTATTTCTAAAAAGATATAAAAATACCCAGATGTAGAACTTAAACGTATCCATTAATTATGTTCCATGAAATTTTTTGATGCGACGATTAATTTAGCGGTAAAAAAGTTCTTAAGGTGGTTAATATGTTTTAAAGAAAATTTAATTTTACATAACTTTTCTTTATGAAGTTAATATAACGCAAGCAAATTATGAATGAAAATAGTTAAACTATATTATTGATATATTATAGAAGCGGGCAGCTTTGGAATTTTTTTTAAGTTAACATGTATTTATGTTTATCTGACATGAAGTTTTAAATGTTATTCTGAGAGATTACTGTTTTTGTTTTTACAACATTTCCGGTTTTCGCAATGAACGTATAAAAAGGAGGTTGTATGGTTATCTAGATGTCTATTAATCTCTGTCTGACCTGAATTTTTAAACGTCTGTTTGACATAAATTATTGTTTTTGTTTTTACTATGTTGCCTGTTTTCGTTATGAACGTATAAAAAAGCGGTTGCGTAGTTAACTTAAAAGTATCTGGTGTGGAACACCATACGACCTTCTGACTTACAAAATGGAGATTAAAACAAATGACGTAATTTTAATTACATTTTTTAAGGATAATTACGCAAGCCCTTGTATAAGAAGTTCCTTATGAAAATCGGCAACATTGTAAACGCTAAAACAATAATCTATGTCAAAGAGAAGTTTAAAACTTCATGACGTACAAACCTTCATGTTAGATGGAGATTAATAAACAAATACATGCTAGAGCCGCCCCGCTTCTATAAAAATATCGATAACACAGCTTCAGCATTTTCAATCATATTTATTTAATTTTTACATTTATTTCGATTTAGATTAAAAAACTTTATAAAGACAATTTTTGTAAAATTAAATTTTCTTTAATACTTTTTCTTATAAAATTAATAGTTATTCAGATAATAAAAAAAATTGAACAGGACGTAATTGATAGATATGTTTAAGATCTATATTTAAGTAGTTTTATATCTGTGAAATATGCAGCTGTTTTAGAAATATATGACAAAAACCAAAAACTGCCCGTAATAAACCCCCTCTTCGCCGCTGGATTTCTCCCAAAATCTAATGAGCTTTAAGCCAAATAAAAACAAGCTTAGATACAATATTTTAAGTACGTAGGTATTTTCGTTCTGGAGTTATCGTGGATATTCACAAACATTCACACACACTGACACTCACGCACCCGCAGAAACGCAGACACGCCGACACGGAGACACGTAGACACCTAGACACGTAGACACGCCGACATGTAGACACACACACACACACACACACACGCACACAAGCGAACATGCGCACACGCGCACACGCGCAAGCACGATCACGCACACACACCCACACTCACACCCACGCCCACACCCACACGCATGCACGCACGCATGCATGCACGCAAGCACACACGCACGCATGCATGCACGCAAGCACACACGCACGCACGCACCTACGCACCCACGCACTTTTCTACTTTGAGGCACCATTTACCCAATTGGGTTTAAAATGTTTCTGATTTATATTACTAAAAAGTCAGCATGGTTAACAATAGCATTGGTTCAAAGTAACACAACCACATTCTCGGAATAACAATATCGCTTTTTGATTTGATTAAGTAGAAAGATGTCGAAAAACATCTACATCCAGCATTGACTGGAAAAGGCCCCATTGGTTTGCATGTTCCATATTGTAAAATAAATTCATCCAACTTTCCTTTATTATATTTGGGTAGTGGGCTTTGTCTGTTGGATGTTTTTCTTTCAGTATATTTTGGAACATTTCAGAAGGCTGTATTTCTTCTCTATCTTTAAATCAGTTGTGTCTTTTCATTTTGTATTTTTTCAGGAATACTTCCGCCTAGTTGCCGTAATTCTTGTTTTTCCAAACTTTTATTCATAGCATCATCAGTAGACTTGTCTGGAAAAACTCACTTATTTTTGGGCATTTAGCCAGGTGTTCTTTTTCTCTATTCGACGTTTTCGAAATTCCCAACCAATTGGCTTCCTTTTATCCATACTTACTTGCTATTAACTATTAAGCATTATTTAGAAGTTGTATAAAAGTCGAAGTTTAAACACGTATTATATTCAAAACAATAGGTTTAAATGTTAATTATTAATTCAGGTTTGCATCGCGCTATCACAGTTTTAACTCGTATGTTTCAATTAGACAGAAAAAATATGTTTTAACTTTTACTTCTCACAATCACAAGGCACTTGAATTCTAAAGACTCGGTCGAATATTTAATTCACGTAAAGATGACTTACAAGTCCCGACTAAAAGAAGATGAAAAAATAAGTGGTTGAATGAATTGAAATCAGATGAATAGAAGGTTCGTCGTTCCGCGTTCGGTATTTTCCGCTATTGATGGTTAAAAATAGAATAGAAGAGGCAGCTGAGGACTGCGTTGGCTGCGTTCTCATTCTACTACTTCGATCACGAGTTCAGAGTGACTTTTTATACCTATTAAAAATTCGATTAGTCAGTAGTCTAAAATAATTTTATTTTCACTTTGCTGTAATTGAGTAATAATTCCTAGGATACGAGATTTGTAAACATGTCCATAACAACCGGGACGTAAGGAGAGGGCGTAATGAATTCATTACGGCCTCAAAATAAAAATAGATTAATCTTATGATAATTCTGTTAAATAATCAAATTTATTTTACAAAGAACAACTAGTACTTGTAATATAAAGAATTAAGTTGATTTTCCAAAATAAAAATTAGTTTTTAAATTTTCCCGTTGATTGTAATTTGACTTCAATTTACATTTTAACTATAAAATTAACTATTTTCCAGGCTAAAAACAAAATTAGACAATAATATTACATATGAATATATGTGAAACTTAACAATTCTTTAAAATACGCCAATAGTTCAGTCTCATTTATGATCCTTATTTCATGATTTGATTGCCATACCCTATAGATTTCGTACTCTTTTAGATATCTTTCTTTCCATTTAAACGATAGCAAACATTCCGTTGCTTTTTGAGCATTTTCTTGTACATATGCTGGTAGCGTGCGTATTCATAATTGCAGTTACAAATCAAATTTGATAATTATAAGTAAACAATCTGTTTTTGTTCCATAAGCTACCAGATATTGTATTTATATCAGTAAAGCATACACGAAGAGATATTGTATTTATGTAGATAAAGTGTACACAAAGATGCTAATTCTTTGGTTTCTTTCTCCATGCCAGTCGGGGAGGTACCACCACCCTTACCATGGGCTCTTTAATATTGGGTCTCGGTAAGGGCTGCCGGTTACCTTTTCCTTCATCCTTAATCTGTTCACATCCTTATTCTTCGCCCTCACTGCCTTCCTATCGGATTAAAAGTCCCAAATTAAAAAATAAGATGGCTGTGGTTTCTAGGGTAATAAATTCCGGACGTAAAATCCTGCTCCATTCGGATGTCCGGGAGGGCAGGGCCCAAGCGACCACGGTCATTGAAAGTATCAACTTTCTGTTGATTATCCCTCTATCCATCCTCCTAAGTGTTTCGAAGTGCTTTAGCACGATAGGCCAAATTTAGCCTGCTACTTACTTAACCTTCAAGCCATTCCCTTGCAGGGTAGGCAAAACAATCCCTGCCTCTTATTTATTTTCATTCACAATCTTTCTCCATGCTTTCCTATCTCCGCATACCTTCCTAGCTTCCGCAAGATCCATACATAGTCTCTGACATGCCCTTTTGTTTTTAAAACTCCTTATCTTTCTTTCCTGTATCATAGATTCCACTACATTCAGCCAAGTTTTACGCGGCCTACCAGGCCCGGCCTTTCCCCTAACCTCACCCACATATATTTGTTTCGTTAATCTTGCGTTGTTCATTCTCTCAATGTGACCAAACCAACGTAATGTACAACTTTTATATCTATCCATCATAGTCTTTTCCTCACCACATTACACATTATGCATTCATTTTTTATCTTGTTCCGTCTCGTTTTACCACATGCGCTTTTCAGAAATCTCATACCCACGGAATTTATTTTTCTTTTGTGCTTTTTTTGACATACCCATGTCTCACTTCCATACAGTACTGACGGAACGAATACGCCATTATAGATTGCCCGTTTCGCAGCTAGACTCATGCTTTCATTTCTCATTATCGTCCACATACTTCCAATCACTTTCCTTCCAGCATTGACCCTTCGTCCAATCTCGCTCTCAATTGTACCATCTGCAGTAAACATTCTACCGAGATATACCAGCTCGTCCACTTGCTCCACAATTTCATCTTGCAGAGTAAATACTCTACTCTCCTTTCCACCTTCCCGATTGAACACCACAATCTTAGCTTTGTTCATGTTTACCTTTAGGTCCATGCTCTCACAGACTGTATCAAACTTCCTCAGAGCGGTTTGCAGCTCATCCGCACTGTCACTTAATAAGACTGTGTCATCTGCATACACCAGGAGTCGTACATTTACGTCACCAACCATTACACCATTTGTATCGTTACATGCTTGTCTAAGACATTTATCCATGTATATATTGAACAACCACGGTGACATCACACAGCCTTGTCGCACTCCTTGCTCAATATTAAAGTATTCACTCACACCTCCTCTCACCCTAACACATGCCCGACTACCGTTGTATACTACCCTTATTCCATTTATTAGACCTTTATTTACGACATATTCATTTAATATTTCCCACAGCTTCTCTCTATTCACTCTGTCATATGCTTTCTCCAGATCTACAAGCGCACAGTACAACTTCCTTTTTACCTTTAAACACTTTTCGATCACCTGCTGGAGAGCAACCATCTGATCGACACATCCTCTTCCTGGCATGAAGCCACCTTGCACATCCCACATCTTAGATTGTGTAGTTTCTCGTACTCTATCAATCAGTATTCTTCCAAAAACTTTACCAGGTACGCTGAGCAAGCTTATTCCTCTGTAGTTCTTACAATCACTCTTGTTCCCCTTACCCTTATACAATGGTACAATGATCGCGCTCTTCCAATCACTCGGCACTTTTCCACACATAAGGCATACATTGAATAATTCACGCAATCTTCGTATAAGCTTTGCACCACCATACTTGAGCATTTCACCAGTGATTTCATCTACGCCTGCTCCCTTGCCATTTTTCAACCTTCCTACCGTTTTCACTACCTCATTTATTCCAATATCCTTCTCAGTTTCATTCATCATTTCTTCTATATTCTCCTTATTTAACTCTTCAGTCTTACTTTCCTCACTACTGTACAGCTTTCCGAAATATTCTTGCCAGCATTTCCTCACTTCACAATCGTCCCATACTATTTCGTTTCTATCCATTCATCACTCGTGCAGCGTTCTGTTTTGGGCCACGTTTTGTATTTTTGACCCATGTCCAGAAGAGTTTTTTGTTTCCCTCAATATCATTCTGTATTTTCTCTCCTTCTACAGCCATCACTTCCTCATTACTTATTCTCACTGCCTCCTTCGCTTCTTTGTTTCTTAGTCTGTACACCTCATACAATCGTTTCTTCTCAGTCTCATTTTTTGCAGCAATAATTGCCATGTACGCATCTTTTTTCTTACTTACTGCCTTTTTTACCGACTCATTCCACCAAGCACATTTTTTCTGTCTACCTACAATCACTGTTCCACATATTCGCACGGCACAATTGACAGCAGAGTTTTTCAAGCTTATCCATGCACTTTCAGCGTCAGTGTCTTTTATTTGTTCGTTCCACACTGTTTCATTCACATTCAACTCTTTATTCACATCATCTACGTATTTCATTCTCGCACCATTATCCACTAGTTTGTCAACCATAATTCTGGACGTTCGCACTACGTTTGCTTTCCTTCTCCACACCCACTTTTGCCCTAAACACACTCTCGATACAACCAAAAAGTGGTCCGATCCACACTCCGCTCCGCGCATTACTTTTGTGTCTTTCACCAGGTTTCTAAGCCGTTCATCATACACTATCAAGTCTATCATACTTTTAGATTCACCTCTTTGCCATGTATACATATGCACATTTTTATGTTTAAACCACGTATTGGATACAAACAGGCTTCTCTCCACACAGATGTTCAGCAGGTGTTCACCGTTCTCATTGATTCTTTGGTCTCCGAACTTTCCTAGAACGCGTTCACTATGTTCTCTCTGTACACCCACCCATCCGCTCATATCGCCCAATATAATCACTCTTTCGTTTGGCTTACATACGTTCAACACGTTCTCTACTTCATTCCAGAAGTTCTCACGCTCCTGGTCTCTTTTTCCATTCACCGGTGCATAGCATGCAATAAGAAAAATTCTTCGAAACTCCATTTTCATTCTAACCCATATTACCCGGGGAGATACTAATTCGTACTGTTTAACACATCTTTTCGCTCTTTCACTTATGATCACCCCAACTCCTTTTGCACCATGCACTTCCGTCTCAACTCCTGACCATAGTGCCAGGCTGCCGTCCTCCATCTCCACAGCATCCTTTCCTTTGCGCTTTGTCTCCGATACACACAGAATATCAAGGTGTCTTTCGTACATTACATTCGCAATTTCAAATTCTTTACCATGCATACCTCTAACATTCCACGTACCGACTCGCCATTCATTCCTTGCACAGTCGTCAGCAACGGGGCCTGTCTGTTTCGACCTTGACCGGCCCTTGTAGCCAGGTCGATCCGAGGCAATTGTATTGTTTTCTTGAGTAATATTATAGCGAGCAGACCGGTTACTGGCCAAATCGTGCCCCGGACGATGTAGCATTCCTTACTAACGTATCGTCCTACTACCGGACAGTTATGTCTACTGTCACGACATAATAGATAGATGTAAATAATAGATCGTATATTTACTGTATGAATCTCAAAATGTACATATACATGTACATTTTTTTTTCTTTCTTACCTGCCCTTCGATCACACCACGCGTTTCAACCATACTGCTCTATACACGATTCCTGGTTCCGCGCCCCTCACCGGACTTGCTGGTATTTATTAGCGACCAAATGATTCAATTATTATTTACTTATTTATTTATTTGTTTTTTTTATTTATTTATTTTTTTTTTTTGTAGCTTTTCGAGTTATAGTTATTTCAATGTCATTTAATATTTATTTATCAAATCAGTTTTATTGTCGCGAGCCGGGTTACTTAAATAAATATTTTATTAGTTCTCTATGAATTCATCGTTATTGCAACATTGTATACCAGTTCGGGTCCACTCCTTAGACAAAAGGTGTACGTTTGCTTTCTACTTTTTTTAAGTTAAAGTTTTAACAATCACATGGGTTTAATAGAGCCGTATTTTTCGTACATACTGTAGCGATCCTAAATGTTATTTCGCGCCTATTTCAACTAAAGAGCCTTTTACTGGTTAGATTATCATTATCTTCGTTTATTATTAATTCAAACCGCTGAGTATATAAACCTGTTCAAACGCTTACCCTTATTTGATTGATTTAGAAGTTGTCATTTAACATTTATTAACATGTATTTAACTGAAAGCACCGAAATAAAGCTACTTATTTAACTTAAAAATACAATAATCTTTTATGTTTAAATTTTTATTACAAAAAAATTTACAACTTACCTACTTTCTTGTTTTATTGTTTTGCAAGTAAATTGAAGGTATTTGAATTCAATCGAAAAAAGTAAACTTTTAGAGTAACTTCTTTAAATTTCTTATTTATTAAACGAATATTGCAAAGGAAGTGAGGTATGTAAATTATTTAACTTGAAACTATGCAACTCTATTTCGTTTACTCGATTCATATAATATGCTATTTACTATTTTAAATTGCTGGGGACGCGCCTACCTGCTTTCTCTTTGCCTTTACCTGGTTTCTTGTTTCTGGTCCACAATCATAAAAAAAAACAAAAAAAGAACAAAGTGAAAAATAAAATCTTATATGCACCACGGCGTCACCGAATGATTACGTCCATCGAACGATATCCATCTCTCGGGCTAAAGCCCTCGAGCTGGATTCATCGTTCTCGGGCGTAATCATCCTAGTAACACCCTCGGTGCATAAATAGCTATTTTGTAATCGTTACTTTTAATACATAAACAAAAAAGTGGTATACACCTAAATATATAAATTTTTTTTTTTATATATTTAATTTGACATTTGTCAACAAATATTTCAAAATTTAATTTTTTTCTAATTTTAGGTAAACGATTACAAAACATTTTGTTCGCAACGCGTGCGCTGTTACATTTTTGGTGCTCCTCGGCCTAATGTTTTATCCTTTTATCCCTCGGCTACGCCTCGGATAAAAAAGAACGGCCCCGCACCAAGAAATGTATAAACAGCACACTAGTTGCGAAAACTACTATTATTTCAAATTAAAGCTTCTTTTTTTTTTCTTTATTCTGTTAAGTCATCAAATCTTATTGACATAATTCGGCGCCTCTAGAGTGCAGCGCCGGATGGCAATTGCCACCCCTGACACCCCAGTACATTTTATGACAGATTTTTATTATGTGCAATGTGAGATCAATATTTTAAATCGCTTCGATATCTACAAGTGTATACAAGTTCACAATTATTGAATTCGTATTGTAAGCTTATGATGTTGTATGTGGATTTGGAAAAAATAAATAATAATTATCCTGAAACGATTAAGTTATTATTGCAATACATCTTTATAGATTATTATAGACACCTGTCTACGAAACGTACAAAGTTAAGAATTGTCGTGCTGCAGATTAATACTAGTTCTCATAAGCCAAACTATTTAATCCAAAGGGTAAGTTTGAAGCAAGAAAGTAAAACTAGGGCAATGATAGGTATCACTAGGTATAGTCACTTCATTGTGTCTAAAGCGCAAAACGGAACGTTTATTGTCCTTTATTTGTCGGGAAAGTTCATCAATAAGTATGTGCTGATTATATAATTTAAGAAATGTGACGAATATAAACTATTGTAAAAATTTCAAAGAAATTGATTTCAGGTGGACAAATTTATTTTAGCTTTACTTTAATATAGTTTAGTTACACGTTCTTTTTTTTGCTCTTTGTTCTATTTAGATGGATAGTCATAGTACCTACGGAAATTCGCCTAATTTTAAAGTGTAATAATGTTTTAATACGAAAAGTGAACTTGCATATTTAAACGACTTTGTAATAGAGATATTCTAGCACACGTTTATTCTTTACTGTGTAGTAAAATTTCGTTTCATATTTTACCATCCCCTGCAACTTTAATCACTCGAATGGACGTTAGCGTTAATTGTGTACATATGGTGGAGAATGGTGTGAAATTTATGCACAATAACTCCCATTCTGATGATGCAAATGTGCAACCCAAACGTTGAACAATCAAATCAAAGCAAACTTGATAAATAGAAACAGATTAAAAAAACAATCGTATATATATACAGTGAGTTCAATATAATTGGACGCAGTCAATAACTCTTTTGTATTGCGTTTCACAAGAAAGTGTTTAAATAGTTTTTTATTCATTTACAAATACTCTATTAAGTGCTTGGTTTGGATAATTTTTTAAGCTTCCGGTTTGACTGGAAGCGCACATAATTTAATTTTTTTAAATCACATTGTATGTATATTTTTGCATTTTTGCATTGCTTATTTTTTTCTCAATACATACGTATAAAATTCTTATAGGGTTTTATAAAAAAAAATTAGAGAAAAATGCCATCGAAAGTTTTTCAATTTTATTATATGATTAGAAAAATTAAACAAAATCAGTTATAATTAGCGAATAAATTGTTCAAAGTTGCCACCATTCTGTTCTAGACATGCTTCTAATCGTCGCCTGAGTTCATGATTAGTTGCTTTTTTGATTTGCTGCGTAGTTAAATTAACACATGCAGCTGTAATTTTATTCTTTAAGTCTATAACATTTAAAGGTGGATCGGCATACACCACTGTTTTTAAATGACCCCACAAGAAAAAGTCTAACGGTGTAAGATCCGGTGATCTCGCAGGCCATTCTACCGGGCCGTTAGTTCCTATCCATCGTTCATTGAACGTTTGGTTAAGATATTCTTTTACTATCAACGCGTTGTGAGCTGGAGCTCCATCTTGCTGGAAATACAATTGTTGTCGCAGAAGCAGAGGAAACTCATCGAACATTGGTGGTAGCACGTTATCTAAAAATTCAAGATACCTATTGGCGTTTAGATTACCATCATAGAAATAAGGCCCTAGTAATTGGTTTCCAATTAAACCGCACCAAACATTAGTACCCCATACGGTTTGATGGTTAGTTTCCATTGGCCAATGAGGATTTTCGTTAGACCAATAACGATTGTTTTGTTTATTAATAACTCCATTATTTGTAAACTTGGATTCATCTGTCCATCAAATATGATCTAAAAATAATGGATTGTAACCACATTGCTCAACTATCCATGCAATCAAAGTTAATCTCCGATCAGAGTCTTGAGGCCGCAAGTGTTGAACCAAATCGACTTTATACGGCAGCATTTTGAATTTTTTTAATGTCCTGTGAATTGAGCCAACTGATACACCTACTTCTTGCGCTACACGTCTAATAGATGACCGTGGATTTACTCTAAAATAACCCAATATTTGTACTTCAATATCTTCGGTCAAAACATTTCTTTGTTGTTCTAAATTCTGATAATTTACTCCTGGTAATGTTCCACGCATTCTAAGCGATTGTTCATTTTTCGTATTTAACTTTCGGAAGGATGGTATCTATTGGGATATCTTTGTGCGTATAATTCTACCGCTCGTCGAAAATTACGTTTACATTCACCGAAAATTAACAACAGGTCAACTTTTTCACTGTTATTCATTTTAAACAAATATTTCGATTGAAATCAAATTAAACTTTTATCTGATTGTCAATTGCAATAAACGAAAAAACAATTGCGATACGATTTTGTTGACGTACGCTGCCTACGGTTTTGTTTGATTCTTCTAATCGTATAATAAAATTGAAAAACTTTCGATGGCATTTTATACGTATGTATTGAGAAAAAAATAAGCAATGCAAAAATGCAAATATATATATATATATATATATATATATATATATATACAGTGTGATTTAAAAAAATAAAATTATGTGCGCTTCCGGTCAAACCGGAAGCTTAAAAAATTATCTAAACCAAGCACTTAATAGAGTATTTGTAAATGAATAAAAAACTATTTAAACACTTTCTTGTGAAACGCAATACAAAAGAGTTATTGAGTGCGTCCGATTATATTGAACGCATTGTATATATATATATATATATATATATATATATATATATATATATATATATATATAATCTTGAAAACGGTAAGGGGTAAAAAGGTGGTTAAATTAGAGAAACAAAATTTAAGCAAGATTACATTTTTACTAAAAGTAAACCCTCAATAATTAAGTTTTCATAAGCCAAAATTTCCGCTCACGTAAAATTAACCTATAGGATATAAGATATCATAGTTGGCAACAAATTCCTATCTGAATACTTTTCGTGTATCAATCAAATAATTAAGTTAATGCAAATGATAATAATAAATTAATGTGATGTACAATATTACCGAAAAAATTCTTAAATATAACCTCACATATTGTATAAGTAAAGGATGTATTGTATTAATTAAGTCAATATGAAGCTAATTATGGTAGCCCTAAAGAAGGCATCAGATAATATATGCAGAAAGCTTGGCAAGCAAGTAAAGAGTAAAAGGTCTTTATTTAAACCTCCGGAGTCGTAATCCCCCTGAGAATTTAAATATATATATATATATATATATATATATATATATCTATATCTTGAAAACGAAAAAGGTGGTTAAATTAGAGAAAAGTTGTATAATTTAGGGAATGTTCACATGTGGTTTGCAAAAGTTATAGTTTATTGTTTCCGAGATTTAAAACAAAATGTACTCCTTCATTGTCACTTTTTGAATTCTATTACATGGCGTTTTCAAATTTTTTATTCGACGTTTCGACTCCGAGAAACCATGATCAATTTTATTTTTTTATATCTCCGCAACCTAGGAAAAGCCCTGTATTCGATAGTATTTTTTATTACGAATTTAACCATGTATTATACATTATATACAGGGTGTCGCGTAAAGAATGTGCCAAAGTTCAGAGATAGTTTCCTCAAAGAGTTATGACCTTTCAAAGATGCATTTTTTATTTCACTTTTTTTCGATAACTGTCGCATTTTTCAAGATATCTTGTTTAAACTTGGTACAGGATAGTTTTTCGGGTAGAAAAACATGAATATCTATTTACTTTCAGTGTAAAGGATAGAGGGCGCCACAAACACCTTACTCGTGTTTCTGGTTTCTGCTGTATTTTTTTCGTGGAGAAAGATCTTTAAAAAAGGTACTTTTATTGTATATCGCTAAATGGTTCTGCTTTAGAGGAAAATGCACTTAAAGTGAACTCTGCAAAAGGTACTCGTACATATTTCACTTGCATATTTACAAACAACTAAACAACTATAAAACATTGAACATGTATTTAATTATGACGAATGATATTCTCAAAATGTCCGCCATTCGCCCAAAAAAAACGATGGATGCAGATTTCTAATTGTATTTGCAACAATTTTTTGATATAGTTCTGCTCTTGTATTAATCACAGCAGCAGAATATAGTAAAGTTTTTATGTACCCCCAGAAGAAAAATTCTACTGGATTTAAATCAGGACTTCGTGAAGGCCCCGATGTTCACTTCCTCTTCCAATCCAACGATGCGGGAATTAATTTTTTAAGTAATATTGCACCGCAAGAGGGAATGGGCCGTCTTGAAAGAACCACATCTCATGACGAGCGTGTAAAGAAACTTCCTCCAGCAAGTTAAACAAGTTGTGCTGAAGGAGATTTAGATACTCGCGGCCATTCAGTTTAGCTGGAAGTTCTAAAGGACCCACAACGGAATTATTCACTATCCCAAACCAAATATAAACGTTAAAAAATGGCGCTCCCTAGTGGAGTTTGAGTTTTCGTCAGACCAGATATGGCAATTTCTGCTGTTAAATACCCCTCTACTGTAAACAAAATAATGTTTATAAGAGACTGATCGTCGATGATGGCTTAAAATCCAGTTAGAAAAATTCGCTCTTGCAAAAAAATCGTCTGGCAATGAATTTTGTACTGGTGTATAATGGTACGGGTGTAGTTGCGGTTAATGGTTAATAATAGTTGATATTACCCCGCGAAATAACCCAGTATTTTCAGATATTCGCAGACTGCTAATGGACGAATCAATTTCAACTAGATCTAAGATCTCTTCTTCATGTTAGACGGTACGCACTATAGGTCGTCCATAATGTTGGCGGGGACGAAAGTTACCTATTTCTCGCAATCTTGAAAATAATTTTCTGTCTGGTTGTCTACGATTTGGAAAAATATTTCCGTAACTTCTGGCCGCAGCACGCTCCGTGAAATTTGGTTGAGAGTAAATTGCCACCATACTACTCGTTTCACTAATTGAGAATAAATTATGTCGCGTCATCGTTAAAACAGAAACCAAACACTTAAACAATGAGATACTCAAAACAACCAACAACACACAAAACAACGTAAAAAACACACCAACGTTATTTTATGAGCAGTCAAATCAGAATTACGATTTTTTGATGGAGAGATTAAAATGGCAATAATTTTATACAAATGAAATATGTACATCCTACAGAGTTCACTATAAATGCATTTTCCTCTAAAGCGGAACCATTTAACGATATACAATAAGAGTACCTTCTTTAAAGAAAATAAAATGACCTTTCAGAAATGTTAACAAGTCTTTCAAAATTTTTATAAAAAAAAAAAAATACAGTAGAAACCAAAAACATGAGTAAGGTGTTGCTGGTGCCATCTATCTTTTACGTTGGGAGTAAATAAATATTCATGTTTGTCTACCCGAAAAACTCACCTGTACCAAGTTTAAACGAGACATCTCGAAAAATTAGGCAGCTATCGAAAAAAAGTGTAAGAAAAAATGCGTGAAAGGTCATAACTCTTGAAGGAAGCAAAATTGGACTAAGGTAAGTTGACCAAAATGGGGTTATATCAACCCAAGGAAACTATCTCTGAACTATGGCCCATTCTTTACAATATATATATATATATATATATATATATATATATATATATATATATATATATATATATATATATACACAATGTGTCCTAAATTCGCTTCTCTATAAAGGGATCTCGGCTTCTGTTATACTTACGGCAAAGGTTAAACGGAGAATGTTTTAGAGGAAGCTGCATTCGACATCCGGTTTCAGATTTACGATCGGTCAATTGGTTTTGAAAATATCGGCCAAAAACCGAAAATGGCAGATTTCGTTTTTCGCCAGTAAATACGAAATGATTAATTTGACAGCTGTCACAATGTGAGATTATTCGGACACTTTTTTAAGACGAATAAGATGGCGTATATGACATGTCACAATCGTCTTTTGTCATCCCACAATCTGCCTCAACTTTCATTTTTCTTATTACCGCCATATTTGATTTTTCGATTTATTGAAAGAGCGGCATATTTCCAGTTTAGTGATGTCTCACAACTGCATAAAAGATTAGAGTTTCATCGAAATATTACACTTTCTAAAGTTAGGTCTTATTTCGTATTGGTAGGCCATGATTTATTTGTCACAAAATAACATTAATTAATAATTGTGTGGTTGGCCTATGTATTACCCTGTACACTCCTCACAATCAATTTTATGTACTACGTTAAACCTTAAAAGGGTTGGTGTTTTATCTTTTAACTTTGAAAATAAATTTTCAGTATTACTAATACATTTTTGTGCTATTTTCACGTTTCTGATTTTAAATACGTTCGTTAGCTTGTGTCAGGTTGTCGATGATAGGTAAGGACCCGCAGTTGTTAGTTTGTTCCTGTGGTTCTTCTTTGACTGTCGGTTTGGTTTTATTTTCAGAATGACTTTTGCAGTACAATAAGTTATTTATTAAACTTTTCGGATATGAAGTTTTTTCGAGCATTGCTGATAGTTTTTTCATGTTTTGTTCTCTAAATTTTCATTACTCTATTTTTCATTTGTTTTATGAAATTAATCTTGATTTTAATCGAATGTTGTGAGTGAAAATTCATGTATATATTCTATGAAGTCTGTTTTTGGTACCAATTTAGTAAAATTTTGTTATTATCTCCTTTTATTGCTTTAGTACCTATCTAAAAAGGGAACCCCACGACCTTCATATTTTCTACGGTGAATTTGATATGTTGATTGAAATTTTTAAATGTTTCTAATATTTCATCGCCTCCATCTTCAGGTAGTTCTAAGATGAGGTCGTCAACAAATTTTTTGATAAAGCTTAAACCTAAGTATAATTTTGGAATGCATTTGTCTAGTAGGTTCCCAATAAAATCCTCATGTTACTGTTTAGAGAAGAGATCAATATACCTTTTCATTAAACGTTTGGTGCGGTATTATTGGTACGAAAAACATTAGACCGTTTTCTTATGAATACAATATAAATTCGGAAAGATATCTAACTTTTTTACAATACTATTTGAAGTAATTTTGGACGGCCTTCCGTTGAACGTAATTCAAAAATTTGAATTATTTTCAACACGACGGGGCACCAGCACACAATAAATTACTTGTTTATAACTTTTTAGAGGAACGTATTAATAATTGGATAGGAAATCGAGGTCCAATATCTTGTCCGCCACGATCTCCAGACTTGTGCAATTAAAGACAAAGTGTATCGAGTAAAACCTGGTAATATAGACGATCTAACAAACAAAATTCGTGTTGCTATACAACAAATTAGAACACAAAGATTATTAAAATTTCCAAACGAAATTTTAAA